>BROI01000025.1:0-440259 GCA_027923505.1 Mayamaea pseudoterrestris | reverse complement strand
TGGTACAGCCTCAAACCCTCAAGGGAATTGACTGGGGTTGGGTTGAGTTTATGGTGGCTGGTGGACCACATAGGTTTCAGTGTTTACACTCAATAGCCATGCCCATGGGCCAGCCAGCTTCAATATGAGTCTCTGCGGTTATTAGGCGAGCATTAATGATCTAGGATGTGCAATCCATTCAATGGTACACCTTCAAACCCTCCAGGATTATGACTGGGGTTGGGTTGAGTTTATGGTGGCTGGTGGACCACATAGGTTTCAGTGTTTACACTCAATAGCCATGCCCATGGGCCAGCCAGCTTCAATTTGAGTCTCTGCGGTTATTAGGCATGCAAAAAGGATGTAGGATGTGCAATCCATTCAATGGTGTACCTTTAAACCCTCCAGGAAAATGACCGGGGTTGGGTTGAGTTGGATGGTGGCTGGTGGACCACATAGGTTTCAGTGTTTACACTCAATAGCCATGCCCATGGGCCAGCCAGCTTCAATATGAGTCTCTGCGGTTATTAGGCATTCATAAAGGATGTAGGATGTGCAATCCATTCAATGGTGCACCCTCAAACCCTACAGGGAATTGACCGGGGTTGGGTTAAGTTGGATGGTGGCTGGTGGACCACATAGGTTTCAGTGTTTACACTCAATAGCCATGCCCATGGGCCAGCCAGCTTCAATATGAGTCTCTGCGGTTATTAGGCATATATAACGGATGTAGGATGTGCAATCCATTCAATGGTGTACCTTTAAACCCTCCAGGAAAATGACCGGGGTTGGGTTGAGTTGGATGGTGGCTGGTGGACCACATAGGTTTCAGTGTTTACACTCAATAGCCATGCCCATGGGCCAGCCAGCTTCAATATGAGTCTCTGCGGTTATTAGGCATGCATAAAGGATGTAGGATAGGCAATCCATTCAATGGTGTACCTTTAAACCCTCCAGGAAAATGACCGGGGTTGGGTTGAGTTGGATGGTGGCTGGTGGACCACATAGGTTTCAGTGTTTACACTCAATAGCCATGCCCATGGGCCAGCCAGCTTCAATATGAGTCTCTGCGGTTATTAGGCATGCATAAAGGATGTAGGATGTGCAATCCATTCAATGGTACAGCCTCAAACCCTCAAGGGAATTGACTGGGGTTGGGTTGAGTTTATGGTGGCTGGTGGACCACATAGGTTTCAGTGTTTACACTCAATAGCCATGCCCATGGGCCAGCCAGCTTCAATTTGAGTCTCTGCGGTTATTAGGCATGCATAAAGGATGTAGGATAGGCAATCCATTCAATGGTGTACCTTTAAACCCTCCAGGAAAATGACCGGGGTTGGGTTGAGTTGGATGGTGGCTGGTGGACCACATAGGTTTCAGTGTTTACACTCAATAGCCATGCCCATGGGCCAGCCAGCTTCAATATGAGTCTCTGCAGTTATTAGGCATTCATAGAGGATGTAGGATGTGCAATCCATTCAATGGTACAGCCTCAAACCCTCAAGGGAATTGACCGGGGTTGGGTTAAGTTGGAGGGTGGCTGGTGGACCACATAGGTTTCAGTGTTTACACTCAATAGCCATGCCCATGGGCCAGCCAGCTTCAATATGAGTCTCTGCGGCTATTAGGTATGCATGAAGGATGTAGGATGTGCAATCCATTGAATGGTGTACCTCCAATCCCTCCAGGAAAATGACCGGGGTTGGGTTGAAGTGGATGGTGGCTGGTGGCTGGTGGACCACATAGGTTTCAGTGTTTACTCTCAATAGCCATGCCCATGGGCCAGCCAGCTTCAATATGAGTCTCTGCGGTTATTAGGCAAGCACAAAGGATGTTAGATGTGCAATCCATTCAATGGTACACCCTCAAACCCTCCAGGAAAATGACCGGGGTTGGGTTGTGTTGGGTGGTGGCTGCTGCCGGCTGAGACTGGTGACAAGTTGTCACCAAATACATTGCCATCCCCTGAGACGCCAGCCAAGCCTTCCATCTTGAAGCGCAGCCTGAATAATGATGTTGGCACAATTCTGGTGTAAGTTGGGCACCTACAGGGCTTGCTGTAGGGGCGTTTGAATGTCATGGCATCTGCAGGATGATACTGGTGACAAGTTGTCACCAAATACATTGCCATCCCCTGAGACACCAGCCAAGCCTTCCATCTTGTAGTGAACCCTTTAAAATTATTTTGTGCACCAATCTGGAGTAATTTGGGCACCTACAGGGCTTGCTGTAGGGGCGTTTGAATGTCACGGCATCTGTGGGCTGAGACTGGTGACAAGTCATCACCGAATACATTGCCATCCCCTGAGACACCAGCCAAGCCTACCATCTTGTAGCGCAGCCTGAATTATGATGTTGGCACCATTCTGATGAAGTTTGGGCACCTACAGGGCTTGCTGTAGGGGCGTTTGAATGTCACACAATCAGCACAAGTGCAGATTGCCCTCCATCACTCGGCTGTTTCCTTCCGCGTGCCTGGCTGTGCCCGGCCAGCTGCCCAAAGTTGACAGCAATGTCCTGTGGATGCATTTGCTATGTGGACTCGTAGTGCAAACTCTGGGTCCCTGGAGCAACAACCAAGTCATCAATGATGACTGGAGCGAATCCTGTGAGGAGGATTCACCACAACCCGGGTGGGTGGGTGGGACAAGCAACAGAGAGCCTTGCTAGACAACAAGGTTGGCAAGCTAACCAAAGGAATGGGAGGCAATCCGATCAACATTGGCATGTGGTCTGCCCATTGTCGGTAGCTGTTCCCATTCTTCTCTCCCGCACCACTGATGACATGACTATCAATCACAGTGTACTCATAAGGGTATCTTATGAGTGTCCCCAAGGCAGTCTCCTCGAAGCATCCACCCTGAGCTGGAGCATCTGTGGGCTGAGACTGGTGACAAGTTGTCACCAAATACATTGCCATCCCCTGAGACACCAGCCAAGCCTACCATCTTGTAGCGCAGCCGGAATAATGATGTTGGCACCATTCTGGTGTAATTTGGGCACCTGCAGGGCTTGCTGTAGGGGCGTTTGAATGTCACGGCATCTGCGGGCTGGGACTGGTGACAAGTTGTCACCAAATACATTGCCATCCCCTGAGACAACAGCCAAGCCTACTATCTTGTAGCGCAGCCTGAATAATGATGTTGGCACCATTCTGGTCTAATTTGGGCACCTACAGGGCTTGCTGTAGGGGCGTTTGAATGTCACGGCATCTGCGGGCTGAGACTGTTGACAAGTGGTCACCAAATACATTGCCATCCCTTGCAACACCAACCAAGTCTACCATCTTGTAGCGCAGCCGGAGTAATGATGTTGGCCCCATTCTGGTGTAATTTGGGCACCTAGAGGGCATTTTATAGGGGCGTTTGAATGTCACAGCATGTGGATCACATGGTATTCAGTTTCTACACACAATAGCCATGCCCATGGGCCTGCGAGCTTCAATATGAGTCTCTGTGATTATTAAACATGTATAAAGGATGGTGGATGGGCAATTCATTCAATGGTATACCTTCAAACCTTTCAGGAAAATGACCGGGGCTGGGTTGTGTTGGATGGTGGCTGGTGGACCTCATGGTTTTCAGTTTCTACACTCAATAGCCATGCCCATGGGCCAGCCAGCTTCTATATGAGTCTCTGCGGTTATTTTGCATATATAAAGGATGTAGGATGTGCAATCCATTCATTGGTGTACCTTTAAACCCTCCAGGAAAATGACCGGGGTTGGGTTGTGTTATATGGTGGCTGGTGGACCACACGGTTTTCAGTATTTACACTCAATAGCCATGCCCATGGGCCAGCCAGCTTCAATATGAGTCTATGCGGTTATTAGGCATGTATAAAGAATGCTAAATGTGTAATCCATTCAATGGTGCACCGTCAAACCCCCCAGGAAAATGATCTGGGTTGGGTTGAGTTGGATGGTGGCTGGTTGACCTCATGTTTACAGTTTTTACACTCTGTATAAAGGATGGAGGATGTGCAATCCATTCAATGATGTACCTCCAAACCCTCCAGGGAATTGACCAGGGTTGGGTTGTTAAGGTGGCTGGTGGACCACATGGTTTTCAATTTCTCAGCCAGCAGATGCCGTAAGTCCATATCTTGAGCTATGTGTATGCCTAATCCAACCAGAATGATGCTAACATCCTTGTATCAGGTGCGGTACAAGATGGATTGTCTGGCTGGTCCCTCGGTAGACAGCAATGTGACTGGTGAGAAGTTCTCACCAGTCTCAGCCAGCAGATTCCGTGATTTTTGAATGCCCATACCTTGAACCATGTGTATGCCCAAATCAAGCCAGAATGACGCTAACATCCTTATTTTAGGTGCGCTACAAGAATATCTAAATGGCTGGTGTCTCTGATGCTCGCAATGTGATTGGTGACAACGTGTCATCAGTCTCAGCCAGCAGATGCCATGCCTCTCAAAGGCCCATACCGTGAGCCATATGTATGCCCAAATCAAGCCAGAATGGTTCTAACATCCTTATTTCAAGTGCGCTACAAGATATGTTGACTGCCTGGTTGGTGCCAATAGTCCATGTAGTCTCCAAGTTCAGCATCAGGGACTGCCAGAATTTCATGTCCCCAGGCTTGTCCAACATAGCAGGCTGCCGTAACCCACTCCAGCAGCCAGAGAGGTATACATTGATTGCTGGCAGTTGACAGGCATTGATTCATGATGTCAAAAGTGCAATGCATTCATCACTAGCCCATGTAGTTTCCAAGTTCAGTGACAGGGACTGCCAGAATTTCGTGTCCCCAGGCTTGTCCACAATAGCTGGCTGCCATAACCCACTCTAACAGCCAGAGAGGTATACATTGATTGCTGGCAAATGACAGGCATTGTTTCATGATGTCAAAAGTGCAATCCATTCAGCACTAGTCCATGTAGTCTCCAAGTTCAGCGACAGGGACTGCCTGAATTTCATGTCCCCAGGCTTGTCCAACATAGCAGGCTGCCATAACCCACTCCAGCAGCCAGAGAGGTATAAATTGTTAGCTGGTAGTTGACAGGCATTGTTTCATGATGTCAAAAGTGCAATCCATTAAGCACTAGCCTATGTAGTCTTCAAGTTCGTTGACAGGGACTGCCAGAATTTCGTGTCCCCAGGCTTGTCCAACATAGCAGGCTGCCATAACCCACTCCAGCAGCCAGAGAGGTGTAAATTGATTGCTGGCAGTTGAACTTTGACAGGCATTGTTTTATGATGTCAAAAGTGCAATGCATTCATCACTATCTTGGAGCTGCACCAATCTTACCACATACTACTCCCAAAGCATAGCCAAACAAGATTGGATGGAAATGGACTACAGGGTTAGTGGTAAAGGGCCACATTTTAGCACCATGAGCGCGCGCATCTGTGGGCTGAGACTTGTGAGAAGTTCTCACTAGTCACATTGCAGTCTACTTAGGGAACTACCAAGCAATTACCTTGCAAAGCATACTCAGCAAAGGTGTAGGCGCCATCCTTGTGTGATTTGAACCTAATGGTTCTACGTATTTTTTTAATTATAGGCTAATTGGCAGCTGAAATTGTGAGGAGTTTTCACCAAAGGCATTGCAGTTTACAGGGACACCAGCCAGGCATTCTATCTTGTAGATCAATATTATTGAAACCATCCAATTAAATTTTGGCCGATACATGACTATATGGGTTTTCAAAATTAAGGTTGCTGCTTGCTAAGACTTGTGCTCCACATGCTTTGGACGCTTCAGTGTGCTTGACACAGCAAACCTTGTACCTGTACATGCAATTGATTGTGCAACCTTTTTCTAATACTTCGTTAGATAAAGGTGGTGTTTTACTGCAGAAAACAAGCAATCTACGCGTCAAAGACAACCTCCAAAGGAGCTAACCTAGTGACACGAACCGGGCAACCAAGGTCGTCGTTGCAATTCGTCCGTGACCCGTGTGCCCCGTCGCTCGTCTGCAGTTGTGTTTCGTGCGCCGAAGTGGCATCCGTGTCCATTTCTGCCAAGCACCATTTGACTGCGTCATGTGTGCAAGAAAAGAAGAACTTGCGGCCGACCTTTTCCGTAAAACCAATGTCGTCAAAACGCTTCATGACGACCAAACTGGGATTGCAGAAGCAGAGTTGCTGGTTGCGTGATTTGTAATTGTCGCACATGTCTTCCAAACAATGAAGAGCCGTCGTATCAATGTGTGAGACTGGGGTCAAATCAAGAATCAAAAACTTGACGTCACCATGCTCGTAAGCCGTGTCTTCCTCCGCCGCCAGTCGGTACTTGCGAATCTTCTCACGAACGTTCTGAGCGTTCGCAAAATACAACGGAGCGTCGACGCGAATAATGAGTATGCCGATGTATTCCTCCGCGTCGGGGTACTGCTTAATGTTGCGGTAAACGGACGTTGACGGCAGTCGACCAAGAACGGCCGTATGCGGGTAAGCGCTCTCGTACAAAACAATGAGCACAGAGACCCCAATGCTCAGCAGCAAGCCAATCTCGACACCTGAAAACAATGTTCCAACAAAGGCGCACATCCAACAGACAAAATCTTTCTTGTGGACCTTCCAAAGCTTGATTGCTTCCGCGTAGTCTAATAAGCCAAAGACACCCGACATGACAATGGCCGAGAGCGTGCAAAGGGGCAAACGCTCAAAGATCTTTACAAAAAAGATCACAACCACCAAAACTAGTGTCGCCGTCACGACTCCAGCAATACCCGACTCGGCTCCGCAGTCGTTGTTAATAGTTGATCGACTAAACGACCCAGTGACTGGAAAGGCTTGAAACATGCTGCCCGACAAGTTGGCCACGCCCAATCCAATCAGCTCCAAACTACTGTCAATCTCGTAGCGGTGCGTCGCTGCTAGCCGCTTGGCAATGGCCACGCTTTCCATGAATCCGAACAAGGTAATGCTAATGACTGGTAGTATCAGTTCGCGAAAGTGATCCATTGGAAAAATGTCGCGTGCACTGACTTGTGGAAAGCCCTTTGGGATGTCTTCCACAACCGAAATATTTGCATCAACATCCAAATCCATACCAACCGTAAATACAATGCCAATCACTGTGACTGTCAACGGACCAAGCGCCTGCACCCATCGATACTTTCGTCGCGCCTTGCCTATATGCTTGAGCAACACCAGGAGCAACACTGACACTGTTCCCAAAACGAACGATTTCCAGTTGGTTTGATGAATGTTTCGAAAAAATGCTTGCAGTATTTTGTGAATCTTGATCGAGTCGTAAGTGACGCCAAAGCCAAAAATGCTGGGCAGCTGCGTGCATCCAATAATGACGGCGGCTCCCGTCGTGAAACCCGAAATGACGGCGCGCGAGAGGAAATTGGTAACAAACCCCAAGCGCGCCAAACCCAGAAAAATGTTGATAAGTCCCACCAAAAAGCTGGTTTGCAGTGCCAGCTGCAAGTAAATGGATTGATATTTTGCTTCGGAAACTTGCGCATAATTGTTTCGCATAATCGTCGTCAAACCAGTATTCAGCAGCAGCGCAATCATACTGACTGGTCCAATGGCGAGCTGCCGACTGGATCCAAAGAGTGCGTACATGTACACTGGAATAATGGCCGAGTATAGTCCAAACTGAACGGGCAGGCCGGCCAGCTTGGCGTAACTCATGCCTTGCGGAATGACCATGACTCCCACCGTCAAGCCGGCAATAATGTCCTTGCGCAAGGATGTCTTTAAATTGTACTGCTTGAGCCATCTCCACGCTGGAAGAAAAAATGTCAAGAGTGCATCCGGAGTCTTTGGTAGTTGCGTAAAGTTTGTCATGGTGGATTGTATGCGATCCCATCGATCGAGCGAGTCTCTCGTCGCCGTCTGTTGTTGCATCTGCGGATTCTGCGCTTCCAATGGACGCGTCGGTTCCGGAATGGGATGCGAGCAATTGTGCGCCGCGTCCGTCTCCAAATGATCCAAGTCTTGGCGATGGCGCGACAAAAAGGTTCGTCGACGAATGGACGATTCGGAAACGGAGAAATCGTTACTATTGTTGCTCAGTGACTGGTGCTGCTGCGGCTCCATGTACTGCTCGGCGAAATGTTCGGCGTAAGGGTCTTGCTGCTGCGATTCCATGTCATGCATAGACGGATTAGCAGCACCCGCCACAACCGTTGGAGGCGCTTCGTTAATACTGTTCCCTTGGGCTTGTTGCTGTTCGGGAAAGGCCTCGACGATTGTCGCAGATATAGGCTCAATGAACGCATCGTCGTCATCATGCTGTATAACTCCCATGATGACTACTAGCTAGACGATGCAGTATATTTATAGCGATACAGAATAGAGAAGGCTCTCCAATAGTCACATTCATATGCAAGCAAGACTGTCATATGCAAGCAAGACTGATGGTCCGTTTGACGATGACGAAAGGCGTCGCGCCTCTCTTTCGTCGCGCGCTCGTGTCGACTCCCGTAACGGTACTCATTTTCAATCGCAGCGGTTTTGACGAGCCAACTCATTCGTCGCTCGTCGCACATTTCTTGCTCTTGCTCTATTCTATCGTCTCGTTACAAATGAGCCGCATATATTGACCCAACTACTAAATATAGTATCAAAGTACTGATAAACAGTGTCGGAAGATGCTGCGAAAGTTTCTTCTTCTAAAAGGGCGCCGACGACTGCTCGACGGCCAAACACCTACTCGTCGACGACGACAAAGACCAAATGACGCGTTAACATTTCCAGCACTCATCAAGGACCCGCCAAATTTATTCCATTCCTCATCTCGAGCAGCTTTTAATCACTTGGACTCGAAACGATGGAGAAGCGCTAATCGCTTCAACATGAAAAGTGAAGCGTTTAACTTTGCACCAGCAGGAGCATCATCGCCTTGGACAGCCTCGTCCTTTCTGTTGCATCCTTCTAGATCAGTCGAGCGTCGCGGGTTCATTCATGCGAATACAAGATGGAGCAGCTCTCAATCTAATTCACTGTTGTCGAAAAGCGCAATGCGACTGCAAGACCTGGAGCATCAGTCCAAGCGACTACTAGCCGAAACTGCCTCGCATTCAGACCTTACGCAACGCGCACAAATACAAGACTTGCTGGTGCAGTGGCGGGATGCATTGCTCGCGTCGAATCACGTTGAAGAAGCCTCAACTGATAGCGACAGATCATTGACAGTAGCCGACGCACTGGAGCGCATGCATGACTTGTATCAAGTTTGGCAGAACCTTGACAAGGCTATTGCTGGCACGCCATCATCAAGTAGCAGTGACAGTCCGTCGAGCAGCCTTCCACATCGCGTCATGCTGCAAGTATATGCTCATGTTGCGCAACTTAACGATTGCGAGTCGTACTCGACCCGCGCGCTTCAGGTGATGAACGACTGGAACGAAACGCTTGGAGGAGACTTGGAACTGGCAGCCTCGCTCGACGATTACCACTTGCTTCTCCGCGTCTTTAGGTCCAGCGGGAAACAGAAACAAAATGCAGCTATACGCAGTGATGATTGTAACACAATGTCGAAAGCAGCAGCGCTGGCCGAAAGTAGTGACAGTCTTGATGCAAAGCTTACGGTGGCGCGCATCGCCATGGAAGTCCTTGAGCATTTGCAGGAGACGGGATACTACATGACGCCAACGCTGACAACGTATGCACTCGTGTCGGACTGCTTGGCGAATGTGGCAATGTTGCCTGCAACAGGAGGAGGTAATACGTTGGCAGGTGATGAAGTAATGTCAATTCGAACCAGCATGCTTCAAACTATAAAGCAGGCAGATGGACTCATTGCGAAAAACAAGCAGACTACACTACAAAAGGAGGACTTGTTAAGGCACGTGCAGATACTGTGTAACGGACTTGACTGCTTGTGTCAGTCATCAGACCAAGGAATTGCCACTAACGTTTGGACGGAGTTGCTTTGGCGCCTGCGCGATGTACTAGCGTCTTCCGAAAAGCAAGCTGAGATTCTCGCGGCGGCAGCTGCCAGCAATCAGCAGACTGACCTTTGCGAGCGTTTTATCAAGACCCTCACGCGAGTACTGCAAGCATCTACGTTGCTTTCTGTGATGGAGCGTGAAGATGTTGTCAAGGCGTTGCTCGAGCCGCTCCGGTCCATGTATCCGAATGACTTGCCGACGCTGCATCTTTATTACTTGGCAATTTTGGCTTTCAAAGGAGCGGAATTTTCAACGTCCTCCAAAGCATATAGACAAGAACTGTTGGAGCTAATGGAAGCGAAGCATATTACTCTGCGTCAGAGCAATGTTGTTGTGGATTCAGACACGGACACCTTTCATTGGAATTTGCTAATGGAGGCAAATTATGACGCAGATAAACCACATCGAGTCAGCAGGCTTTGGAAAGAAATGACATCGAATCCTAAAATCCGTCGAAATTCCAAGTCCTTTTCAGTTCAACTCAAGGCGCTCGCCAAGATTGGGACTGCTCCAGCAGCGCAGCAAGCCATGGGTATCTGGCAAAAGACACTGGAAAAGGAAATCGTAACATTGTCAGCTCACGATTATGCATCCGTCATGGTGGCATGGAGTCGATCGCGACATCCACAGGCTTCAGCACAGTGTCAGCGAATTTTTGACCGGCTCAAACAGCAGACTGACGGAGACGCAAACTTGAAACCAAGCGTGGTGCATTACACGACCTTAATATTGACTGACAATTCTATGACACCAAACAAAGCTAAGCAAATCCTCGACGATTTGAGAGGCGATGGAGTGGAGCCCGATCTAAGGATTTACCAAGTTCTTTTTAAATCGCTCAGCCGTCTTGGTACCGCTGAAGCAGCGGAGACCATTGAGAATCTTTTGAATGAAATGCAGAAGAATAAAACTGTAACACCGGATTTGCCTTGTCTTGTCTCGTCCATGTACGCGTGGAGCAGCGTTTCAGACGGCCATGTGAAATGCGAGTTAATACTCGACCGACTCGAAACCCTGACCGGACGAGGAGACGATTCCCTTGGCCTTCTTGGAGCGGCACCCTACCAAGCGTTGATTGCCGCATGGATACACAATAATCCATCAATCGCTGGCCAAGAAGCCGACAAGATTCTTGATCGGGTGAAGCGCGCATCGCGCTATGGCATTGCACATGCACCCGACAAGAAGCTATATTCGTCGGTCATGACTGCTCACTTGAAAAGCAATCTCGAAATAGGTTCATACACGCTGGACAAGCTCGAGGAACTAATGCGGGAGATGACAGACGCAAATGAGAGCGGCAATCACGCGGCGAAACCGGACGCTCGTTGTACAACCATACTAATTCATGCATACGCCAAGAGCAATCATTCTAACAAGGCTGCTGTCGCGTGGGGCTTGCTCCAACGACTCATGAAGGGGTATCAACAGCGTGGCGACTTGGATAGCAAGCCGAGCGCTCACGCATTCGCGGCAGTCTTGAATGCGTGTGCCTACACGCACAACGACCACTCGCAAGACGCCGTACATATCGCTCTGCAAGTCATGACTGCCCTGACGGATGGATCATGCGGCGTGAAGCCGAACTCTTACATTTATGTCAACTTTTTCCAAGTTATTGGTCGACATTTGGCCAACATGGATGAGCGTAATCGCATTGCAGGCGTCATTTTGCAGCGGTGCAGCGCAGAAGGCTTTGTCAGCAGCCGAGTGTTGGCAGCTCTGAGAGAGTTTGTACCAGAGCTTTATCGAAAGTTGCCCAAAGACCCGACATCCAGACGCATAAGTTTGCCTGCCCAATGGACGCGTCACACGTAGGTGAAGGTGGCTCGTCCACTCAATTTTGAATATATTGTATATACAGTAGAAATGTGATAACAGTACAATGCTTTACAGAGCTTTATGCCTCAGCTTATCTATGTATCTGTTATAGCTCTGAAGCCTCCAGTGTGTAAACACCAATGTAATCATTCTCAAGCGAACCCAAGTACAGCTTGTTGTTGTAAATTGTGACGCCCGTAAGCATGGCAATGTCTTTTCCAGTCGGATCTTGGATATACCGATGCACCTTGGTCATCGGGTCAAACTCGACAATGCCGCCATACTTTTGCACTCGAGGAGCCAGCCAGCGAGGTAGCAGCAAGAGAATGACTCGCAACACGCGATCCATTGGGTCGGGTAGCTTGCTGTACAAGGCGTGGATTGGGGAGAATGCACTTGGTAAGACGGCGTAACACTTTCGGTTCCCCTCCCATGCACAATCCGCTCCGTCTGGATAACCAGTCAATTGGTTGGGCCCCAAGATTGTTTCCAAAGTGCCCGCTTTGTCGCCCTTTAAATAGTATTTGGACACACGCGGTCCAAACGTTTGTGACACAATCAAATATTGTTCATCCTTGTCCACGGCAATGCCATTGGCAAAATTCAGGTCACCTACAAGCACGCGAGTAGTATCAGTCGTAGGATTGTATTCCAAAACACGACCCATAGGCCTGCCGCGCACCAAGTCAAGCTTGGAGGCAAACAGCGTATCCCAATGTGCCTTTTGCTTGTGTCCAAATCGCTCCGGAGCAATGTCTGTCGCGTCGGTAAAGTAAACATTGCCCGACTTTGGACCAATGCAAACATCATCAACATACCAGAGTCGCTCGTGTACAAGTGTTCCGTTCGTATTCTTGGTAGCAATGGTATCAACAACTAGTTCTACCTTGGCCTTAGGATCCGTTGGATTATGCAGACGCGTCAAGCCCAGGACAGCATCCGCAACGTACAAAGTCTTGCCATCTGCTGTAAACGCTCCTCCTAGTGGACGGCCGGCTCCCAAGGAATGTAAATCCGTCGCCTTGGCTGTGACTCTAGTTGCATCATTCGAGTCTATTTCCAAATCACTAAGCTGCAGCAATCGTGCATTTGCCGTCATGACGTACAAATCTCCAGTCTTTGGATTTATCACAACAGTCTCCGGTCCATGCAGTTTGGGCTTGACATTCTCCTCGACTCGCTCGTAGATTCGTTGGGTGCGTCCATGACGAAACCGCAGCAAGTCAGAGTTTCGATCAATCGGCAGTGGCGAGGGTCGTTCCGAAAGCTTTTCGGGCCGTCCATGCGGAAGCAAGTAGTCAAAGTAAGTTTTTGAAAGCAGCTGTCCCATTATCAAGGCAAAGGCAGTGATGCGAAAGATGAGCTTTGTCTGCGAGCTCATGATTTCCAGTCGACTGCGACGAGGTGTACGACGAAACTGATGCTTGTTTTTCATGGCGGCGGCTGATGATGCTCCCTTGCCCGACTTGTTAGTCTTGCTAGTCTTGCTATTCGACTTGGCGCCACTTGCATGAAAGGGTGCAGCTGGAGGGACAATGGGACGGGACATGATGATTGTAACAGGACAGTTGGACGTTTCGCATCGAGGCTCGTTATCCTCGAGCGGATCTTGCGAAATGGCACAAGACGAGGCGCGTCGGCGCCCCAAAACTCTGAGCTCGCATCGGTACTCACCAATTTACTACGACGCACTTGTTGCGTCCTTTATATTTTTCACAACTGCCAAAGCGACGGAAAAAAACATTACGTACATAGTTACACTAACCACAACCTGTCATTTAATTCTTGCCAACCAAAAAGGCAAGGCTTATGTTTATCTGCTCAATACTGCTTCACTCAAAGTGGATTTGAACCGTAATGGCAGTACTTTCCAACAAGGGATCCGTAATAGTCACTTCTTCGCCGTCAGCAATCAAGGATGACAAAGGCATGTCCAGGTTTGGACGGGTTGCTTGCTCAAGGGCTGGTGGCTTGGGCATGTACAGGGTCGTCCCACTGCTCGCTGCAAGGCTCGGTGAAGTCAGCCGCAGAGACGACGCACCGCCAGTCAAATGAATCTGAATAAACTCACGAAGCGTCTGATGTTTTGTTGTGTGCAACTGAATCACCGTTTGTGAGCAAACTGGACAATGCTCCAGCTTTTGATACTCGAATGTATGGGAATAAATACCGGTCGCACTGCCCATATACATCATGTAAGAGTTGATTGTTTGCGAGCAGTAGGTCAGGATTTTGACTGCTTCATTGACACAGGCGGCGGATATAATCGCGTTCGTACTCGCCACTGCTGGTATAATGTTCTTGACAACGCCAGTCGTGAGCTGATACGTCACGCCAGGAATCTGATATGTTTCTGCTCGCTCCAATGCCTTTTTATGAATCCACTGCATGTGTTCGGCAGAATCCTTGTCAAGCTTCTTGTCGGGAAACTCCTTGGGCCACTGGAGAATCAAAGCGTACGCAATGCAGTGCTCCGGTCGGCGTGGAGTTTCAGCAATCGTGCACAAGGGAAAGGTTGTTTGCTGCGGCGGAAACGAGTCCATGGTGCACTCAAAGCAGCTCGTCAGGTTTGGGAGTATCAAGCGAGCTTGACCCGAAAAGGCTTCCGTTCCACCGTCAATGAGAGGAATAATCGTGGAAGGATCAATGTCACCGTCCTCGTCCGTCTGTACTAGCTTAACCATAGTGGCGTTGAGCCATCGCCGCGCCTCAATATTGTCAAGGCCCGACAAGACGCAACTGAAAGATGCATAAAAGTCAATATTTTTGTCTTGAATCTTGCCATGGTGTGGCGTGACTTGCATCCACGGACAGCGCTTGTTGATAAAGGAAGCGGCAGTGAATGCCTTTGACTGTCCGACGTCAGCTTGCCGAAAGAGAAACTGCCGATTCAAGTTTGTCACGTCAATTGTATCCAAATCAATCACATGGACATTGCGAATGCCACTCAGGGCCAAGTCCTTGAGTATTTCGCATCCCAACCCTCCAGCGCCAACGACCAAAACCTTGGTCAGGGAGAGTGGCGTTTCAACCGACGTCCAAAAGTCCAAGGCAGAAGTCGTCTTGTGCGTCGCAAGCGATACAGGCTCAAACTCACCGCATGGAAGAGTGCCCATCTCGTTTGCAAATGGTGATGGACGATTTAATAGTGTAAGAAGCGATCCTCGCATATTGGAAGCGGTTTTCGTTGTAGCTGCAGCAGACCTTTCCATTTCCTGCGAAAGTAGATTTTCGTGTGAAGATTCTCAGTGCGTAAGAAAGTTATACAGAGAAAGATTACCGCCGACAGATTTAATTCTTAGTCTATGGTCAAGAAGAGTTTTCCAAACGTACCATTGGCTGAGGAGATCCTTTCTTGTTGTCTGTTTGATCGTTCGGCCCTTCAAAAGAGCGCTTCGCCATGGATCAAAACTACAATTACGCTATATTGAAAGTATATAACCGAAAAATGACTGAATTTCGATTGCACCGTAGGCTTTATAATAAGGTACTTGCGAATATGCAGCGGCTGCCGCAAAGCGTATGTGTCGAGAAGATTTCCCATGGTGGGAGACGCAGCGCTCGTCTCACCCTTCAGGCTTCATTTTCACTGGCACTCGTTTCATACTTAACCCCTTTAGGCTTCGTTTTCACTGGCACTCGTTTCATACATCTTTGGTTCACCTTTCGTATAACCCTTGGCTGTTGGCCTCGTTTTATACATAACCCCTTAGGCTTCGTTTTCACTGGCACTCGTTTCGTACATATGCCTTTCGGCTTCGTTTTCACTGGCACTTGTTTCGTACATAACCCCTTTGGCTTCGTTTTCACTGGCACTCGTTTTATACATAACCCCTTAGGCTTCGTTTTCACTGGCACTCGTTTCGTACATATGCCTTTCGGCTTCGTTTTCACTGGCACTCGTTTCTTACATAGGCCTTTAGGCTTCGTTCTCACTGGCACTTGTTTCGTACATAAGCCTTTAGGCTTCGTTTTCACTGGCACCCGTTTCATACATAAGCCTTTTGGCTTCGTTTTCACTGGCACTCGTTTCATACTATTGCCTGCTCAGTCAGGTTGGTCTCGTGCACGTTTCGCGCAGCTGGCAGAAGATCTTGACGAGCTCCTGGTGGTTGTATACTGCTGCATCATTCATCCGTCGTTACTTTGCCATCGGGACCTCTTCGTTGCCTCATTGCAATCTGATTTGCAACAATTGAATACTCTAAAATGCCGCCGCCTCCGCCGCCTTCCAAGTCGTACCTGTGGAAGTTCGATGATTATGACTCCGAAATTGACTCGGACGACGACAACATCAACTCCTCTTCTTCCTTGACGACGAAAACTGTTGCAACGACGGTTCATTCACCTCCGACCCTGCTAGAGTCGCCATCAAACAGTAGCAGTAGTAGCAATGACGATCATGATGACGAAGACGACGATCAAGACGAGCAGCAGCCGCATGCGACGCCACCAACAAGTACTTCGGCCAAGCGCCGCCAGCGCCGCAAAAACAAGCGCACCAAGCGCGCCGTCGAGTCAACTCAACAACGCAACTGCAGTTTAAGCTTTGGCAATGTCACCGTTAAAAGCATGGATCGCTGCTTGGGTGTGGACGGTGTTCCAGCCTCTGGTTCCTGGCCATTGGGATTGAACGACGAGGTGTTGGAAATTTCAAATGTCTCAGTAGACGACTATGAGCAAGCCAAGCAGGAGCGTCTGCAGGAACGACTCGCGCAATTAAAAGTAGACGATGATGATGATGACTCAGCGACGTCGCCAATTCATACCAATGGCTCATCTACAAGAGTACTTGAAACGCGGCAATGGGACTATCGCAGCAGCAATCACAAGAATCCACTCTTTGGAAGTTTGACGGAAAACTTGCGCCGGCAGCTGTTTTTGAACTACTCGTCGGCGGAGCACGACGAAGATGGAGATGGACACGATGCCGTACTGCAGCCGCAACTCTCCGGCTCTCCTCCGCGACTTGCGCCTCGCAAGCATCGCGCGCGGTCGGGATCGTTCTCGTCGTCGGGGGAGGTGATTAATTCCACGCGTCGCACGCGACCCACGGCACCGCACTCAACGACGGAGCAACAATTCAATGAAACCTTTACGCAACTGGATGTCAATGCCGTTCGCAACCAGCTGGAGGAGCTCCGCAACAGTCGCAGTCAACGAGCCGGATGCAACTGTCGCAAGCTGGTCGTTCACGTTGGCAGCTCACTCGGCACGAGCAAAAAGGCGCAAGCCAAGCGCTTGAACATAAACGACTTGAAAAAGGAGCTTCGCAAGCGTCATTTGCTGCCTCACGAAAGTGCACCGTCGCGCGAAGAATTGGAGACGATTCTGCATCAAGCCGTACAGAATGAACCTTGCTGTCACGCCGACTGCTTTTGCGTCCGCAACAATATCAACTGTCAAATGGACGCTTGCGATTGTTGGTTGCCGAGTCATCAGTTGCAGCTACCGCACAATGGCAACCGCAAGGCGCAGCAACACTCGTTTGGTGAACTGTCTTCGCAGGAGATTGAAGCAGCATGTGGAAACCGCTATGGCATGTACGCGACCAACTTTGATCAAATTCAAAAGCATCGCGCCATGTTCATGTCCGGCTCGACGTTTATGAAGGAAACTCAATTTTGTCAAGAGGTGACGCCGTAATTTATATTTTGATTTTTGGCACGCTAAATTAACTATTACGTAACTTTTAAAAACTTTTACGTTTACTTTGTTTGCTACAAAATCAAGTCAAGCGACCCGCTCAGTTGCTAGAACTTTGCAGCGCTTCTCCTAACCTTGACTGTTTTGGAAATGGGCTGTATAACCTTGCCTGGCCTGGTCATGACTGCTGGGCGAGTCATCTCCTTGAATGCCCCAGTCACATTAAATTCCTTACCTAGACTTCCAGACATTGCCTTTTCATACTCTTCGCGCGATGTGAAAGGGTACGGAACAGCAGCAAGCATGTAATTGTTTGCAAGTCGCTTCATTCGCTTCTCGCTCAATATTACATTGGGCTTCTTCTCGTCCGCCCGCGCCCGCTTTCCTAATGTCTTTTCCGGCGGCTGAAGCCTCTTTGGCATTGTGCGAGGAGGCTTTGGCGGTGGAGCACCTGCACCGGTCCAAGAGCCCCATCCCTTGGATGCAGCCAGTTTCGCGCTTGCCTGTAGCTGCTTTCGAGTAGGATCTTCTTGCTCCGCCACTCTAACCTTCTCCTTCTGAAAGTCATCTTCCTCTAGATCCGCCACGGAAGCAAATGCACGACGGACAAGCTCGCCTTGTGACAGGCTCGTGATTGCCTTGCTAGTACTGTTGTCGACGGTTGCCGTTGCAGCAGCTATAGTAGTTGCCCTTGTCGGAGCCGCCTCGAGTAGGTCGACTGCGCTCTCAACATCAACCATACCGCGTAAAGCATTGCCCATCTTTTTTGTCGCCTTCTTGTTCGTCACGTTATCTGTTTGATCTGCTAGCCAAGGGTTGACTTCATCGGCATCAGCAACAAGGCGAGATTGAGTAGCGGCCGGCCGCTTTGGTGCATCCTGCTTCCTTGACGAAGATGAAACGTCGGCCACAACTTCCAACTGATCGAGTGTGACACTATGCTCACTCAAAGTAGTATTCTTGGCTCCTTCAACCTTCCCGGCAGGAACTGTCCGGTTCTCGTCCATACCAATGTCGATATGACCACTAACAGCGACTTGATGCTTCTGCCCGAGTTTCAGCGACGCAACAACAAGTTCACTCTCTCGCAGTACATTTTTCATCTCAGCCTTGCTCGACATTCGAATTTTCTTTACTGGCGCCAGATCTGCGCCCTGTTCCTCAGCGTCCGATGAACTATCACGCTCCTCTGCTTCTAATTCCTTTAGAAGCTCCCGAGCTTCCTCACGAGCGCGAGCCTTCTGTTTTTCAATGCCTTTTTGCATAAAAGCCATTTGAAACAGCGCGTTGCCTTTACCACTGGGAACAACATCATTATCGTCATCCATATTGGCCAATACAGCCTTGGCTGACGCCACCAGATCTTCGCTCTCCGAGTCGGATGACTCGTCACCACCACGTGTGCTCTTCATGCGCTTAAGCAGGTCGTCGCCTCGGCGCAAGGATTCCGACAACGCCTTGCGAGTATTCACGTCCACCTTGTTGCCTCGCTTGAGAACTCGCTTAGCCCATTTGCTGGTGTTTTTATGAGCCAAGCTGGCGCGCTCCTTAATGCGCTCCACTTCCTCTTGCTCCTTCAACGCATCCGCGTCTAACTCCGCCTCGTCACCTTGCAGACGCTCGCGCTGCCGCTTCCGGATGCGACGGTACTTTTTCGACTTGATCTTGTTGATATGATGACGCTTTTGCTCGTGATAGAACATGAGGGCTCGCATTTGCGCCAAGTCACTTCGACGCTTCTTGTACTCATCCATCGTAATCTCATTGGCATCCAAGTCGTCCTGGAGGCGGTCGCGCTCTCGCTTTAAAACCGTCTCCTCATCCTCTTGACCAGCCTTTTGCAAGGCTGCATGAATCTGCTTTTCAAAGTCTGTCGTGGGTACAAAACCATCCACCAAACCTTGCTGCGTCACTTGCAGGCGCTGCTTGGGTCGAAAGTCTAGCGTTTCGGCTTGACGATTCTGCTGGACGGCCGTCATCCACTGACTCACTTCCTTGCACTGCTCCTCGTAGTCAATCTTGCGCTGGATGCGCTCTGATATTATGCGAGCCACTGGAGCTGATGTTGCTTCGCCGTGCGCTACATGTTTCAGTTGCTTTTGCACCTTGCCGTAGCCAGCCGTATCTTGAATGGATCCCATCAACGCGTCGAGGGTCAAGTCTCCCTTTTTCAAGACGGACGCTGCGAACTCTGATTCCTTGGTGTGAGTAGCAATTCCATGCGACGGATCTTCGTCTTTGTGGCTGCGCTTCTTGTCATCAATCTTGTCGAGCAGACTGAGCATGTAGTCCCCGCCATCTCCTTCTTCATCTTCAGCGTCGCTTTCGCTGTCGTCATCGTCGTCGTCTTCATCATCGCTCTCATCCTCGTCAGCTACTTCATTCTCTTCAACATCTTCTACGTCGCTGTCATCATCATCGCTTTCGTCTTCTGAATCTTCATCCATGTCACCTCCCTCGGCCTTGGCCCTGTCACGCTCCTCAAAGAAGCTTCCGTAGCGACGCTCATCCTCCGAGTCAAAGGCGTCGTCCGAAGCAATTGACGAATCGTCATCATCATCTGGGTCTGGCGCTGCAGCTATTGGGCGCTTTTGCTTCTTGGGCATGGTGAATAAGACTCTGTCAATAAAATGAGAGAGATGCCTTGAAACGGCGGCATGCCATGGTTTCGATCCAATTTTTGCTTGGCTGTGAGACGAGTGCCGTTACGACGAGTGTGCGACGTTCAGCTTTCTCCCGGTGATTCTTCGTCATCGTTGCTCTACCGGTAGACTATTAGGCCGATCAAATGATGAGTTGCCACATAAGTAAGACTATATAGTCAACTAAAGTATAGTACTGTTTTTAATTGCTATCTTCGTCAGCGGCCGACTCGTCGTCTTCAACCGTATCACTCTCGTCGCCGTCGCCACTTTCGTCGTCGCTCTCTGGGACGCTAAAGAACTCACCAGCCGCAATTTTCCTCGTGCTGACAACAGCACTCGTCCCATCTTCCAATTCCACCACATCGCAATTTGCATCTGCGTCATTAGTTGCACGGTGCAGTTCACAGGAGGGCATATCGGCCTCGCGAAACAGAATAGTACCTTCCTCTATATCCGAGGTCGCATACATACCGTCAACGTTCGTCATGTGGGTGCTATTCATTTTGTCCGATGCATTATTATCAAAGCAAAAATCGCGAGCATACGAGACGGAAGGAACACGCTGCGGAGGAATTATCGTCTGGTGGAACCAAAGGCGAGTATTGATAACCAACACATCACCCTGTTCCACCTTTACCACCAAACGCTTTGACTCGTCCCAGCCACAAGCAAAATGCTGATCCAAGTGGCGCTTCATGCAGGACGAGGCCCGCAGCTCCCAAATCTTGCTACCTGAAAGTTGGTAGTGCCAAGTTCCATCATGTGAAACGGAATCAGTATGCTCTGATCTGCCGCTGAGATTCAAAGCGCCCTTGACGCGAGGATTGCGGCCAAAGAAAAACCACAGCGCGTCCTCGTATGTGCAGTCCTGCAGACAATCAATCTCTTGTACTGGAAGTCTCGCCAACGTGTCTTCCAAAACAGTTTTGTCATTTTGTACAAGAAAACTGCAGTAGGCACGGACCGCATCGCCATTGCCACTCAAAAAGGTTGCCGGAGATACCTCCATGGAGTCGTCTTCCTTCGTTTCCACGCACCAAGTCGCCTGGTCGTCGGCATTGATAGTGTCGTAGATTAATGCCAAGTTCTGCCAGGAAATAGCATTGCGACTCTTGCTTTTATGTGAAAGGTTGCGCAAATGCACTAATTTGAACAAGTCAAAAGTCGTAGCAAACGCTATCGGTGAGAAGTCCGACGACGAAACATCCATACTCGGCACGATGGGTGCGCCCGAAAGGACTTCCTTGACTCCATTAACAGCGACATCTCTACCAGAAGCGCAATATGATGTTGGTGAGCAGACAGTCATGTCAAGTCTAGTGTAGCAGCGAAGCGTAGATCATCCTCTCACCTGTCTTGTTTTGCTTCCAACGAAAGCTTCCGATATTCCTTGCCAATTTCCGTACCGGCGAATAGTTCCAATGCATACGAAAAGATTCGCGCTAGACGTCGTTGACGGTCAATGACGTCTTGGCAATTTGTCTCGATACTGATCGCCGCATCCAAGTATTCCTTAACATGGTCGGAGCCGTCTCGCATGTATAGTTTGGCAGTATTTGCTTGAAATAAAACGTTCAAGTACGCTTTGCGTGCAGCGCCGAGTCCATCATGCTTCCAAACATGCATCAAACATTGCAAACACGCATCCATGACGTTGATGATTCCAAACGGCGCGTCGTCGTTGTCACCAACATTCACGAACCCAGGCGCCAAGTATAGTATGCGCTCCTGAGTTCGCAACAAGTCCCCCATACTAATCGAATGAAGCTTTAGCTTGGCTCCGAGTAGTTGCAGAAGAAGAATCAAATGGTCCGATTGTACCATTGGAGTTGCTTCTAGCCCACGCTCAAGAATGACGATTGCTTGTTCGACGGAAGCTGCTGATTGCGCAAGCTGTAGCCATAACGAGGCTGTAATTTTTTCGGACGTTTGCTGAAAACGTTCAATGAGTTGACCAACATGCTCATCGTCGCCTTCTACAACCAAGGCTGCGTACGCCATGATTAAGTCATTCGACAACATTCCGTCGTCCGACGCTTGATTCACAAACTGCTTGGCAAGTTGTATCACTCCATCACTCTCCTCCTTGCCTTCTTCCACCAGTTCCTTCAAGTACTGCAAAATTCGTGTATACATTTCCGTCGTTGCCAGTTGCTGCGTCGCTTCCAAAAGCACCTGCCGAACTGCATCGATGGTTCTACTAGGCGACAATGACGATCCATTTGCATCGTCCATTCGCTGCTTCTTGCTGACTGGACCTGCATCATCAACAGGCTCAACTACATGTTTTACTTGCTCCTGCTGTAAAATATACATGGCCTTGACGATCCAAGCATCTGGTTGATTACCACAATCCTTGATAATGGATTGCAAAATGTGTTGCGCCAAGGCTTGTGTGTTTGGAAACAAGCTGCACTGCTGTAGAAACGCCAGTCGAAAGGACACCTTGTCTGTAATCTTTTGTATGGCATGATCATAGACAAGTTTGGAGAGTGCCAGTGGATGATTTTCGTCAATTAGAATGTCGATTGATCCATTAGCTACAACATCGCCGCCACCTCGCAAAATAGCTTCTCGCCCTTGCATCTTTTGGACAACGTGCATTTCCAAAACAAAGGATTGTACCCAAAGCTCTTGCGACGTTGGATTGATTCTCAGGCCTCGCTGCAGCAAAACTCGAGCCGACTGCATATTTCCAGCCACAAAGTACTCGTGCGACGCCGCATTGATCCAAAGTCCAGTTTCGCGTGGAAAGAGCTGCAGGGCTTGCGCATACAGCAGCGACAGTTTGTTGTAATTTTTCGTCTCCTCCAAATACTCGGCATACATGAGATAGACTGCCATGTCACTCCGAAACTTGCGAATGGTTCGTGTCCAAATGAAATGAATGTGAGAGCCAATGTGCTTGTCGCCAATGAACCTTGTCGTTGCTCCTTGCTGCGTCGTTTCGTCATGAGGCTGCTGGCGCTTGATTCGCTTGACTCGAAGCGCTCGCAGTTTCTCTAATTGAATTTCTTGCTGAATGTATTCAATATAGTCGGCTTGTCGAGCTTTCCGACGCTGCAGGGCGTACTCTGAGGTTCGACGCCGATTCACAATGGATCGAATCTCGTCGGAAGAAAAGACTTTGCGCTCCTCCAAGTCCCGCAGCGGCGCAACCATGCCGTCTAAAATTGCCTGGACTTGTTCCGCCATGATGTTAGTGCTTTTGGGTGTATAGCTGCTGTTGCTTTTGCTTGAAAGAAGAAAGTGATGTGCAATGGAACGAAACGAAATAATAATGGTTGGTCGTCAACCATGTCGGAGTGATGAATCGACTGTTGAACAAAGTGTAGTGCCAAAAACTTTGATATATTTCAAAGTTTATGGCACTGTGAGTCTAAAAGTAGTGCCAATAAGTTTGATACTCATGATTTGGCACTGTAGATCAAACAGCACAAAGTGATAGGCAATATTGAATCTGCGTCATCAGGCAATAGTACAAAACAGCAGCGAAACCTCGTCGTCAGCATCATGGTGCAGCATTGTGATGCTTTTGCTTACTTCTATAGCAGTATCAAGACCAAGACGACAAACAATGATCTCCATTACACATTGCAATTATGGCAGCTGCATCTTCCGGTACTCTTGAAGACATATTTGATCTCTTGAAACTGGCGAATACATTGGAAGAGTCTGGGACGCAGCGGATTGAAGCCGCCACCAAGGTGAGCACGAATGAGCAACTTTGTGACACGAAAGCAATGCTTTATTCCTCATACAATCTTAATTTATTGAGCAGTACTATGAAGCAGTTTACTTGATTCGAACCCATGTGCAGCATCTTCCAGTCACTCCTCAGTATGCAAATACGCGACGCTTGCTCACGGAAAAGGCGACCCACTATGAAGGCATTGCCAAGGAACTTGTCAACGATGACTCGTCGGATGCGTCGCGGAACAAGTTAAAATATAACAACATGAGTCCGAGGTCTCCCGTTTCTTTACAGACTTCAGAGCAGGCATTCTTTCCTGCAGCAACTCCTACAGTTCCAGTTGTTTCCTCGCAGGCACTAACGCTCGCCACTCAAGCTAATGCCAAACTCTTAATCGCTATCGATATAGACGAAAAGCAGCAACGACAATCTACAACCAGCGATAAGAAGGAAGCCATAATTCAAGCCTACATGCAGGCGGCCGAACTTTATCTGCAGGCGATTCAGATTCATGCGAAAGCAATAGGCAATCAAGTAAACCTTGTCACATGGAAGCGACGACTCGAGCAAACACTTGATCGCATTGAGCAATTGAAACATTCTAATACAACAATTACCAAGTCAGCAGAGATACCTGCACCATTGCCTTCAATACCAGCATCCAGCAGTAAACTGTCATCAGAGGAAGTGCAAGTGTTGAAGCAATCCTCACTCATGGCCAGCGGCTTGTTTCTTCCGTGGTCCGATGAGGAGGCAAACCAATTTTCGAGAGAATCTGTATCAACTTTATCAAGCCAACAAAAGTTAAACTTGTACAAGGATCCACAAGGTCATCTACGCCTCAATGCACGCCAGCAAAAGCATTTTTACAAGTGGGCAAGACCTTGCGAAATTATCCATCTGCGACAACAACAACTACGCATGCATGCATCTCAGCAATCAATTTCCATCCGAGTGATTCAAAACATGACACCATTTTCCATTACGCAGCAATATGTTACCGACTGTTCGTTTATAGCCAGTCTTTGTATCTGCGCCGCATTGGAACGACGGTTTGGAACGCAAATTGTTTCAAGCATGCTCCATCCGCAAAGGCAGTCATCAGTTGCCGGCGCCTCGAGAATTTATCCAATAGTCAGCCCGACGGGCAAGTACATGGTCAAGCTGTGGTTCAATGGAGTGCCACGATGCGTCGTTATTGACGACTACTTGCCAGTTGACAAGTACGGCAACCTTTTGTGCAGTGTCTCCACGTTTAGTGCAATTACCAATCAGCAGCAGCCGCGAAGTTTGGAGCTTTGGGTTCCATTGATCGAAAAGGCGTACATGAAACTATGCGGCGGCTACGACTTTCCTGGTTCCAACAGTGGCGTCGATCTTTTCTCGCTCACTGGCTGGATTCCAGAGCGAGTCCTCTTTGCTTCGGATGCTTCCAACGTGCGAGACTATGAAACAGCACCAGAGCGAGTCTGGGACCGCATCTTTGGAGCAAGTGCGTTTGGGGATTGCCTCGTGACAGTCTCAACAACCGCAAGCAAGGGAACGGCGGACGGTCGGGAGGAAATGGTGTTGGACAACGGCATAGTTACACAGCATGCGTATGCTGTGCTGAATGTCGTCCAAACAACGAATGGAACACGACTGCTGCTGCTCAAGAATCCATGGGGCCAGCAGGAGTGGAAGGGAAAGTACAGCAGCTCTGATACTGATAGCTGGACGCCTTCCTTATGCGCTGAGGTTGGCTACAAACCAAGTAAGGGTGGCAAGTGCAAAGAGGATGGCGTCTTTTGGATATCTTGGGAGGATCTTCTCACTCACTTCCATAACTTCCACTTGTCGTGGAATCCTCGGCTCTTTAACCATCGCGTGGTTCGTCATGGGCGCTGGCCTCGAAACGTGGCTCCGGACGATGACTCGTTTAACGTTGGCGAGAACCCACAGTACATAGTCGCCTTTTCGGAGGCTGCAGCAAGGCGACAACCAACGGTTTGGATCCTTGCGTCACGCCACGTTGACAAGCAAGAGCAAGAAGGGATAGAGGTAAATGACTATCTCACTGTCCATGTCCATCGAAACACGGAACAAAAGAATAGAATCTGGTACGCCGGCAAGGGCGGCGACTGCATTCTGACTGGTGCATATACAAACAATCCGCATGTACTTGTTCGCTACGACCTCCAAGGGCAAGAGGATCAATTTCTTTCGCTGATACTGTCGCAATACAAAAAGTCAAACGACTTGAATTATACCTTGTCGTGCTTCTGCACAGAGCCATTCATCTTGACGCGCCCGCCAAAGGATCTACCACTTTGCATCGAACTGTTCTCTCAATGGACGGACGAAAAGGCCGGCGGAGCATTAGGTACCAAGTACGCCTACAATAACCCCCAGTTTGCCTTGGCGACTCCGACGGGCGGATCAATGATCCAGATTACGGTCACGACGATTCGTACAAGCGCCATTTGTTTCATACTGGTCCCAGTCGCGGCTTATGGACAGGCTGTTACTGCATCAAATGTCGTGAAACCAATCATTGACACTGGCAAGTATCGCCATGGTTTTGTCGCGTCGGAACGCCAGCTGCTGCCTCATGGCACTTACACGCTGCTAGTGACAAACTATGATCGCGGCAAAATTGCGAGTTTTGAGCTCAAGATATCGTCGTCTGCCAAGATCAAAGTAATGGAAATACGGTAAAATGATAGAATGATAGAGTTTGCAGAATTGTTGAAAGGGTCGGACGCATTTTTTAAAAATTGTAGCTTGCCATAGCTCTGATCCACGAGATGCAAAGCCGCCCTGCTGACGGTAGGAGCAATCGCGTTCTGCGCAAAGATTTTAGTACCGGTATGTCGTAGCGGTTTTACCGCAAATCGCGCTGCATCGCGTGCGCGCGCTGCAGCTTCCACAAAAGCAATCGAGCGAACGGGGAAGGCGACGGAAGCGACCATGAGCAACGACGAGATTACCATTCACTTGAGTGTTACAGGAGCGGAAGGATCGCCTCGGGTCCCTATCCAAGTCCCTAGCAATATTTCAGCGCTAGATTTATTGAAGCGCGTTAGCGATAGCACCAAGATCCCACCTGGAACGCTCAAGCTAATTTTTCGTGGTCGATTGATCGCAAGCGATGCAACGAAAATTGCTGTTCAAGAATACAAAATGGAGGATGGAAGTGTACTTCACTGTATGGGAAAACCTGCTGTCCAGGCAGAGTCTGCTACTGCCGTTACTACTCAAGAAGTGAATTCTGCAGTATCAGCTGCAGCCGCGACTCTACCAGTCGCTTCCGCCAGCATGATGACGGCCCCTGCTCCCATTAGATTTCCATCGGTAGCAGCAGCCGCCGTTACAGCGCAACCATTGACACCAAACGATCCTCTCCTTGCCGCTCTGCAAGCCATGCGAGCATCCAACTCTCCAGCCGACTATCAAACGGCAGTACAAGTTTTGGATAAATTGCTTTTCAATATTTTGGAGCACCCATTGGAGGAAAAATATAGACGCGTCAAGAAGGAGAATCCAGCCTTTGCACGTCGCCTTGGAAATCTAGTGGGAGGGGATGCTGTCTTGCTTGCCGCCGGCTTTGTCAGCGAGACGGACGCGGAAAGTGGAGCGCCAGTCTACGTTATGCATGCCAATGCCGACGCTTGGCAAAAGCTGCAGGAAACCAAAACCAAGGTTGAGCGAGCCGTCCAGCAAGTCAATGCGGCGCGAAACATTACTAGCAACATGCCCTTGGCTCCTGCAGGAGCGACTGGTTTACCATCCTTGTTGCCACCGGGAGGAGGATTGCCGGGTTTGGGAGCAAATATGCCGCCCGACATGAATAATATTCAAGCGGCAATTATGCGTGATCCAGCCTTGTTGCAAAGCATGATGCAGGTAAATAAACACATGATGTAATGCGTCTTGATTCGATACAACGTTTCCATTCTTACCCTCTCTTGTCTTGTATTCACAGAATCCCATGATTCAAAACATGATGATGAATGATCCTCGAGTCGCCAACAATCCCATGATGCGGCAAGCGTTTCAGCAAATGGCCAACAATCCGCAAATGCTTGCGCAAATGACGCAGCTCATGCAGGACCCTCAAGCCATGCAGCGAATGCAAGCCATGATGCAGGATCCTCGAGCCATGCAGCAAATGCAAGCCATGGGGATGCCGGTTGGCGGCTTTGCAAGCATGATGCCGTCGGCTGCTGGTGAAAGCAACATTGCCAATAGGAATGCAGCTCCTCGCCAACCTGGCGGGGCATCAGATCAAGAGTTGACGGAGGAGGAAATGATTGCCGAGGCGATTCGTCGCTCGCTGGAGGATCAGCATCCGCCATCGTAAACGAGAATGGCGAGATTTGACTGGCGGATGCTCTACCAATTCACCCGCGAAACGATTGAATACTTTTCTAAATGCGTTTGATCTTAGCAGAGTCATCTATGACTCGTAGCAACACAATAATGATAGATAGCAGTCTCAAATAGCGTCGGCTGTTTTTGTTTGTCATAATGATCGGGCAGGGTCTTCGTGCGGATGATGAGCGTCACCTCCGCTTGACTGCGAACGAGCTGCCGGCTTTCCTTCTTCTTCCCCACTCTGATTGGGGCTTCGACTCCTACTCCGGCTACGACTGCGTCGCCCAACTCCTCGATGGCGGTATTGATCTTCAATACTGACCCAATCCGCTTGTACCCGCCGTCGATTGTTTTGTAAACTAGCTGTATCAAAGACGATTTCCTCGTCTGCATCTGCGTACATTTTGGCCGGCACAGTCATTGGCATTAAATCTTGGTCGCGGCCTTGGTGCTGATAGGCTGCTCTGTTAGCCTCAGCCACTTTTAAAAGGGTGGTTTCCGCGTTGTCGTAATTTTCACCTGGCGCATGCAAAAAGGCTTCTTGATAGGGAGAGTTGTCCACAGCGCCAAATGCCTCGGTAGAGCCGAGTGGACTGTGATTCACGCCGCCGCCCGGAACGCCTTGCAGTTGCCTTGGATCAAAGGAGGGAACATCATGAATGCTCGCCGTCTCTACTTGCGGCAAAAACGAAGTGTCATCTTGGCTATAAACGGATCTCGCTCCCATGGAGTGAACGGAGTGCGTCTCCACATCGAGTGAGTTTCCGCAGTCGTCCTCACCGCCAGCTTGTGATCCTTCTTCCATATCATCTGCCCCGGACAGACTAGGAGGAGGAGTATCTGCACCATGATCGAGCTTTACATTATCATCTTCAGCCTCCATGGTCTCGTGTAGTTGACTGATACTCGAAGTCGTACTGCCGTGAAACGGAGAGTATCGACCTGCTGTGTCACGTTGTCCATCGTCGGATCCATACATGGAGCCTTCACGACTAGAAGCTTGAATCCGACTCAACGGAGGACCCATAGGTTCTTGATGACAGTGAGAGCTTTCCCTGTGCGTACTGGTGGCGCCCAATGGGTCGTAAATAGTCGGCCGATCGACTCGTTCGTGTTCTTGAGTTGCAGCAAACCCAACATTGCGAAACCCTGCAAACAACTTGCTGGATGTGTCTACCGCGAGGTATGAGCCAGCAGCATTTTTAATTGATGCAGCTGTATCTGCATCCAAATTTTGCCCTTCATACTGTCCTGCTAGCCCAATCGATTCCATAAATGAGCTAGAATGAGAAGATGGATCAGATGACTGAAAACCTGCTTGCAGCGGAACATCTTTTTTGTCCTCTTCTCTTTGAAAGGTTTGCTGTCGCTCGTTGTTCGGAGCTGCGTCTGATGGATTCAAGGGTCGACGCTGTCGGCCATCGTTGGAGCTTTGGTACCCCGCGTCGTCCGTGAAGGCACTGCTACGTTCCGAGCCATCCTCATCGTTGTCGCGATAATTTCCACGCGGATAGTCCGACATTCTACTATATACGTTACTTGATTTCGGTAATTGGCAGAACTGAATCGAAACTTTTGCCGGAACGGGACACTTGCGTCTTTGCTGCGTCGACTTTCGAATGAGTGGAAGTCGGCAAATGATCGTAGTGTCACAAGCAAGTGCTTTCTGAGTGAAGAGCCTTATTACAGAGTCATGATCTACCAACTCCTCGGGCCTTTTCTTTAACGTATGGTGGGTAGAATGGTCAGCTTGTTCATACAATCGGCTCTTGGATGTTATTCAAATTGAACAACAAAGACACGTCGATTTCTCGGCCATCTGCGCCTTGAATAGAGATTTGTCTACTTGAAGTTTACTTAAGCCTAAGCAGCGAAGCAGCTGCCACGTGTTCCAATGTTGCTTCCGACACGTCACAAGTCAATTTGAGTCAGTCGACACGTCAGCAAGCAAGGTCGGATAGTTTAGGCAGAGTAACCGTAGCATAGTAGTTGTCCTCTTTAAACCATTGTAAAAAAGGTGAGCGGAACAACAAGTGCGGTATTGCGATACTCCTACACTTTTTGTTTGTCGAGCTTGAGCTTATTGATCCACCCAATATACATGACGGAGCCGTCAAGAGCGTCAGTTGGAAGCAAAGTAGCAACCAAGATGCAGTCCGCGACGACTTGTAGGCAAACTACCCCGGTACCCAAGGTGCAGCACTGTACTAAATACCATCTTATAATTGTTCATTAAGTGATTTGTAAGTTAAGCAATATCAGCCACCGACAATCATAGGTCATAGGTTCATTTCGCTACGGCAATCATGTGTAATGCTTTTAGAGAAACGCATCATCCTTACCACTACTACCATCTTCTGCGCCATTCTTGTCTCGCAGCATTTCCTTGCGCATGGCGCCACTCTGAGCCGCTGCCGCATCTCCATAGACAGTAGTTGATGGCCGTCGCCTTCTCCTAGCTCTCGCAATGGCAACGTCTAATTCCTGCATGCTCACGTACACACTTCTACTTCGACTCATGTCCACCCGCGCTACCTTGGCCCGCCTAGCCCTGGTCCTACCTACCACCATTGTTCCATCCACCAGTACTTCAAATGTAGCTTCTGCCTCCATGCTAGTTTCACTTGATACATGGGCTGCTGGTGGAAGAATGCGTCGCTCAACTATGACATCGGGATGTGATTGCTTCAATCGCTTGGCAACCGTCAAAAAGTATGGCCTTAATCCTGACTCCCCCGAGTATCGAATGGTAACTAGAACGCGTTTATCTTGCATGGTGATAAATTTCTTGTAAGTGACTGGTGGAGCAGTTGGCATGACTTCACTTTCATCGATATCGGCAGCATCAGCGAGATCAAATGTGAAATCTTCAGCGGCTTGCGTGTCTCGTTCGCCATTGATTGGGTTCAATGTTGCATGCAATATTATGAGTTGACTATTCATCTTTAGTCCTATTCTATCCGCCTTGTAGAAGGTAGGTTTAATGTAGAAGCCTGATATCACGAAACATGAAATCATCAACATCAGAAGCTGCATTAAAAGTCGTCCAGAAATGAATGCCATGCCTTTCGTATGCTTTCTATTGTCTTGCATAATATGTAAATCCAGTTCAAGTGTCTGCTGCGATAAAGGCGGAAATAAGTCGTCAGTAGAGCCTCATTCGTTCCTCATGGTTTCATGGTCGAAGCGTGCGAGTGGACACAACGTCAGTGCAAAAGTCGCACCACGATCTAGTCATTGAGTCTTAGCGGTTTTATTCTGTGCTACTCCACTTTTCTTTGGCAAGCGATCGCTGTTGTGGTGAAGCATGAAGTTATTCTTCCCATGCTTTTGACGATTCATGCTCAAAAACGATGATTGTCCCTTACATACCATCTACAAGCATTTGCAAGATCCAGCTTGTCCACGCATAAGATCTAACTGATTCACGTGACATTGTACAGTATTTTACTTATTTAGACTATTACAAAGAGACTATTAACGTCGACTGGACCACTTTGGAAAAGGTCCAAACAATCCAGGCTGCAAAAAGTCGCGAGGTCTCCCGTGAACTTCTCCACGAGTGGGCGGCGGCGCGACTCCCATGACCCGTCGGGGCTTGGTCACGACCATCCTAGCTTGCGAAGCTTCCTTGCCATCTTTCGTGCCCTTGTAGTATTCTTGATGCACGCTTGCTGAGTCCTGTCGCTCGGGTGCATTCAATGTCGGTGTCGGCAAGGTGTTCAAAGTGCGAGCTGCCGCTGAACCATGACCCAAGCGAGCTTGCTCTGGTGGCGAAGCTGCGGACACCAATTTCGACACCACACCTGTGACAACAATGCCAAGAAGGTAGAAGAGAACAAGTCTCATTGCGAATGAGAGAGATTGACTGAGATGGTACGATGAAGCAAAGGTATGAACTCCAATCTTGGCCGAATGAATGAGAAGCGACGATTGATTGCCAATGTTTGCGCGCGCCAGCGCGGCGGCGCTGGATTTGACTCGTGAAACAATAGAAGATCCGTCACTATGTCGTAACGGTACACAGTTGATTTTCTCCATCCGACCATCCATTTTCTCTTCGATCTGCCGTTGCTTGATTTTGCTCTTCGGCTGCACTTATCATATCTAGCATGGCAGACTACGAGGAATCCTTTAAGGAAAAGAATCTGGAAGTCGATGAGATTCCAGAGGCGGTTGACGACGGGAAGAAGCGTCGCAAGCGCAAGAGAAAACGCAAAAAGGCTGACGACGACGAAGAAAACAAGGAAGATGATGAACTTGACGCTGCGGCCAAGGATGCCGACACCAAGGAGCGCGAAGTCGATCGAACAGTCTTTGTGGAAGGCATACCATATGATTGTACCCGCGAGGATGTAGTCGCGTTCTTTGTGCAGCATTTGAACGCGACGGAAGAAGATGCCGATGCAATCATTTCCGACGTGCGTCTACCAACCTGGCCCGACACTGGTCGCCTCAAAGGATATGGACACGTTGTATTTGCGACACGCGACCTTCAGCAGTCGGCATGTGCACTCGGTGCCAAGCGTCTGTATTTGAAGAAGCGATACTTGAGCATTGCTCCGGCGAATGCTCCGTCCGCTGGTCAATCAACGACGCAACAACAAACACTGCAAGGCGAACCATCCAAGACGATTGTGTTACATAACTTGTCGTATGACGCTACGGAGGATGATATTGCGGAAGCCATTGGCGCCGATGCCAACATTGTGCCGGGCGGCGTGCGCGTCGTTCGTCACAATGCCACCAAGCGGTCCAGAGGCTTTGCCTACGTGGAGTTCGACGCGGTGGAGCATGCGCAGGAGGCCACGGCGTCACCAATTGTTGTCTTGGGTCGTCCGTGTCGCGTGGATTATGACCATGGCAGTATTCAAAAGAGTTTTCGAACCGATACTGGACGACTGTGGCACAAGTCGTATGGAGGAGGTCCACAGCAACAGAAGGACAAGAAACGTCGAGACAGGTAGGCAGGCGTATTTGTTAAAGTTTATTCTTAGGTATATATTTATTGTGTGTTCAGTCGCGACGTGTATTTTATCGTCACACCACCAGCAATACCACTATTCGCAAGCACGCTAGAAGAAGTATCGAATGACGGGAAAGGCTCCCCGAATCTGCGGCAAGATTGGTCTCGTGCCTTCACTTTCAGCTGACACTGAGTATTCGCACAATGCGTTCCATTCATCAATGTGTTCCTTCACCAGTGGCGAAAACTCGGGCAAGATCAAAAACAAGTTGCTCTCCATGTCACGGTGAGCGGATCGCTGACCATAGTTGGAGGAGCCATGCGTCACGGCGTAAACGTGAGCGTCTGCCGAAAGACGTGGATCGTCATGATCGGTTGCCTTGTTCGTCATGCACTCATTCGTCAGCCAGACGCCCTTGGCGTGAAACGACCAGTTTGGACGCTGGTAGTAGGAAACACTCACATTGTCCAATTTTTGGGAAGCAAGTTGCGCGGAATGTTCAAAGACGGTGGGTATCCAGTCGCGTCCCTTGTTGCCTGCCTTTGGCTTTGGTTTGAATCCATGTGAAACTCTTCCAGCCGTGAGAAAAATGGTGCGCTGAAGCGGCGAAAGAAGCTTGAGAAATGCATCGGTAGGATTCAAGTAGGCTGTGGAAATGCGGCATGACAGTGGTATACGGAGTTGCTCCTGCTGGTGTGCGGCTTCTTGCAAAATGCCTTTCAAGACTTGATGGTCATTTCGAAACATGCTATAGCGACGAACGTAGGATGGAGGCGCATGAAATGTTGGCACAGCGTAGGCGACCGGATCGTCAACGCCGTGGAATGAGTCAAGGTTGTATTCATTTGCTTCCGTTGTAGTCAAGATGGCTCGAAGTGCGTCGAGTAGCTGCTGTCGGGTTGTCTTTGGCGGCAGCAGTCTTCCATGGTCGCAATATTCGACACCATGATCAGACAGAGCGTCAACAATGTCTTGGTAGCATTGCACCAAGTCTGGACAAGTAACCCATAAATATCGATCGATCCGGTCGACAAAGTATTCTTCCGAAAGATTGGCCCCACTAAGTATCAAATGGTCATCAATAATGTAGGCCTTGATGTGAAAGACTCCAGCGATCTCATTGTATGGATTCGGGAGTAACCGATCCAATATCGGCGGAAGAACAGAGAGTAGATGAATTTTCCCACTTTCATTTAGTACTCGTTTACATGCTTCCGCAGATGTAATGTTCTTGCTCTTGCTTCCTTTGATGGGTACAAGCCGAAGTGCTCGATGTTGATCCAACAGAATCTTGACGTCAACGCCGTTGGATGACGCTTCGCGAATGGCATTCAGTAGTTCCACCTCTTTTTCGTAAACAACATCCGCTGCTGGTCCTATGTATAGAGACGCCAGCGTTACTCGTTGCTTTGCGTTTCGAATCAAATGACAAAGGGTCGTGTGGAAGTCAGCGGGTGTCGGAGGCGATGTTTCCACGTGCTGACGCTTCAACGGAAAGCATCGTAAAATTCCAAGCGACTTATTTTTGCTATCTAGCAACCCTCTCGCGGCATTGAGGAGCCTTGTTCGACTGATGCTTGCCATTGCACGTCCTTGAATCGCTCCGTAATGGTGAAGATGGAAGAATGGTGCGAAAGAAAAAGATTTGCGGCAGCTGATGCCGCGTGTGACCCATGTCGCATCGTGAACATTAGCAAGCCGGGCGGTCATCCGCGCGCCTGCCATGCCTTCACAAGGCAACGTCTCCATCGCCAAATCGTTCATATTCCAATTCCTTCACCTCCATGCTGCCCTTGCCTCTTGTTGTCTCATCAAAGTGACTACAAGACAACTCCGCAGATAACTTTCTTTCTCTCCAAACAGCAGCAGCCTTGAGTGGCGCTATTCTGTACAAATTTGCAAGCAGTAACGTTGCCCTCGATTTGACAGCAAAAATGATCAACCATCGGACTGCCACCACTCTCTTGCTCAGTGCTGTCTTGCTGCATTCAACAAAGGCTTGGAACTACCCTCGTCGCTCTATTGATGTCGTTCCGTCACAAGGCGTGCGCGGCCTTTTGAAGAATGCGACAGCTGTGAACGCCACCAATACAACCGCTGATGAACTCAGCAGCCCTACTAGCTCGCCGACGGAAAGTCCAGCACCTTCACCAAGCCCAAGCTATACACCGACCATTACTCCCACTGTTACACCCGAGCCGACTGGAAGCCCAACAGCTTCGCCCACAGAGTCACCAGCACCTTCTCCAAGCCCATCGTATACGCCTACTCTTGCGCCAACCGACAGTCCGCAACCAAGTTTCCAACCCACCACAACGCGGTTTCCGACAGAGGCACCGTCATCACCGCCATCTCCTTCGCCAACGACTTCTCCCATGCCATCATCACGTCCGTCGTATTCACCAACAAAAACTCCTTCCAGTAGTCCGACCGTTTCGGCAGCGCCTTCCCTTAATCCATCAGCGAGTCCGTCGGTATCAAGCATGCCAAGCAACGTTCCAACCTACATTGGTACGCAGTCGGCCTTTTTCACAGCACATTTGGAGCTTACGAAAAAGCTGACAAGCGAGGAGCAATTGGCTTTTGTCACTGGAACGGAAGACTACATTGATCAGCTGTCGATTGACGGTGGACTCAGCGTTCCGCAAGTCGTTTTGGAGTTTCAAGCCCTTGTGACGCGAGGCTTCAACATGACCATGACAACGGATGGGACAGAGACAAGCGTCACGGCCACATCCGACTACAAGGTGGATGGCGCGCCGCCGAGTGAGCGCACGCTTGAGCAACAACAAGTAACAACGACGTCAGAGTCATCAACATTGTTGGAGCTACATTTTGAAGTCACAGCCATTTACACTGGCGCAGATACAGAATTTGACTTGTTCGCTGCGCTTAATTCACTGTTTCAGAAACCGGATGAGCTTTGGATCCACATGCTCGGCAATTACAATGACGTCTTTTTGCCGCTGCGTCCAATCGACGCCAGCGCCATTCAAGGCAACGCCAACGCTTCCGAAAAGGCCATATCCGCAGGTGGTCTGTCGGCCATTCTTGTCATTGCTTTGGTGGCGGTTGGATTGGCAATTGGTGCCGCTGTTTACTCGGTGCGTAGCTACACCTTGTCCGAATATGGCGAAGCCCTTGACAGTCCACGAGGATCGTCGACTGGCACCATGATGGTGAACGAGTTTGGCATGCAACAGCAGTATCCAATGAAGGATAGTTACATGGACCCTAACGCTTTTGTTGAGGCACGCACTTATCCCGATAATACCATTTTGACCGAGCAGCAAATGGCAGCTGCAATTAACCAGTCAGCGACGGAGGAAAACGAGGAGCACCAAGAAAATACCGGTCGACCATCCATCATGTCCGACAATATTTTCGGCGACTTGGACTGCTTGAACCAAAGGATTGGAGCAGAGTGCTTGGGGGGTGGCCAGCTCACGAACATTCCATTGCAGCGAAGCCATGGGTCGGTGGATCCGCCAACAGAGTCGGAGGTTGGAGTTTCCGAGGCAAACTATGAACAGTATGGCTTCCGAATCGATCCGACAACGTCTCGCGACCATGCTCACATGATGCGTCAAGTCCTTGGAGCGCGTCCAGGAGGTGCGAATGAACATATTGGAATGCACAATCAACCTAATGCGCAGTTTGCAGCGCCGGCCGGGATCTACTACAATGGTCAGCCAAACCCCTCATTCTACGTTGACGATCAGGAACTTATGTTGACCAAAAGCATGGGTGGAACGTTAGGAGCGGCTCCCATCGCTATGGATTCACCGTCTACATCCGCATCCGGGCAATCAGTTGCTAGCTCTTTCTTTAACAACATCCTCTCGGGCAAGAAAAAGAAGAAGCCGCAACAGCAGCAGATGAAAGCGAAGCACCAGTCACAGCAGCCGACGATGGAATCAACTGGTTACCTGGGCGCTCGCCCTTTGCGCGACGATGGACCGCAGCAACTTGACAATTTGCCAGCTTCCTACGAATCGGCGGTGCGCCGAGGAGGTCTCTACGATGTCTTTGCTCCGGCAGGTCCGATTGGAATCGTCGTTGACACAACGAAGGAGGGTCCATGTGTGCACTCGCTGAAGCCCACTTCTCCAATGCTGGGTTTGATCAACGCTGGTGACCTCATTGTCGGACTGGATGACGAGGACACTCGTGGCATGACGGCAGCTACCTTGACCCGACTCATGGCGCGAAAATCGAACCAGAAGGAGAGAAAAATTACTCTTTTGGCCATTGCTGGATACTAAATGTTTGGCAGTTGCATGTATGTTTCGTAGCCTAAGGCATTATAGTAAAAGACTATCCGTTATCCGTACCTTAGTAACACTTTCACCATACATGATACAAACGAATGGTTGTGTTTTCAGATACTTCATGCGTCGTGTCTATAGTTTCGCACAGTCTCAATGAAGCATTTTGCATTCTCCTCTGGTGTGCACGCCTCGATACCATGACCAAGGTTCATTACGTGACCAGTGTTACCGGCCTTCTTAAGGATCTCTTCCGTCCGTTCCTTAATCATATCATGGTTGCCCAAAAGCACAGCTGGGTCCAAGTTGCCTTGCACACCGCCACGTCCACTCAAGCAGGCAGCCTTGCGACCTGCTTCGACGCGGTTGCGTCCATCCGCCATGTCCACCGTCCAGTCAAGCGACACGACATCAACTCCCGTTGCCGCCATGCGCTCAATCAAGGCTCCGGAATGCTTAATGTAAACAACCGTTGGAATTTCAGGGTGAGCAGCCTTGATCTTGTCAAGGACTTGCTTTTGGTAAGGTGCGGCAAAGGCGTCGTAGTCGCGTGGACTCAAGTGACCGGCCCATGAGTCGAAACTGAAACGACCAAGATAAGCAAGTCAGATTATTCTCTCGTTTGCAAGTGTTTTTTTCTGATACCCGTTCTTGCCTGCAGGTGCAAAACAGTACGCCGGACGCAACTGTTTTCTCGTCACTTACATTTGAATCAGTTGAGCGCCACTTTCAATCTGATAGAGCGCATAGTCTCCAATATTGTCAGCAAGCTTTTGAAGAATGGCATGCAGCAGTTCTGGCTCATTCAAGGCCATCTTTTTGATTTCCAAGTATTCCTTGGACGACTTGCCTTCCACCAAATACGTGGCCAGTGTATACGGACAACCAACGAATCCAAGAACGGCCGTTTCTGGTCCAACCTCTTGCCGCAAAAGTTGAAGTGTTTCAGCGACGAATGGCGTTGACTTGGTCGGATCCAATGCGTGAATCGTGTCAAGCTTGTCCCAGGAGTCAATCGTCGACGCCATGACGGGTCCCTTCTTTTCGTCAATGACAAATTCACATCCCATGCCTGGAAGTGGCGTCAAAATGTCACTGAACAAAATGCAACCATCTGTTTGGTAGTTGCGCCAAGGCTGCAGCGACACTTCGACGGCAACGTGTGGAATTTCGGAGCGTTCGCGAAAGGTGGGGTAGGTTTTGCATAATTCTCGATACTCGGCAATGTGTCGACCAGCCTGTCGCATCATCCAGACGGGAGTTCGTTCCACCTGTTCGCCGCGGGCAGCCCGAATGAGTAGAGGGGCGTCGTGCGAGTCCTTGGAAGTTGATGCGGACGCTGTCGCTTGCTCCACCGATGCCGATAGTGATGAAGTTGTCCTCGTCGTTCGCACTGAGGGTGAGAACGCGGTGGACGAGCCGAGAGTAAGCAATACTGCAGATAAACTGAAAGCGACCTTCATTGTCGTAGTTGTAAGTCAAGTCTATTGTAAGGAAGAAATAAACTACCAAGAAGTGATGTGCGACGTAGGCTCGATCCATGCCAAGTTGAAGTTTCGAAGGCGACAAGAAGTCGTTCGTGAATGAGTACCGCAGCGATGTCGAGATAAATTCTAGCAGCAGCAGCCAGTGTCTTTAAATGAAACAGTGCTGCAGTATCTTAACTTTGAAGACGATCATACACGTGCAAACTATAATCCGCATTATCTTATTGATCAAATCCTGCATTCATTGTGCAAAGAAAGCGTACTAGGAAATCCAGCCTTTGAGGCCATGGCATTGTCGACGCGCCTCTATACGCAAGCCTACTGTCGATAAAAATGAAAGCCGTTGCATTCGTAGGAAACAGAGACGACTCATCACCTGCTGTTCACTTTGTGCAGAAATTCCAGGAGAGCAGCTGGCGCCTCCCTAACGAGACACTCCAATGGAGAAAACACCTTGTCCGCGTCCATCATTTCCCTAAGCTCATTCCAACTGTAAAGATTCCATCCTTCGCACTTTTCAGGTTCAGTATTCACAGGCGCTATTGCATCATCGTTTATTCTCGCCATCATGAATATTGTCACGTTGTGTTTCTCTTCGTCAGGCATTGGATTGTTGCACACGTGGACGAACCGAACGCCACTTATGTGTACATTCATTTCCTCCATTACTTCCCGAATCGCACAATCCTCCCAGCTTTCGTAAAGTTCCAAGTGTCCTCCCGGCAGAGCGAGTTTGCCAGTTCCATGGGATCCTTTTCGAAGGCCAGCATAAATCTTGTGGCCTTGGCAAACAATGACACCAACGCCTACGCGGACGGATCCCCTGACGCGACGGGTTGCTGTAGGATGAAAGGGAGCTGGAGGATCGCGTGACATTCTGATTACTATTGGTGGCAACAATAAAGGATCGGATGCATGGATGGTGGATGTTGGATGTCAAGATGCACAGGTTCTTCCATGGACGAATTGGAACGATGATACGTCGCTCCGTGATTTGATTTGCGCTTTGGCTCATCGGATCTTGAACGGACAAAATACAGTCTGAGCCCATTCAAGCATGTATAAAAACATCTAAGTATCCAAGCCGACCCATCCATTTGATCCGACACGATTGATCTAACTAGATAAAATGCCGATGAGCTGGTCGACGTTCAAACCTTGCGGGCTCGTTGATACTGTTAAGTAGAAGGCATGCGGCGCATGTGCATAGCTCGTTTGAAAAACGGATGGAAGCAACTTGCGCGATCATCATCATAATTCGACTCACCTCGTCCACCAAACCACTTCACTCTTCAATAATCATGTCCAAGCTATCCAACCTTATTCTACTTGCCGTCGTGGCGTGTGTTGTCGCCCAGGAGGTACGTTTTGTATGTGTGTGACTTGTTGCATTGTATCGGGTGATGAGTAAATTGGCGACTTGGTTCAATGTTCAATGGAAATGTTTACTCGCTCAGAGTGCCCTTGTACTCATGCATTGGCTAACGCGCGCTCGATCTGATTCGAATGTATAAAACCCGCAGGCACAACTATATGGAGTTCGTGGCAGAGAGCTCTACTCGGGCTCTGGCTCGGGTTCTGGCTCATATACCAAGAAAATGCACTCCAAGTCCAAGTCCGTCAAGGGAGGCGCGAAAGCATCCAAGCTGACGGCACCAAAGGCGAGCAAGTCTAGCAAGGGATCCAAAAGCGTCAAGGGATCAGGATCTTCCAGTGGAAGTGGCCATGGTTCTGGAAGTGGATCCGGTAGCGGCAGCACCCATGGATCTGGCTCTGGCGGATCTGCTGGACCCATTGTCATTGTTGACTCGGGCAGCGTCTCTCACCACTCGGGCCACGTTCAGAACTCTGGAAGCGGCAGCGTTCCTCATCACTCCAGCCACAACCAAAACTCTGGAAGCGGCAGCGTCCCTCGTCACTCCAACCACAACCAAAACTCTGGAAGTGGCAGCGCCTCCCATCACTCGGGCCATGTCCAAAACTCTGGCTCTGGCAGCTCCTCTGGATCTGGTAGTGGAAGTAGCAAGGGCGTCAAGGGCAGCAAAACCAAGGGTAGCAAAACCAAGGGTAGCAAGTCCAAGGGCAGCAAAATCAAGGGCAGCGGCGGATCTGGTTCTGGATCTGGCAGTAGCAAGGGTGTCAAGGGCAGCAAGGGTGGAAAAGGTGGCAGTGCTTCTGGATCCGGCAGTGGAAGCAGCAAGGGAGTGAAAGGATCAAAGGCCAAGGGAGGCAGTGGCTCTGGATCTGGAAGCGGCAGCAGCAAGATCAAGGGTCGCCGCTAAATGGAATACGCCTCGAGTTGTAGTCGGTTGATGCGCTCGAATTTCGTCTCTTTTACGTGCAACGTTGTCCCATCAAGTATGTTTAGTCAGTTGTAGAACTTTAATCTACTTGTAAACTGACCTGAATCTACGCTACTTGTATATTAGACGAGACATTAGCTACCCCATTCTCGGACGCAGTTTTGTAAGGTTTTGAGTTTTCCACATCGTTTGAGCGCGAAGTGCCTCCGCAAGATGGATGACACACACAGCATGCAAGAAGCTTCCATGAATGGTCCTCTTTCTCCCTGAACGCCTGTAACAGAGCCTTGACGGACCTTGCGATTGATCGTGGCTGGCTGAACTGCGTGCATAACTTATTTCTGACTTTGGAGCTGGGATTACAGCGCCGGTCAATCAGAATTCTTCAGAGGCTCCTCACCAGCAAGAAACGGATTGAGAGACTGAGATTGAAAGTAAGTTACTCCCGAAATTGACTCAAGCTACACGCCTTTTAAATACACATGTATCGATCCTTCGAATTTGCAATGCATGAATCTTTTTCTCGTCATGAAATGTCTCGCAGCGGGGACTTGACAAAAACAGCCGCGGCAGCCTACTACGGCGAACGACCCGCCATGGCGTCTTCCAAACGACCTTCAGCAAGTACAACCAGTATTCCACCGCATGACTCAAACATGATGCAACATACGCGTCTATACAAGGCGCCGCAGCCGACGATTCGCAATTTACAGTCTGATGCAGGAGGGGCAGCAGCAAGCAACGGAGTCATTACTGCCGGAGGAAGCAATCATGGCCCGCTGTCGTCACCGCCGACGATTCACTTGAATGCTGCACCAACAGTTCCTCATACGTCGGAAAGCAAGACTGGCTACGCGCGACGCCGACGACAAGTTTCCAATACCAGACCTCTTCCCTTGACGTTGGAGGGAAGTGCAGCAGCAGGTACCATTGGGACTGGGTTTCGCGGAAGATTGGAGCGACAAGGGTCAAACCAGTCACTGTCACCCAATGCCGACCTACTGGATATATCCGCACGGAGCAGTCGTTCCGGAAATGAAGATTTGTTTCGATCAGTTCCTGATGGACTCTTGTGGAAACCAACGTATTCTGCTGCTGCTTCCAACACTCACTTACATTCTCACGAAAAGATTTCACGCGGACGACATCGCCATTCCATGGACCTTTCAGATACTTCACAATACAAGCATTTAAGCAGCAACAGCAGCCATCATAATTCCAGCAATATCTTTGTATCAGACAGACCGCCGCAAGCAGCACCGCAGAAGCGATCCAAACATGTTTCTTCTTCGAGTAGCCTTTGGCTCTGTCAAGTTCGCTCCTTTTTTACGCCCATTCACTTTTTCCAATTGCTGGCGCTCGTTTGCTTGACCGTCATGATTTATGACTCGCACCACAAGGTCAAGGCGCATCGATCGCGTCTTGATCAGTACGACGAGGAGCGGTCCCACATTTTGGATCAAATGATGTGGATGGATCAAGCGGCCAAAAAGGTGCATGCGGCGGCTCAAGTCACAACAACGACAACGAGTGACGGCGCATCCAGCGAAGCATTGGAAGCGTTGCAGCTTGAGAATCAGCGGTTGCAGCAGGAGCTGGAGCATGTTCACGTGCGAATTCAGTTGAATGCTCGCGACAAGATTCACGAGCGATTCGACGATAAACCGATTGTTGTCACGCTCCAACTCACACTGGATGCGCCGCAAGTAGATGCACACGAGAATGCGCAAAAGGAGATTCCCATTGTGTTGGATCTTTCCGATGACACCCCGCATGCCGTGAATGTCCTGCTGCAGCAGATTGACAATCACCAGTGGGATCAAATGCTTTTCGAAACGATTCAACCGAACGTTGTACGAGTTTCGAGTCAAACAGCCACTAGCTCGCCATTGTTAGAGTTTGTCGAAGACTCCAAGTCGTGCAACAAGGCCGGAAGCGTCGCGTTGCAGTCGGCAGTGGTAGATTCCATCATTCACGTCTTGTACTTGCGCATTTACTTGGCCGACGATGCAGTGATTTCCAAGAATGAGGTTTGCATTGGACGAGTGGCAAAGGGACTAGATTACCTTCATTTAGTACCGACTGTGGATGAGGAGGATGCCGATGGAAACGAGAGACGCTGATGACCCAAATTTACGAAGGGCTTGCGCTACTATAAATTATTAGAAAATTTACACACTATAGCAAGCAAATGTAGCATGCACTCTACTGTGGAATAAAATCTAGATTCATAGCGAGGAGGCAGAGTATTTAGTGGCTCACAGTATATTCATACATTCGAAAGAGCTCATTCTCCACCCGTCCATTGTTTTCGTCGTTTGTAGGAAGTACGTCAAGTAACACGTTCTTTTAGTTCATAAACAAATGTGACGGAATAGATTGACGCTACTGGTATGTGTATCCATCTATAATAATATAATTAGTTAACGTGCCATGAAATCAGATGATTCGCGTTAACCAAAGAAAAAGTGCTCGGCTGCCAAGCTGGCGCTCGCGCTCATGCTCGCAGTCGTCTTGGTACCGGCCGAAATAGTTCGAGCGGGTGGCTTGCGGACTTCAAAGTCTGGCGGTAATTCAACAGAGACGGAACGTGCTGGCGACTGGTGCGAAACATGTACTAGTCCTTGCAGCGGTTGCCCCATTCGTTGTTGCGGCTGCTGCTCCATGGACATGGCCACAATGAGGCAGTCACGCTGCACCAAGCTCAACTGCTCGTATACAAGTTGCATGGACGGTCGCTGCATTGGAACGGCGCTCCAGCTTGCCTCAATGAGTGGTCTCACGAGCTGACTACAGGGCGGCCGTGTGGCAGCCGTCGTGGTGAGCGTCAGAGGCGCAAGATCCGGACGCAAGTGTTTTCCACACACCAACTTGGAGTGCATGTCACGCGTCCAGCCCTGAAAAGGCTTCTGCAGAGTCAGTATTTCGTAAGCAACCATGGCAAAGCTGTAAACGTCCGCCGATACGGCATAGGGCTGGTGTGTTGCCACTTCTGGAGACTGGATCAAACAAGCAAAATATGGCAGGTAAGTCGTCTGAAATGACTCAAAGCAATCTCAACAACAATCAAAATGCTCCTTACCATGTATCGTAATGTTCCAACCTTGCCCGACATGTTGAACGAGTCTGACAAGTTGCTTGTGGCGCTCGGAAGCTCCCGACTGAGACCAAAGTCAAAGAGCTGCACACGTCCATCGCTGAGAAAGCCAATGTTGTTTGGTTTCAAGTCCCGATAAATGACATGCAGCGAATGCAGGTAGGCCAGGGCCGAGGCAATCTCGGCGCAAATGCGAAGCTTGTCGGAGTAAAGTTCCGGGTCGTCAATGAACTCTTGCTCTAACAACTCCTGCTGCTCATTGTGCACATGCTGTAGCTGCGGATGAAGACTCGAGGCAGCCCATCGACTCCAAAAGCCATCCTGGCGGGGGCGTAGTGGAGACACTGTCAATGACGTTGACGACGAAGACGACGAACCGTTTCCATGCAACACCAGTCGCTCCTCCTTCCATCGCGACAGCCGCTGATCCAGCGACTCCTCCAGTGGATCCAGCAGCAAAAAGAAGGAGTCATGTCGACATCCACTGCAAAAGGAGGCAACTCCATTGGCAGCCCATCCACGAATGGAAATAATGTGTGGATGATCAAAGGATGCCAGCAAGTGAGCTTCCACGGCGAGTTCGCAGGCGGCCAAACAAAAGTTGCTGTTACTGGCAGCACTGTCGCTCGACGATGCGTCGCAATTCTCGTTATTGGACCGAAGGAGTTCGGGTTTCACGTGCTTCATGGCGTAGACGCAATGGCTGTGCGTCGTTGTCACCAAGTGCACCTGCGAAAAGGCTCCAGTGCCGAGTAGTTCCAGTGTGACTAGTTGACTCCTGTCGAGCAGTAGCAATTGTTCCGCTTGCTGCAGTCGACTGAGGCGACTCTTGGAAACCATTTCGCGGACACTGGAATGAATCCGGTCCGTGAGTCTGCGACTTGTTGTCGCGCTCATCATCTTTGTCAAGTGTATTTGCGGAACATGATGCTGTTGGGGATAATGAGATTGAGGCATTTGCATGGCTAATGGTAAACAATCGTTTGTTGATTGGTCTGCTGCTAATGAATGGTTCATCTTGAGACTAAAAGTGCGTGAGGGAATAAGAAGAGCGAGTTGATCAAGTGATGAAGTGATCAAGTGGCAAGGGCGGCCTTGTTTCCACTGACAAGCAAGAGACGCGGAGGGGAACACGACACCGACCCAGTGAGGCGGAAGAGGCTGTTCCATGCGGTCATTAGACAAATGTCAGTGTCGTGCCTGTTCGTGAGGAAGGATTTCTGGCGTTCGACGACGCTTTAGTCGACTATTATATCGATAGTAAATATCACTTGCGAACGCCGCATCGCATTGCGGCATGTCGGACAGATTCTTCACGTTGAATACTCGATAACTGGGCCGATTCTCCGCAACTTGATCCTGGTTGACTTCATGAATGCCAGTTTTATCAATGGGCCTATATGATCAATCACACCTACTTATGGCCGGTTAACCATTGACATTGACAAGGCCCAATCATCGGTCATTATGACTTTTGACTGGAATCCGAGGCGGTACTCGAAGATTCAACGCCCTGCGACATCGCTCGTGTGATCGCCAAAACCCCACGGCCTCGCGAAAAATTGCAGGCCGACGAAAATATTCCGACCATGGTCGTTGCTGTGTGAAACTTGAACAAACTCTCCACTGGTAGACGGAAATATACTCCGTGTCCGACGCAAAAGAGTCACGGACGGTGTCACGAAAGACGTTGTAGAAAGCTAGCAATCAACATTCGCCATGCCATTCTCATCGCATCACAACATGGGGGTTTCCTCGTCGAAAGGTCGAAGAGCATCAACCCCATACTCGGCCAAGGATTACGAACACAATAGGGAACGATTCAAAACCTTTCCTGGATCCGCCTTTTTGGAAAAGACGTTTTGCGGAAGCATTGATACCACCGATCCAGCCGAGTACGAGGGAACCAATCTTGCGACGCGGATGCTGCACAAAGCGGACGTTATGTGCATTTCCTCTCCGACGCGGTCGCACTTTGAAGGGTTTTTGGACGATGACGACGACGAAGAAGATGAAGAAGAGGATGACGATTACTATGATTTTGACGAAAAAGACGACGCTTCCATTGCGGCCAACGACGCCGCCGACTGGGACGAAGATTGTCACGCCAAGAAGCAGCAGCACCGCCAGAAAACAAAAAAGCAACCACCCGTTTCGGCACTCTTTGCGCGCGCCCTCGTTTCCGAAGTGACGGATAATCCAAAAACGATGCGTCCAGCGCAAATGGCGGATCGCGAGTACCGACTGCTAAAAGCACAAAAGGCGGCGCGGTTGGCATCCGAGTCGACGCAACATGTGCATCGAGCCGTTGGCGCTCCTGGAGGAGTTGGTCCGCCAAGTGTGTTACGTAGCATGGCGTATGCCTGTACTGGAGATGAAGCCATTGCCAATGGAGGAAATGGTGTTAGTGGAGCGGGTCCCTTGCTCATGCAGTGTGCAGCGACGCCAGGTCGGTCAAGTGCGTCAAACGCTGGTGGCAGTGGGAGTGTCAATGGAGGCTACAAGTCAAGCGGAACAACACTACAAACGAGCTCGCCTCGAAGTCACGTTCGAAGTTTACGGGATGGTGCAAGTTCGCACATGATGATGAGTGCGCAGCATCAAGGGCGCGATGGAATGGAACAGTCGGTTCCACGTGGACCGCATTCCGTGACTATTGGTTTGTGCTTGAGTCGGCAAAGCGCCGTTGGACATTCGGAGACGGTGACGCGACAAACTGCCTTTGATTTCAACGAGTTACAAGATCGCAGCTACAAGTATGTTAGTTCGACTGACAAGCATGGATGGAGGGCGGGTGGAGGAGAGCAAGGAGGATCATCAACCGCTTTAAGCGATGAAAACAAAGATTTGAATGCGTCGCCGCCCAACAAGCCAGCATCACCAACAACACCTTCGGCAGCCAAGGTTCCAACCATTGATCAAGTCCACATTCCCATTATCCATATTGACTGTCCCAATGAAGCAGCCGTCTCGAAGGTCATTCAAGCCCTTGCTTCGGGAGACATTTTCATTCCGCACATGGCTGTACTACCTGAAGCGTTGTCGGTCCAAGGCGCGTCTCCGCCTAGTCTTGTCGTGCGCTTCGACTGCGACCGCACCGAAGACGACTCTGTCCCTGACGATTGGCCAAATTGGTCGCTTGAATTTATGCACAATCAACTGTACGAGTATTTCATTAATCTTGGTGCGCAATGGATGGAGCGACCCTTTAGCATCACATTGGCGCAGCAAGTAAGATGGAAGACTGTCAAACACATGAATCGATACTTTAGCAAGGCGGAAAAGATATTGGAGGAGTGGAAACAGCGCGGCCCAAAGTATCTCGATCCGGAACTATCATTTTTGCAAGGCGGCGCGACGGCGGACGAAGTGGCATACCCGCATGGGCTGTATCTGTTTCGCAACGGAACACCAACCAATTATTTTGCGCCCAATTTTGATCCCCCGTATACGACGCGCATGACCAGGTCGCTCTTGTTGAACGTTTTAAACAAGAGCTGGGACAAGAAAGCGCGTGATTGGACGAGTGTACCTATTCCAAAACTGGTGACGCCCACTATGCTCTTGGCGGTGGCGTGTGGGTGCAGCGATCCGAGCTCAAGTGGATTTATGGCGCGCGAAGTAACAAACAATGTTAGCTACAAAACGAATACGAGTACGAGCACTCCGATCAAGCCAGACACGCCACACGAGCAACAGCGCGTACCAGCATTTCAAAAGAGTCAAGCGCAATCGCTTAGTGTCTCGGTAGCACCCGCTGCGCCCGTCAAAATATCAGCTTCAGATTACCAACAAGCAGCAGTGGCGGCCATGAAGAGCATAAGAGAAGAAACCGAAGATGAGCTGTTTGAAGGACTCGAGGAGGACGAGGATGGGGATGGGGACGGCGACGACGTAAACGACGAGAGATTTCTGATGGATTCGAGGCATGATCGCTCAAATGCGGGAGTTGTTGGGTTAAGCCCATCAAAAACAGCGAGCAGTTTTGGAAGCAGCGTCAAAAATGCAACGAGGTTCTCAGTTGACTCTGCAGTTGAATCTGGAATGACAACTGTTAACACAGCGACCGTGCCTCGGCTGTCTTCTGACTTGGTTGTCATGTCGAGACCTCGAGGGTCTCCTAGCTCAGGTTCAGACCCTCCTGGTGAGTCGCTGCAGAGTAAGACGCCACGCCACTTTAGTGAGTCCGTCTTCCTTGAGCACGGAAGGAGTCAGCGGTCAGATTCTCAAGAAAGATCTTTTGCGCAAAATGCAACTCCCAAGAATCACGGCGTATCGTCAAGTCCGAATGCCTCGTCTACATTCACGACGCGATCAAGCAGGTACGCGATGGACCCAGTCACGTCTCCATTGGTTCGGCGACACACGCCGCAAATGGGCAATAACTTGAGTAATCCTTTGTCTCTTGACTACTCTACCGACGGATCATCGGCCTTTTTGACGACAACGATGGACGAATCATCCATGTTGTTCGGCCAAAACCTGGCGACAGTGGAAAGTGGATCCGTATTCTCCAGCGTGTCATCTCTGCGACAACCATTTCAACACCCGGCTCAACAACAACTTCGTGGCCCGCCGGATACGCCGGTCAGCAGACGACCAGACGCTGAAGCGAGTCTGGAAAGTGATTTATCCTTGTCGCAATCTGACAGCTGCAGCAGCTATGAGTCCGTTGTTCCATCCGATGAAGATTTGTTTGAAATAGGCTGGGCCAAGGCACTGGATCCAAAAAGCGGCGCGTACTATTACTTTACTTTGGATCGAACGCACACGGTATGGGAAAATCCGCTCGATCCAATGTCAACACTAGGCGACTCTCAAGCATACTAATCTTCGGCGGAATTATTGATAACGAATGGTTTAGGAATGTAAAACGGTAGATTAAAATGTACAGAGCGTAAGCACCGACCTTTCATTAATATCGTACCGTTTGAAATATATAAATATAAAATTCAAGGCTTGCTACTCTTTACATGCGGAATACTCTGCATGTGCTCCTACAATACCGGTACCTTCATACTATGTTCATATGTACATGGCTACCTCGGATATCGCTTCTTTGTGACAACAAGCACTTGATGCGACGAACTCTTTCGACTCTGGCTATCGTCAGAGTCAGGTTCTAATTCGCTGTCATGCATAGAAAATGGTATATTCGTCTTGCCCGAGTACGCAACCTTGCGAAAGGTGACAAACTCTTCGTTTTCAAACACCTTGCGCAGCTCAATTCCCGTGCCTTGATTCTTGCTTGACGCCAATGTCGATTTGATTCGGCCTTCTGGCGACAAACGCATGTTGTGAACTCTGCGCTGCTCGGGTTCCGGTGTTCGCCGATGTCGGTAGGCAACTTCTGGCCCAGGAAAATGTGGTGCGGCTTTTTCGGTGATGCTATTGTCATCTGATACTGGCGGCGTCGCTGTTTTTGGACGTTCCACTCGCGTGGGTGTAGCTTCTCGCTGCTGTCGCAGTTCTCGTAGCATCGTTGTTTTTTTCACTTCCCGAGCTGGTCGCTTTGGTTCAATTGGCGTTGCAACTGTTGACGCGGCGTCTCTCATGTCGATCGGAGCATCGCTGCTTCCTACCTGCATCGCCCATGGCCGGGCTGGCGAGCTAGTTCGTTGATATGGCCGGCTGCTAGCATCAGTTGTGTTACTGGTGACTGGATCTTGGTTAGTGGCACTGCATTGCTTGGCAGTTACTGTCGTCGCAGCAGCTGCGGGGGGTGCGTCGGGGGCTTTGCATGTCAGGAAACCAGTGAGAGTATTGACCTCATCTTCTGGTAACAACGAGCCGCAGGACCAGAAGCTACCAAATGTTCTCGTTTCCTGTTTCATTGTAATCGTAACAAAACCGTCCGGGTGTAGCAAGGTCGAGTTGTGATGGTTGAACGGAACAGCAACAACGAATGATGTGAGGCGATGATGCTGCTCATTGAATTGATCTTTCAACGCACGAATTTCGCAACTGAAGCGTGTTTGGAGCCGTTAAGTGCCTATGTATTTTTCACTCTCTTAAGTAATACAGGTACACACATAACACGCTGGGCGTGCCAATCATGGTTACAATGACGCCAGGCTGTGGATCGGCGACTCGCGAGCCGGCCGAGCTCGCGATTTCTGGAAGAGCGATGGGTCGGCGAGAAACGCACCGCGTTGGAAGTACACAACGTTCACTTACTCTCTTCAGTTTCTGTTGCAACGAGCGGCAACGACAAGTAAACAACAAGAGCAGCAACAATGGGCTTTCTCAATAAGCTTGGAAAAAAGAAGGCGTCGGCTACAGTTGAGGAAGCTGTCACGACTGGCAGCAACATCAAGGCACCGATTATTATGGTTGAAGACGCGTCGGTCGACGACGGAAGATTGATTGCGCGCAACGACTCGATTGAAAGTCAGAAGAGTCTTGAGCCTGATGGTATCAAAACAATGGAGTCTCGAGACCCCGAAGAGATTCAGCCGGTCGCAAGCACCACCGGCTCAAAGCCCGATGCTCCTGCCAGTCGCAACTTGGTCAATCTTTCAGCCGAGCCGCGTGACCCTGAAGGCACCGTTCCTCCCAAGGAAATCACCACTACGACGCTGCCGGAACCTGTAGAGTATGATCCGGATGACATTATGACGCCTCCCGTGACTCCGCATGCGCTACTCAAGTCACCCAAGTCGAAAAACGCGGCCACTGACTTTTTTGACTCCATTGGCAAGACTCTCTCCAATGTTTGCATGTTGGGAGGTGGCGCTCGCCCAATGGAAGAAGAGTTTGAAGACGATGACGACGACAGTAGTCGAGCCTCTGGTGCCACTTCGTCAACGCTTGGGCAGGAGAGCACCATCGAGGATATCGCAACGCGCAAGGAAGAGGCGGCTGCCGGCGTCAAGGGATTGACTCTTATCGAAGAGAACGATGTCGACGAGGCAGAAAATAAGGAAAGTGAAACCAAGGAAGACTCGCCATCGCTCGTCGACAAGGAGGCTGCGGTTGACGATGAGAAGGTTGTTGAAAATGTCGCCAAGGCCGCTTCTGCGGAAGCGACTGAAACGCCAACTATTATCAAGGGACTTTTTGGTTGGTGCGCCGCATGCAAGTCGACCAGTGCAACCACTGGTGCTGTTGTCGGAACTGCTGCAGCCGTTGGAGGTGGTGCGGCGGCACTCGCCGTCGTGAACGTCGACGAGGAAAAGATTGATGCCCCAGTCGTCGCTGTTCCTAGTGAAGTGGACGAAATAGTAGTAGACGACGAAGAAGAAAAAGAAGTCGCTCAGATTGAGGATGAGGAAGTAGAGACAGAGGAGGTCGTGGAAGAGACCCTTCAAGAGGAGGAAGCTGAAGTTGAAGCCGAAGCCGAGGAAGCAGCCACCATTCCGGCTGTTGCAACAGCTCTCAGTGATGGATCCAAGAGGAGCAAGCGCTCAAGAGCGAGCATCATTTCCGCTGCCATGTCTCGCTTTTCACGAAAGAGCGCCGTCCCAGACGAGGTTGCAACTGAAAATGACATGGAAAATTTGCAGGAAATACCTGGAATGGTTCGATTCATGTCGCACACAGAACGCATCGAACGTGGATTCGAAGTTCTACTCAAGGACTTTAGTGGTTACATGCGCCAATGCGGTCACTGCGAGATCAAGGACTACGACAATGTTCCAACTGAAGAGGTAACAATGGAAGAACTTGAAGCCAAGGCAAGTCTCGAGGCCGAGATGGCACCTCAGGAAGAAGAGGCACTCGTCCGAGAGGAATCAATTGCTCATATCAGTGTTGCGGATTTCGCTGATGTACCGGTAGACGAAGCTGGAGAACGTGAAGATACGGAAGATCGCCAAGTCGATGACGAGGAAGTTGAAGGGCGAGACGATGAACAACCAGACCAAGTTGCTCAGGATGTAATTGTTGTGGTTGACCAACCAACTGTCGCGTCCAAGCAGTCCAAGGCTTCTCGCTTCTCTCTAAGATCGATCCTGGCTAAGAAGAGCAACAGCCATGTCGTCAAAGAGCAAGCATCCAATGTTCCAGTGGAAGTAGACGAAGTCGTTGCTGTTGCAAGCAAGGCCATGTCCAACCTGTCACATGCGTCTGAAAATGAGGAAGAAATGGGACCCGAGCCTGCGGCAGAGGAAGTCACTAACCAAGCACCAGTCGCTGTTGAGTAATTTAAACCCATGCAATGAAATTTTAACACAGTAAAACGTAAGTATATGTAAAGAAAAATACTGGTAGTTAAGTTAGTAAGCAGTACTAAGTCTTACTCGGTGTACTCCATGAGGTAAAGCATGCCCGGGAGTACAGTACTTATACATCGCACTGACTTGATGCCGGTCCCATAGTTGATGCAATACAAGACTTTCAGAAAACTGCATTTCGTACAGCGCATTAACTATACAAGAGCTTGATGGACGGGCCGACGTCCGGCGCGGGACTTTCAATTTTGCCGCGCTTTGTCATCGGCGCGTTCGGCCGCTCGGCGTTCGGATCGCCTTCTCCCGACGTCACTTTTTTGACCCGCTTCGCTTTGCATTTTCACTGATGAGACAGTCAACTATCACCGTATTCTTCATTCTTCAAACTGCGTAGCAATGGCAAGAACGCAGCGAATATACAGCAACAAAGGAATTGTCAGCAGCGGTGGCCGTGCAATACCATGTATTGTCTTAGTGATTCTCTTGACTGTTGCAGTCACGACGATCCAGCAGCGATCTTTACTGCTGTTGGACGGTGTACCATTGGCAGCAAGAAAAAACCAAGATTCGTCTTCCAACACTTTCGTTGCATCGTCGTCGCGGCGGTTGTACGACTTTGAAGCAATCGGTCTTTCGACGGGCACGGACAAGGTGGAAGGTCCCTATACCTTGCCGCATTGTTTAAAGAATTTAGAGGACTGTCCCCAACCGCAACTAGCTGAACCAAAGTGTCGAACTGGAGCAAGTCATTTCTATCATACAATGTACAATGCGAGGCTTGGTCCCTTGTTTGCTGGAGACAATGCTGAGCCCTTTCAAATGCTTGAGATAGGCTTCTTCAATGGACGAGGCTTTGACGCTTTTCGAAAATTCATGCCGAGGGCGGAAGCTCACTCATTGGAGATCTCGTGTCTTCCCGGAGGGCCACAGAGTGAGGGCAAGTGGCCGTATGGTAACTTTGCCGCTGAGCACGCCGAGTATCAACAGCTCATTGATTCGAACCGACTGCACTGCGGTGACGCGAACGATTACGACACACTTGTACGCGTTTGGAGCGACATGCGCAGTCCTAGCGCTCCTCCACTCAAACTTGTCATCGATGATGGCGCGCACATTTCCGAACACATGGCCAAGACGGTGTTTTTCTGGTTTCCCCGTTTGGCGCCGGGTGGTTTGCTTGTGGTGGAAGATATTCAGCCCATTGCAGAAGCCGACGCAGTTGCCTTTCGCAACCATTTTCTGCCGCAAGTGTTCAAGGATGTGCACTATTGCGGTGATCCTGCGATTCCGGACCAAATTTGTTTTCCAACACTGCACAAGTTTATGCAGAGTGTGCATTGCGAAATGCATATTTGCATTTTTGAACGAAACGACGTTCCGGCCGAAGAGCTAAGTAAGGAGGAAAGTTTGCCGCCTGCGCACGTCTTTAATGCTCCGCCATGCTTGTTTGGCGTCGCGGAGGACGAGTAAATGAGAGTGGAGGCGATAGCGAGGCAGAGCCAGGAAGCAATGTTAATGTTGTATGTATGAAGCTCCCGACTGTTAACAGTAAAACTGTTCACGATTCTGCAAAGATTTCTTGTTGATCAAACTAATCCCTGGTTAATGTAGAATTCGTAAAGCAAGACAGCCACGAGCGAACTATCGAATCGATCGAGGATCCCTCCGTGTCCAGGCAGCAGTTTGGAAGTATCCTTGACGCCCCATTGCCGCTTTAGACTCGACTCCCACAAGTCGCCGAGAGATGCCGCCACGGACAGCGATGCCCCAATGTAAACTGCGTGCATTGTATCTAGCTCCAGGTTGATCTTGACAGAATCTAATGACGCCAAGTTTAAACGCAAAATAAGCTTCCAAAAGCGGCCCAGCAACACAAACGTACCAAGCCCTCCCACCAAACCTCCAAAGAGTCCTGCAATGGACTTGCCTGGCGAGACGCGCGTCAGCCATAGCGGTTGTCCTTTGGCTCCAAGCATCCGCCCAGCAATGAGCGACCCAGTATCCACATTCCAAGTCACCAGAAGTAGCGAAACGACATAACCAAATCCCAAGCTTTGTACGTGCATCCAGCTATAAAAGGGTATCGTTATCAAGAGTGATCCAGTCATAAAGGGAGATCCTTTCTCCTTGTCGGTCGGTTTGAATATTTGTGACATTGCCACCGCGCTGACGAGTGACGGCAGAAACAATTCTCTTGGCACATGAATTAACAGTAAACTCCACCAAAGACTGTAGCTTTTGCTAATATGCATCCATTCCCAAAGAATGACAGCAAGTAGGCCGTGAAAGAAGACTGTTCGCAACCAGTCGTCGAGAAACATACGCCAGAGAATGGGAACGCCAATGCAGATCGTTGCCATGCGACGAGGAAGATCTGTCCAGTGCAGCTTATAGTAGCGATGAAGTCTCTGGAATGATGAAGACATATTTCAAGGCATTTGCTTACAGCTTTGATGTGCACGGTGAAAGGAATGAATCTCATGGTCTACCGGTACGCTCGTCGAATTTTTTGGAAGATCTTGTCACGCACTGTAAACCAGTGAGACAAGTGCAATCCGGTGTCAGCTACCTGTAAAAGTAAATACAGTCACCTCTCTCCTATGACAACCTCTACCATTGCTTCCTATACTGTGACTAACTTATGAGCGCAAGATATTTTGTATAAAGGGATTACCTCTTTAAGCAACTTCCGGTACTGACATTCGCATAGTTGCAGCTTGTTTATTCAGCGCAATCCAAATTACGAGTCTTGCTCAATATGCAAGACCGTAATCGTTCGCTCATACTTTGACTTGGCCGTCATGTTCTTCATAACTTGTTCTGCCGTGTAGGAGCGAGTATCAACATTGTCGACGCTGATAATGAGGTCGCCAGGAAAGATCTGACCTTCGAGCGCGCTTCCTTCCTTGACCGTGTGCACGGCTGGTCCATCCTTGGTTGAGTGGATGATGATCTTGAGCTTTCCAGGTGGTGCAATACAGTCGCGACAGATGATTGATTCGCGGGGTGGCAATAGCGAGGAGGTTTCCGTCTCGCTAGACACTGGTTGCTGTAGCTCAGACTCTGAAGTGAATGACATTGAATCCGAAGCATTCAAGGAAGGCTCGGTGCAGGCAGGATCGGCATTCGACGGAGACAAAACTTTGTGAACCTGTCCTTTCAACTGTTTCTCCAACCACTTGAGGTCATCCACCAGTTGCTTGCTGGGACTCGCCTTTGCATCAAACGGCAAGCTACTGCTCGTATTGATGCTGTTGGAAACATTTACGCTGCTAGAAGCATTGCCCGAGACGTTGTATTGCTGGATACTTGAAAGCCCAGAAATATTAGATTCATTCTTGGCCTTGGACGTGCTTGTTGGGACGGGAGTCTTGCTCTGAAGCGGCAACAGGCCTGTTTCAGCCTGCCAGATTCCATAGCTATTGTGTACAGCTTTTTCTCGACGTTCAGGAGATCCTGCACTCGGAGTTGATATGGTTCCTTCGTCAATAGACCATTCCGGATTGTGTTCCATGGTTTCGCGTTGGTACTGCTCTGTCCCGTCAGTGTTGGTGGTCTTGGCATGGCGACGTCCTCGTCCATTATGCTGTTCAGCTTCCGTGGGTGACTCGTAGTTTGACTTCACGACGTCCACAAAAGCGGCAGCTGCAGCCGCGTTGCGCTGTGCATTTGCAGCGTCGTTCCAGGCAACGTTCACTTCCGCCGACATGGGGGAGGATGCTTCCTCCACAATCTGCTCGTTTAGTTCCGCAGAGGTCGTTGAATCGTCATCAGCTGGCTCATTTTGTCGAGAAGCCTTGGTGGAGCTCTTTGGCCCGAAGAAGTTAAACCACCCTTTCTTCGGTGACTCTTGTTTGGGAACTTCCATTGGTTCTTCTTCGGTGTCTGGGAAACGTGCTTCGACTGAATGAGCAGCGACAGGAGGTGACGGTCCAGCCGATGCAGGGCTGGGAATGTTAAAGCCATTCTTTGGACTGACCATTGCTTCATCGTCGTAATGCTCGCGCATGTGTGTCTCAGAGTTCATGCTGGCCGTGTCAATCAAAAAGTCTTCAACAACCTCAGGTTGTGCTTCTTCATCATATGGTGTCTTGGGGCTGGTGACAGGAGGGACCGGGTAGGTTTCGTCGTCGTCGTCGTCGTCTTCTTCTTCGTCGGTATCATCATCTTCCTCTCCCTCCTCGCTAAAGGCAAACAAGCTGCCCACCTGTGAGTGAGGTGTACCACTTTGCATGTCGGTACCGTTATGACGGCTACTGATGCCCAAGGTGTACCCGTTAGATGATGCCGCGCTCTTGCTGTTCGCTGTGGTAGTGTTGCTGACAGGAATGGTCGCCTCGCTGCGATTAGTCAAACCTGACAAGAAGGAAAAGATGCTGGCTCCACTTGCGCCATTTTTCGGACTGGTAACCCCGCTCTCCAAACCACTGAAAAGGTCGGTTTCAGAGTACAACTTTGGAATCTTGGCATTTGATCGCTTGTTTGTTGGTGATTCGAGGCGTCGCTTCGCCGCAGGCGAGTCAATAAGGCCGGTTTCGATTGAGAAAATGTCGCTATCATCCTCCATGAAAACGGAGATCTGACCACTGGTGTTATTGTTGCTGTTGTTTGCCTTGGAAGTGTTGTTCATGTCTTTTTGGAGGTTAGCTCGAGCTAGCGATCGACTTGGATGCTCGTTCGGATCTTGCGCGGTGAAGCAAAGGAGCTGTGTGCGTCGTTTCTTGCTGCGCTGGGCTGAGAGCAACACTATGAGTCCCACCAGCAAGACGCCTGCAAGGACGGCCGGAACGATAATGTACGGCATGGAATCGGAATTTGGAGACCTGCTGACTGGGTCTTTGTCGCTAACAATGCCCGAGGTTCCTCCGTCGGATGGAGCATATACCGCTCGTTGGGCAGATGATAAATTGGCCAGCTCGGGATCGCCGTCAGCAAGGGATGTAATATTTGATACTAGCATGGTCAGATTCGCCATAATGCTTTGGACCCAAAGTTCGAGAATGGCTTGTTCGGGCGAGGGCTCATACATGAAGGTGACCTCGACGCTTGTCAGAAGCTCGCTTCCGTCGGCAATGGCCTGCTGCTCTTTTATTGTTGCTTCAATCTCTTGAATCTTATGAGTTGGAGCAAAGAGCGCATTAAGCTCCGCCGTGAGAAAGTTTTCCAAGCCGGTAGTTATCGTGTCAAGAGAGGGCTCGTTAGGTAGGTGTCCATCGGTCTCAATCAGCTGCAAGAGAAAGAGCTCAAGCGGCTTGGGGGGACTGTCTTCATTGAAGGTCAGCATGTACTTTTCCTTAATGTCAGCCATGGTCCAGTGCTCTGTTGCTTCTCGCAAACGTCGCTCCTTCAAGGGATACATAGCTCCACTGTTGGTGCGTTCGTAGCTGCTTCGTTTGTTGTGGATGGATGGAGGATTTTCGATGTCACTACCATGTTGTCCGACGCGAGCTGACGCAAAAGCAACAAGCATCGCTGTAGACAGAAAGATAATTGAAGTGCGTAACATCTTGGCTGCGTATGTAAATAGTATAATAAGTCGTCAATAGTCGGCTCGTCTCATTGTCGACTCCAAGAAAGTGGGATGGTGGTTGCAGCAATTGATGATCACGGATCGCTTATTTGACGAATCCAATATTCGTCGCCGAATCATGTTTTGAAAGATACCCAAAAGCGGCATGGTCGGCTCGAACGGCGCGTTGATGATGCCATCGTGACGTCATAGTTTTCCTTCGCATTGCTCTGTTTTCCCGGACTTGATGCACATTACTCGACTTCTCTTCGGAGGAGCCGCAAAAGAGCCTTTACAAAAACGCTACTGTCAAAAAGCGCTAGTATCCGATTAATTGAATGCTGCTAGTGTTTGGCCTGTGATGAAGCTAATTACTGTACTTAATTGACGGTTTGAAAGTGGTGGCCGCGGAGCCATTATGTACCGTAAACTATGTACGGTAAAAGTCCGCGTTGATGAATCCAAAGTTATTGCTTTATATACTTTACGAAAACTAGGTTAGACGTTAAGGCTATTGAGCAATCATCATCCTGTATATCAAAACCCAGACACAAGAAACATACATGGTCGATTAAGCAAAATCACCTGCTCCAATGCCACCCTTGCTTGATCGTCGAAAGGTATCAATCTGCGCCGACAAGTCCTTCAAATCATCAATGACATTCTGCGAAGGTCCATTCAAGTCGAGCGCATTGGGCATGTCTGCATTGGCGTTTAAATTATGGCGTCGCCTAGTGGCTGCAGCATTCTGCGGCGAACCTAGCTCGCTCGATGATGCTGTACTAGCATCCTCGGATTGCTCTTCATCAATTAAACTCAAGTCCTTCTTGTTGGATATTGCGCTAATGTCATTGTGGAAGAGAAGAAGCGGATTGGTGGTGGCGGCATTGTTTGAGCTTGTGGTTGCAGAATGAGAGTTTGCGTTTGCAGCGTTTCGTCCAGCAGATGTTGGAGTCAACCTACTAATACCGCTGCCATATAAGTGTGATGGATTGTAGGTAAAAGCTGAGCTCGCGACTGAGACAATGTCGCTGTGCATGGGAGAAGCTTCCTCCGCATCCTCGTCGTCATCAATATCATTGTCGCGATAGTCGTCCGTATCTGTCGTGAGTTTTTGCGTCGGAGCGCCCCTCCGACCAGATCGATTGCGCCGCATCGTTCGGCGAATATGACGACATACATAAATCAAAGCCAGGACTATGATAAACGATCCCAAGCCCGTCATGACAGCCATTGACCAAGCAGGTAATGACAAGGAATCATCGTCTTGGCTTGCTATTGAATCAGCACTTCCTCGGGGCTGAGCACCGGCAAATCTTTCCGTGTAGTTTCCCCCCGCCATGGTTTCTCCATTCAGCGTGACAATGACGAACTTCAAGTCCCTCAAGAGTTCATTGTTGGTGGCTGCCAAACGCCGCTCCAATTCATTGGCATGCGCCAATAGCACCCTGCGGACACTGTTCGTCACTTCCAGTTTCCATGGCTTCTTTCCATCAGTATCAAAGAGCGCCATTCCAGACAGACTGACTGTCGCATCATAGTTGCTTGCATACGACAAGACCTTGTCTTCCGTTGCCGCGCTCGCATTGACGGCAATGGTAGGCGTCGTGGTCAAGTCGTACGAGTCGACGGCAAGGGTCACGTGCGAGTACAAGACGCCCTTGTGAAATGCTTGCGTCAAATAAATATCGAGAAATGTGGATGTTTCCGAGAGAATATTGAACAAAAACTCGTTGAGTGTTGAGGGCGATCGAGATCGAATTTGAAGGTCGAGCAAGCCGAAGGGAAGAGACAGCAAATTGTCGTCTTCGTCGTCAGTTGTTATGCTATCTTGCTGCGCATGCAGCGGATGCAGAAGCGCTATAAGTAATAGAAGCAGGAGAGACTGCATTGCCATGGTGAACGCGTCAAATCTAAGTCGTGTGGATGATAAAATTAATGGATTGTTGTTCGTCGTTCGTCATCATCGCATGGTCGAGCGCGCCATGGCGGAGCTCGATGATGGAACGGTCGGCACATGATTCATCAACGGACTTGAATTATCAGCCGAGCTTAAGTAACCTTCCTCGATGATAGGCTGGCGTGAATGTCTATTGAAACAAGAGTACTCAGAAAGCACGGCTGGCGCAACGAATCGGCACATTTTTTCGTGTCACGATTTCGAAAGCGACGACCATGGCGTGGCGGTGTGCCTTGTATGCGGCGAATTCAACACAAAATTGCAGATAGTAGTTCTCTAAATGCTTACCGGTTGCAGTTATACAAGGACCGATTGTGTGGATGAGGTCATGTGTCAATCACTCTTCATTATCGCATCGCTTGCCCGTTATCTAAGACCTAAGACACCTCGCATCTTGCTTCTTGCCTCGTCACCGACTGCGGTCATTGTTTCTCGCCTGCCTACCCTATTCGATCTCTTAAAAACTCCCCAAATTTAACAATTTTATATGTTATTAAACTATATCATGCCCGCAAAGCTGCTAGGCTAGACCCAGTAATGCGCAGCAATGCCCTTCTTTCTCAATCCGCCAAAGAGGTCAAAGGATGACTTGATACTTCCTTCCTTGGAGGAGCCCCAATCACCTGCCAGCTCCAACTGCCAAACATGGTGTTCAAAATAAAACTGATCCACCAATTTGCTGTATCGATCATCATTTAATAGCTGATGAGCGAGCGGCACCTCGATCCAGCCAGTGTCAATGTCAAGCTTGATAACGACAAAGTCATCCTCCTTAAACTGCTCCAAAAGCATGCGCAGTGGATTCATCTTGCCTTCAGGATCTGATTCAACGCCAACGTTGATCCAATGATACTGATGAAGCATATTTGACGGAACCATTTCAAACACTCTCGTCGGCTCCTGCTTGGTAATTTCAAATGCATAAACATGGTCAAAGGCAAAGCCAAACTTTTTGTATGTTTCCAGAATGTAGATAGCTGGCGATTGTCGGTTGGAGTGAAATGCAAGCGAGGCTCCCATGTCAATAAAGACGGTTCTTGAGAATGGCGTCAATCGTTTGCACATGGCCGGCCAGTCATGAATCAAATAATTTAACGCCATCAAGTGCTGGCGGCGGCCGAAACAAAACTCGGGATGACGCATAGGAGGAAGGAGAGGCTCGGCATAGCCAAAGCTTCCATGCGATAACTGCTTGGACTCGGCGAATACATCCGTCAAATTCAGATCCAAAGTAGAACAAAGCTGCTCCCTATCTGCACCAGCTTGCAGAGGAACTCGCAAATCTGGAATATCTGTTGAAAATTCATCCACGCGACGTGTATATTCCGTCAGTTCCGTCCGATACGCTTGCAGACTTTTATGAGTTGGCAATTCAGCGTCCGTAAAGATGCGACATGACGCCATGGTCATGGTGTCGGTATCGTTTGCCAAAAAGCCCAACTCTTCCGCATGATCATTCGCGTAGGCTTCGCTTGAGGCTGGTGTATAAGGAACATCTTTTCTCTCTGGCGGCTCTACAAGCAAGTGGTAAGCCCCAGAAGAGTGCGACAATGTAGAAACACTTTGTTGCGTCGAGCCTGCCGACTCTGTCGGCCACAGGAGAGCCACAAGCGAGCGCTCCAAACTGAGCTGTTTCACTATCAGTAACGAGGCAACGCCAGCCATACCGACCATTAACACATACTTGATTGTCATGTTTATTCCAAGGGAGAAGTTAGAGGACTCTCAGCGTACATTAGATACATCAAGACAGTGTGCGGTGATCGAAGCGTGAACCAAGTTGGCGGCAGATAGAGGGGCGAACGATCAAACCTAGCCAGCGACTGTGGGACAAAGAGTGCGCATGCGGGATCGGCGAGGTCTTGTGATCATGAAAACTACGCACTGGGAGTATCTATAAGCAAATGCACGAAACTCGGACCGGTACTCGTAATCGACCATCGACAACAGCAAACAACGAGGAAGATTGCTGCTGGTACCGGTACTATTTGGTATAAATCGATAAGCGTACAGGTTAATGTAAATAAACTTGTGCAACAATCTGCGCGCGGAGGTTACATTCACTTATGAATCTGATAAAAGCAGTCTTCAAAACGATGCACGTAATTGTCGAAAGGCCCCGTCGTCGCGTCGTCACGCATGCATTTGTCTTGCCCATCGCTTGCTGTTAAAAGTTTTTGTTTTTCGCTTCCAAGACATGCTGCGCTGGCAAACGACTTACGGATGTTTCCTGCTAAAAAGGTGCAGGACTAGCGATGAATTTCATTGGAGCAGTGGCATTGATACGCACCAAGAATGCAAGCCACGAGTCAAAACTGCTGATGGCGACTCCAACTTTTCAATGCGAGAAAACACGATGAAGATTGCCAAGAGGAGACTCAAATGGCCCAGTCTCTCTTAACCAAATGGGTTTCACATTGGTCGATTATAGTTGATCTTTCGTTGATTGCACTTGGTCTCCGCATCCTGCAGTTTTACCATGAAGCCGTATCAGGTGGTGCTGTCGATCCTACTTGCACTATGGCTTTGGCATATATTCATTCGGATCAGTTTTGCTTCAGATCCTTTTCGAGATGGATCACTAGTCAAGGAGAAGTTACCTGTAGATTTTGTTGTACGCGTTGTAAACAAGGAGGACGGCGCACCTGACGCTGTTCAAGCTGCCTCGACTGTAAGTGCACATACTCATGTCAAATTTTCACTGCAAAGACGTTTCGTTTGATATCTAAATTGGTTTTCTCATTGTATCTGATAGCTTCGATATAACAAAATTTCACCATTTAATAAAAACAAGACCTCCACACCTGTTCCGTTTATTCGTCGTCGACTCAAGACACCAGTAAACAAGTATAGACAACTTCAGTCTGAATGGCGAATTCCAGTTATGTTTCTGTCACTATCTGTGACCATTGTTTGTTTTGGCTGCTGCCTTTTTGGTTGGACGAGGCTGTGCCGATTGCGTAAGCGATTGTTTCGGTCAAAGGAGCATCCCGATGGCGACGATGGCTGCGACCACCAAAGCGTTGCTAGTGGCAGCATGAGCCCGTATGATCCACCCACAAGCCATGCTCGCGACGAAGACGGAGCTATTGCCTACCAGGAGTACAAGGATGAACAGCGCGACGAAAAGGTTTGGTGTCAGCCTCCTTTGTCTCCGACGCAACCAGCTGCTCAGGCCACGAGCGCGGCAATACTGAACTCTGGTCATGAGCGACCAATAAATCCATGGATCCAGGACATCAAGGCGCTCCCCATGAGCGGCACATCAAGCAAGCTGAGTGGAAGAGCGAAAAGTTCGCATGGGCATTCATCGTCCGTATCGTCGTCACTGTCATCCGCATCGCCGGAGCAGCAACATGGACTGGCCTATATTTCCGGTCTCTCCCGGCTTTCAACGCTGACAAACAGCATTTTGGACGAGAGTGGCGGAGAAAGCAGTGATACGCACGGCATTTCGAGTGTACTGGAGGAAGAAGAGGAAAGTGAGGTGGACGACAGCGACGGAACGAGCAGCCGGAGCGAACAGCCCGACGAACGGCGCTTAGCAGAAAAGAATTCGAATCATAATTTGACTCTGACTGGTGCGGAAAGCAGGCAGCTGCAAATGCTTGCGCAACCCGTGGATGACCGTACCGTCGCATTGGTGAAGTCAGTGATTCAACCTAGTCTTGCCTATGATTCCCCTTCCTTAGGCGGGCAAGAAAGTTTCGAGGCAATTTACCAGCTAGAACAACTTGCTCGCGATGATGCGGGTGTCTTGTGCGGCATGCAAACTTCTCTGCTAGCGGCCATGATGTCGTCGCCATTCCCAAGTGTGGACCACCGAGAATCGGACGACGATGAAAGTGACGGTGACTCGGGTCTAAATGTGTCATCCAGCGACGACGGCTCCGACCTTACCGAGAGCGACGGTGCCGGAGACGACGGAGATGCAATGGCTTGGTCAGATAGCAACATGAGTGAAGCTTCTGAGATTGACGAAGATAATGACTATGACGAGGAAAATGCTGAGACGACGCGCACGCCCCGTCTCCTCGGAGAGGACATTCCTCTCCAAGACGGCGAACAAACGATTGAAGAGGTGAACACGTCGGTCACCTCATCGTTTGGCTTCTTCACCCTGTCATCAGATAGCATAGTGAATCATTGCACCAGTGAGGAAATTGAGCTGGAGCTAGATTTGGACGATACGGCGGTCCCTTCGGATGTGACGGAACCCAGTAGATCCTTGGAAGAAATATTACTTGATTTGGGAAAGGCTGGATATGTGCGAGAGATTCACTTCCCCATTCCAGCCTTACTCCAAGGTTCATCAGCGGACGACATGCTTGTCTCGCTTGGACTTCAATTCCTCGATGCCGTAGGGCCAATGGACTACCCGGTGGTTCAGTTTGTGGCGTCAAATAGTCCACTAGTTGGACAACTCAACCCCGGAGACTCCATACTGAGCTTGAACGACGTAAAGACTTACGGCTACACCTCTCAAGAGCTTTTAAAGTCGATTGTAGCGCGCAACACTACGATGGGCGGCATGAGTCCCACTATGGAGAGTGGGGACGAAGGCGGATCACTGCCGCGTTCGCAGAGCCAGATCAAGCTGACACTGATGGAAGGCAACGTTATTACTACTTCTTTGCCTGATATTTACTAGCGCATTGAGTGAATAACGACGCATATCTTTTTGGCACGGCAGCCCCAGTCGATTGGTGATGAAGTTCATGAGCAAAACAAGAATAAGACGAACACAGAAATGATCTATTTACATTATCTTTTTACTCTTTCTATTTGCCGCACTCATAGTCTTCCACTTATTCGTGTCGGGCTCCTTCAATGTTCCCCAAAACCAGTCGCAAAGTGTCAACACTTGCCCATAGTTGCATGAATAGTGCGTATGATGCATGGTATGGTAGCGCGATCCCATGATGACTGGTTTCTTTAAAACGAGTGGATTGTACTCCATAGAGTCGTGAATGTATGTTGCCCATATAGCGGTGAAAAAAAGCATGGCGAAATGCGTCGGATAGTGGCAAGGAACAAGAAAGAGTGTAAATACATACGGACTCGCCTGCAGAATACCATCGAGCGGATGAAACGCAATGCTTGCCCAAGGTGTCAGTGTATCGGGCGCATTGTACTGATGATGCTTGAGGTGCAAGTGCTTGTAGAGGAACTTGTTGGTGTGCAGCGTCCGGTGCATCCAGTAAATGCCGACTTCAACCACCAAAAAGTAAACGGCCGTGTAGAACAAGTACCACGGCAAGCCCTCAATGTCAGCAATCGTGTAGTAGACAAGTGGAGTGTATCCAGATTCCACAATATACTCGTCAACTGCGGGTAGCAGAACGTACAGAATCATGGAGGCTTGCGCAAGCTTGACTTGGTGCCACATGATTGCCGCCGTTGGCATTGGTCGATCCGCAAAGTAAGTGCTTCCGTTCTTAATGTAAATGACATAGTGGAAGGCAGCGGCCGTGCCATAGTATACAATCATGGCGCCAATAAAATTGCGAAAGTAGCAAAGCATGTAATGGACCATGTCAAGTGAAATTCCCAGTGAAAGCAATTGTTCCGTTACGAGTCCAGCGAGCGAGGGCGACAGGAAAAATGAATTGATCCAGGCATTCAAATTCCGACATGGGTAATCAAGAGGTCGATTGTCGAGAAAGGCTGCATAGACGGACGAATATAAAGTGTTCTTGTAGGCAAAGGGTGCAGCTGTTGACAGTGATGAATCGGAAGCGATGCGGTCAAGCCATTTCTCGCCAGGAAAAGGAACTGAAAGCGAAAAAATTATAACTTACGAATGAGATGATTTAAAGAACAATGCAATTTTGTCCGATGCTCGCAAGCATTACGAACCATTGGAAGGAAGTGATGAAAGGTCGTCTAACCAGACGCTCCATGCACTGGTGCTCGTCGTTTCATTCTTGATTTGGATAGCAGTCACTGCCACAATCAGCAGAAACGCAAACAAAGAGCCAAAGCTAAAAATTCTATTACCGTGCATCGTGATGGCTCCTGCTGTTGCAGCCGCAGTACATGGCAAGAATCGGAACCAAAAGTGCAAAGCAATGCAATGTTCATGGTTGTTCACCGCGAGTCGACGAATGCGTGGCGAGACAGAAAAGTAGTATCGGAGCGGTTTTCAGAGCATCGCGTGCCAGTCGGGAGAATTTGTGTACTAAGTAACCAAAGTTTTCAAAACCGCTTCTTAATTTTGCGATGAATACTTAGGCCTTCCTCGCTAACTCGTCGCTTCGGGAGCGCCAGCCGAACCTTCGGTTTCTCCATGATATCTTCCTCGTTGGATTCCAATCAACAACTGGCCATGGGAAAGGATTGCTTCTTAGAAAGCTTGTTTGGTTGCTTTGATACAGTGGAAGAGCACTTGACGGGTCTCTGCTTCTGATCAAGAGCTTTGAAAAGGTGACGATTGCAGTCTCGTCCATTACCAGCTTCCGCTCCGCATGTCACGGTCTACAGTAACTGGGCAGTCTGCAGTCATGATTGACAACCTGATTGATTTGACACAATATGAAGAGAGCAACAGCTTTGCTGCTATTCCGTCAGCCTTTTCTGTTTCGTCGTCTACACGTGGTCAGCCGCCGACCCGCGCAGCGACGGCGAAAGCACCTGCTCATGGACGCCGCTACATTAGCTTTGACGATGACGTTTCTACTAGAACGGGCCTCACTTCCATGGACTACGCCTCCATGCATGATATGATGAGTAATGACGACGAGACAACCGAACCTGGAAGGATCAATATTGCGGCGCCTCGTCGAGCAAATCATTATCATTCATCGGACAAGTCGACATCTTCGGCAGCGCCTTCCGTTCACCATCATCGTACGCATGAACAGCCATCACAAAAAACTGTCAAGCCCATTCCAGTGCGGCGTGATGGTCAACGGATCACCTTTTCCATTAGCAGCGAGCTTGATGATGTCAGCAAGATCCTTCAGGATGATGATGACCATTTGGCACTGGTGTCGGCCCAAGCAATAAAAGGTGGTTCAAGTGGTGGTCTCCGCATTTCACAGCAAGTCATTGATATCGATGGAAATAAAAACATGCGACGCTACCGGAACCATGAGTACCCGGTTGATACTATTGCCGCGACGCCGAGCTTGGAAGAGGAGTTAATTGTCAAGACGAAGAAGCATGATCAACACAAGTCGAATAGCTTAACTGGCGACAGCAACGCTATTCGCGACCGCAGTGGCCTATCTCCAGATCCAATCGAGATAAGTCCAAGCCTTGAGACAGAGTACATTCACAAGGAGCAGCAGCAACAACTGTCGTCGGCTTCCGTCTCACCTTCATCCGGTCACAACATTCGTCTCGACTATTCGAGCTCGCCCGATCAAGGTCCGGACCACAGCAGCAGCTTCTTTCGCTTAACGGAGCAAGTGATTGAGAGCCGGAGTAGACAGCAGCAAATGCAAGACGATAAAGTAAATGTTAATCATTTGTTGACGCGAAATTCTCAGCAGGTTGGATCAATGCCCACCCAAGCCGGAGTTTTCTCAAACAATAAGAAGGCATTGGACGATGATCTCGTGTTTAGCTCCGACGAAAGTGGAGACGAAGAAATTAGGTCTCGAATTAACCGCGCTCGAAATGTCAGTCAGGAACGCTTTGCACGTGAGTCAAGTGTCTCTGCACCGGAACCCATTTTTACTTCGCCGAGCTTGGAGACAGAGTTTGGTGCCGTGCAGTATAACCGCTCCGGCGATGGAAAGAACAATGCTGCCAAGTATCGCGATAGCCCCGAGCGCATGGCGCAGCATCGCGAGGTGGAGATTGCTCCCTCGTTGTCCAAAACAGAAAGCGTTAGTCGGAGCTCCACCACAAAACCCTTGCGGACCGTCATTGACATTGAGTCATTGAAGGAACAAGAAGGCAAGAATAACTTGCAAGCAAAATCATGGGCACCTGATTCTGGTTCTGTCGGATCATTCGAGAGTCGTGATCTCGTGTCGCTTGGGTCCAAGTCCATGTACCGACGGGCCATTCAGGCTCGTCGTGACAAACGAAGGTATGCTACACCTACCCGAACATCTAGCCTAACATCTCCCAGTGCCTCCTCTACAATCCCAGCTGCTTTGGATGGGCCGATAACCGATGAGCGAAGCGAAGCAGGCCTTGCTAGTCCTTTCAAGCCAATTCAACCAGTTGACACGCTCGAGGAAGAAGGACAGGATGGCAGCTCATTTCGCAAGGCCCTCCGTGAAAAGTATCGTAAGCTCATTGTGTCACCGGCTCACTCTGATTTCGATTCTATGGAAAAGATATCTACGGGAAGCACAAAGGCGGAAGAGAATGTCACTGCGCGATTTTTCTCCTCTGCGTACGAGGAAGACATGTCTGTCGACCCAGTCATCGGTTACACTCGCTCCAACTCGACTGCTCATAGTCCCAGCGCTTTGGAGGATGCGCAGAGCCAGTCACCTAGTAACCGAGAGAGATCCAATTCATTGGTGAGTGTTTCTCAAAGTACTGGCGAGGGCAAGATTGTTTTGCAAGGAACTGAAGTCATTCAGGTGGACCAAGCGACAGTTGCGAAATACGCTGTTGAGGCGAATGTAGACCCAAACGATACAGCTGAACCAAGTAATGTTGCTTACAATTCGGCGTGTACTCTCGACGATGAATCCAACTGTGAACCTCGCAAAAAGATTGGCATGTCGAAATCAGGAATTGAACGGAATACATTGTTGTCAACTGAGAGCGAGGATTCTGGCATGCTATCTCAAGAGATTCGCGCAGCCAAGTCATTGCCTTCAGCTAACGAGTTCAAGAAAGCACTTAAAAAAGTTGATCCTACGTTTCTCAAAAGTCAGCTGGAGGAAAAGAAGGTATCCGACGATAGCAATTCGTCCGGTTCGCCATTGACGACTGAGACCAACAGCATGGTTTACACTGACAGTGACGACACGGATGTCAAGCAGGGACAGCACACTTACGAGAATTATAAGAAGGATCTTGCTATAGGTGAAAGCTCCTCGACCAGCATGGAATCTACAACAAAACTTGATCACCTTATCAGCCTCAAGATTGAAAGGCCTGTGACGGAAATGAATACGCCTGGTGCATCATCACCCAAATCTCCCGAAGAGCTTTACACGCGCCATCATAACCCAAATGGGAATGCCGACACAGACGACGGTGGAACCAGTGACGGTGGCGAGTCGCGCGGAACTGCTGATGCCAGTCGAGCCACCAACGAAAGCTACGATCGTCGGGAAGGGGCGACGGTTTCATCCAACGAGAATTCTGCGAGAGCTTCCTTGATATCCATCATGCATTCTGAGTCAAGCGAGTCAGAAGTTGGTTTGCATCCGGACTTGGATCCGCATTTACTGTACGATTCTGAGGCGATGCATTTCGTAATATCGATGCTTGATAAGAGTTGCGCATGGCTAGAAGATGACAACTGCAACAATTGCAGTTTCCAGCCAAGTGCGTCGTTACTCAAGGAAATCAAGAGAAAGCAGCAAGAGGAAGCCAGTCGTCGTGAAGAGATTCGATACCAAACACACAGCGGTGCTCGCATGAAAGGAAAAGCTCCGTCGCTGCAAAGTGTGAAACGTGTGAGTGACAGTCCGCTTGTACAGAGACTACACGAATCGAACGCCAGACGCGTTTTGCGTAATGCAAACGAAGACGTAGAAGGCGATGCTGCGTCGACTGATGCTGTTCCGCTGTCGCCATTTGCTCGTCCTCGGCGCACAAAGCGAGCCAATGCTCTGTCACAAAGTCAAGACCGATTAGATCCAGAACGAGGCTCATTGCGTCCACGCAGTCCCAGAAAGACAAGCGCTGCATCGCCGTCAAAATCGCCGAGAGGACCTAAGCCTTTGCGGTCACCTCGCTCGCCGCGTTCTAAACTGTCAGAAGACGAAATTCCCAGTTCTAAGGCTCCATTTGCCAACAGTTATTATGCGGACGTGTCAGATGATGATCGCAATGACCGTATACCTAATAGGAGGTCGCCTTCACGTCAAAACGGACGAGGCAAAACGGTCTTGGGCTCGGAGGAGCATTCACTGTCGGCGAGTCCGTTTCAGAAAAAGTTGCAAGAACGGCTGGCGAGTGTGCGAGGCGATGCAGAAAAGGTTCCAGTAAGAAACGATATTACACCTTTGACTAGTAATTTGGAGGCGCTAGATGATGAACCGGACATAAGGAACTTGAACAGCTCACCAAGCGACCCAGTCGACTTGGTCGAACAAAGTCCATCAAACAGCAGTGGGCATGATGAAAACAACCCGGCACTTGATCAAGATGCGCCCAACAGTCTTCGTTCTAAGCAAGTTTCTTCAGAGTGGATAGAATCATCAAATGCCATGTGGCCAAAGCAAACCTACAACTATGAAAATGTGAATATCGACACCTCTTCTATTCAAGAACTTCCCGACGAGAGATTGAATAAAGTCATTTCACCAGAAACCACTCGATGCCAAGATGAAGTTGATGGAGATGATTACGTCTTGGAGCTCGAAGACGAGGACGCGGAGAGTAGAGATGGCGCGACACGCAACATGTCGTTCAGCAAAGCTCGGGCTCGCGACCCATCCCCTGGCAGACGACTTCCGTTTGGAGTTGCCTCTCCAAAAAATGAACGCAATACGGTAGAACGAAGAGACGACGTCGAAGAGCGATCGGAGAGTCCCGAGTTGTCGAAGCTTCTTCCACCTTCACCGACGCGCCAAGCATTTATGGATAAGGCCCGAAAGCGTGACCCAGATGCAACGACAATACTCCACAGCACCAACCATAGAAAGGATCCTAGTCCAACAAAAGTCCGCGTAAGCTCGCCGTTGCTGCTAGAGCAATCAAGCGAATGTGATCAACGCGATGTCCGGTCTCGCTCCAAGATCATGCCGGAGCTTAGTGTCGTTTCGTCGCGTTCCAAGAATATATGCGCATTTCAAGAAGAGCTGTCGACACAAGACAAGCCCATCCGCTCAACAGCCGGAGGTCCGGAAGGACGTCGTCCAAAGCCTATCATTCGTCATCTTGGTGGGCCCCTCGAGACGATTGCAGAAACGGGCGACGAAGATGAACAGCCGCAGCAGCCTCAATTTGCTGCATTGACTCCCGATGAACGCCAGGCAGCATTGGACTTGGCGGAGAAGCTGCGTCGGCGAGCCGATACGTTGAAACGACGTCGCCGGGCTCGTCGCAGCATGGACGATGCAAGCTGCGATGACGATGACGCATCTCGTAGTGCGTGTGAGAGTGCCGATGGAAGCAGCATTAGCGAAATAAGAATGGAAGTCGCCAGTCTTTTGTCGCACTAAGTGATATATGAATTGAGAAGATGAGCATTGCTTCTTAGTATACGTAAATTTGAATAGTAAAAGTTGCAATCATTATACTTTGCGTGAGTAGTCTTTGTGTTCAGAGAAATTCACGATCATACATACAACATTATCTTATGTCAGCAAACTGTTGGACTCCCAGCGTAGCTACGATGCGATGACAGTTCATTTTAATTTAGAAGCCATATACCGCTTCACGCATGCTTGTAGATATAATTTGTGCTGCAAAATACATAGGGGCAAGATTCAGATGTCGTCCGTCTCCAAAGAACGCAACTACAAAGCATAAAGAGCCAATCTTTACAGTTTCACCAGTAAACTATCAGATTAACTTAAAAATTCCCGTAAAATTTAAACAAACAAAACCATGGCGCTACCAATCATGGCCATCAAAGCGATGGCCAATCCACTCAGATTCAGAATCGCCGCACCCGAAACGCTCGCGTCACACTGGATACCAACCGTACCCAAGTAGGCATTGGCCGTGTCAGTGACATTGTTCAAAATGGCGTCCCACTGATCCGTAATTTCGTCCGTCGAGCAGTTGGCGCCAAGGCAGGCCGCGTAGTTGACAGTCACCGTGGTCCGCACGTTGGTATTGTCGTTGTTGCAGCTGTACTCCACGTCGGGCGTGTAGACTTGACCTCCCTCAATCTCACAGGCCGACGCAATGTTTTCCTTTTCGTCCGTCACGTCGATCGGGCAGCTCGTGGCATTCTCAGCGTAGCAGGCTTGGAGATCGGAGAAAATGGCTGTCTGCAACTGCATCGTGGCCTTGGAAATGGTGTCACTCTCTTGGAGAGCGGCCGTCTGAGCGGCGCATGAGTCTTGCGAGTTGGCTGTTTCGATAGTCAAGAGGCAGAGAGTCGCGAGGAGGGTAAAGGTGAAGCGCATCATGGTTCTGTTGAATGTTGCAAACGTAGCGAAGGATGGTGGCAGTTGGCAGTTGTAAAGGAAAGTTCGAGGTCGAATCCAAAGATCGGGATCGTGGATCTTCAAAAGCAGCGATTGAAGACGGTTTCGAAAGGGCGAAGGTGCACTTTTTGATACGTCTTGACAAAATTAACTATTGCCCTTCGCAACAATTTGTACACTAGTATGGATACTCAAAACAGCATTCATTCGAAAGCGCGGAGTGTCATCTGTCACTTTCATTCGCGCTTGCTTCCTCATCGAGCAAAATTCTCAACGGACACGTGGGATCGTCGAGCCAAGACGACTCCCATTACTTTCTTCGTCTCTTGGCGCACCCTTGACAAGAGTCGTCTCAATTTGTCGGTGTAAAACCAGCATTGCTATAGTCCTTGTAGCTTTGTTGATGTCGAGAATGATGCCTATTGCAAAGCTCGTTTGTCTCGTATGGCTACGGCAATTTGCAGACGCTGCCGCATCCGCGGGAACCTTTCACCGTGAAGAGCAACGAGGCGAATCGCGAGACTCCATCACGCCGCTTCGAATTCGACAAGCAGCCACAATAAGATCTGATGCAGCAATTAGCGGTAGACGTACACATCGTCTGTTGCAGGGAAACGACAAGAATGGCGCGGGAGGAAAGCCCAATGATGTTCCAGCAGTCACAACGAACCCTCCCACACCGGCACCCGCTACACCGTGGCCGACGACGCAGCAACCAACCACTTTTGCTCCCTCCACATTGCCTCCATCAATAACTCCACAAACCATTGCTCCTAGCTTGAGTCTGCAGGAAGGATCGCCGCAACCGACGAGCACGCCCAATGGCGCCGAATCATTGTCCAGCGTGACACTTTTAGCCTTTGACGTGACGCTAACTTCTGGCGCCGAAACGAGCAAGTCTAACGATGCATTGCTTGCTGCAATTGACTATGGCTTAGAGAGCTATCTTCTTGATGGTTTTGGAGAAACTTACAGCAATGTGCAATCAGTTATTCTGCAAGTTTCGGCGGCGTTGGATAGCACGAACACTGCGTCGCTCACGGGCACGGCAAGGTTTGACGGGAGCGCACCGCCGGCATCTGATTTGCAAGCATTACAAAAGAAGCTTCTTCGGCAGAACCGAGCGCATGCGATCAACAAGGCTGTAGCTAGTGCCGGTGGCGGAGAATCAGATGCTGACGGCGCCATTGAGACCGTCACAGTGTCTTCTGCGAGCATGACGACAACTTCAGTTGCATCGCAACCCACGGATGATTCTGAAGGTAGCAATAAAAGCATTTCGGCAGCTGCGGCCGTTGGGGGAGGTGTGGCGGCAGCCGCTGTTCTCATGCTGGCCATGGCCGTGTTTGCGTCGCGCAGGAGCAGACGCAAGGTCAAGACGCTACATGTTTCGTTGGAGGATGATTCTGACGAGGATAGTTCCGTCTCAACCACGTCAAAACGGTCCGCGGAAATGCCTTGCTATGATCTCGAGGTCCAGGCAACGGGATCGCAGCTCATTCTCATTACGAGCACTGCTAGTAGGGACCAGCCTGGTGATAACGTGTACGCATCCACAAAGAGCAAGGAGCATCAAGAGCATCAACCCCAAACTCTAGCGACTGTGTCGAGAGACGACGAGGAGAATGCCAGTGACGATGATGCTGAGTCTTTCAATTACAGTGACGGTTATTCACTAGCGAGCTATGTCAAGAATAATTGCGATGATAGTCCTCCCTCAACAAGGGCCAATCTTTCCATGAAGGGCATGCCCACTTTTGTTCCAGTGACGCCTGGACAGTCGAGTAGCTATATTCCACAATTTTGTCCAGGCAGCGAAACTGACGAGGACGACGACAGAGAAGAAGTCTATATGTCAGACAATGATTCCATCTTTACACAGGGCAAGGCTCAAGACACGCACCAGTCTAACGAGGTTGTCCACTCGCTGCCTCCACAGCCTGATTCTTTGCTATCACCGCCGGAACAAAGTTTAAGATGCAGCAGCACGGCGAGTCATACAGTAGTTCACGCTAATACAATGGGGCGTCACCCTAGCTACGAACTATACAGCAATCCCAGCAGCGCCTTTGGAGTCTACGATTCAACAGATTCGGATGCGGAATTGGACGAGCTCATGGGTCCAATGCCGCAAGTTGGTAAATCAGAGAGCAAGCAGCAGGAAAAGTATTTAAAAGCAAGTTCCTTTTCAGGTGCAATCAATACTCTGAAACGACCATCTAAGAAGAAAAAGCAAGTCGATCAGACGTCAAGTGATGATTCAAGTCAGCCTTCAGACGAAGCCATGGACGAGCGAGATCGAGACCTGGCAGGTTTTGCATTGGAGCTAGAAGCTGCACGAAGCGGAACTATGAAGCATCAGCAACAATCAGAAGAGCGCATTGGAAGCTACAGTAGGTATTAGCAGTTATAAGGTGTATTGCTAGTGCGTGCGTTTGTGGAGCGCCGCATTTGTGTAGCCATAGAGGCATCATGATTATTTTAACTTAAGTAACAGTGAGTTCAAGTATGACTAATAGCTACACGAGTCTAAGAGTTGCCCAGTTGATCAAAATATAACAGCAAAACACTTTCTATGGAGCCACGCTGCTTCCAGCCTGAGCGGCAATCATTTCGTCTAACTTTGCCAGCTCCTCTAATGGGCAATCGACTTGCACAGCTTCTCCCGCAGCATCTTTGGTTCTCAAATCTTTGACTCTTACGACCCCTCTAGCAATTTCATCTGGAGCTACAAACACCATCCGTCGAGCTCCCATTTGATCAGCGTGCTTGAAACTGTTAGCCACCTTCTTCTTGGGTGTCGGCATCAAATCAACACTCCAGTTGCACGTCCTCAGTCGAGCGGCAATATCGGCAGCTGCACCATACAAGTCGTCCTGAAAGGCGCAAACTACATAGTCCACGCCGACATTCAACTGAGGTAGCAAGTTGTGCTCCTTTAGTAGTTCCATAATCACACAATCACCAAACCCAAAGCCAACGCACGGAATCTGACAACGTTCGCCCCCGTATAGTTCCAAGAGTCTATCGTATCGACCACCGCCCATGATGGCGCGAAACATTCCCTTGCGGTCAAAGGCCTCCCATACAATACCAGTGTAGTAGGATAGTCCGCGAACCACGCTTGCATCAAAAATGAGATAGTCGTAGATATTGTAAGCATGCGCCAGTTCAAAGAGTCGCTTGACCTCGTCTACGGCTGGACTGCTTTCGCCGCCAATCAGAGTTTGCAAGTCTTCAATTGTTGGAGCTTGGAGGGCGGTCAAAATGTCCTGCGCCGATGCTTGATTCACTCCAATCTCGGCCAAGAGCTCCGTGACGGCAGCACCTCCAATCTTGTCGAGTTTGTCGATAATGACGCAAGCCTTGGCGAAAATGTCTTCCGACTCGCCAGTGGCAGTTGCTGCTGCTGCTGCTGCTGCATCATCTTGCTTTAAACTAGTAGCACAGCCTTTTGTTATTCCATGTTTGGCTAGCAAGGCTTCCAAAACGGCTCGACTATTCACTTTGATTCCAACAATATCAGGCCCAACCCCAAGACTACGAAAGAACTGACAAGCGGCTGCAAGTAGTTCCAGTTCAGCATGAACATGATCGACTCCTACAACATCCATGTTCCATTGGTAATGCTCACGCCGCCGACCCCGCTGCGTCGTTTCAAACCGCCAGCACTGCGGTAAACTGTACCACTTGAGCGGCAGTGGCAGTCGCACTTCTCCCGTTTGCAGGTTCGTCTTGTTCAAAACCATGCGCGCCAAAGTTGGTGTCATTTCCGGCCGCAGTGTCACGCGGTCGCCCTCCTGATCCTCAAAGGCATACAACTGTCCTACAATTTCTTCTCCCGCCTTGCGTTCATATAGTGCCACATGCTCCAGCACTGGCGCATCATACTCTTGAAAGCAAAATAGAGAGGCAGTGTCACGCATTTTCTGAAAGAGCCACTGCTGCAAACGATAGTCGGCTGGGTAAAAGTCGCGCGTTCCGGATGGAGCGTCCAAATAGGCGGGTCGAGCTGAAACATTCGATGCATTTGTGTTTCCAGCTTCTTCCACGAGACGATCAAGTTCCTTTTCAATCTTCTTCTCCGTCCAGTCTTCTCCAAGTGCAGCTGCCAGTCGTTGCTTCATGGCGGTGCAATTCTTTTTGCGAGTCTGGGCGGATGCAATCTCCTCGGGCGTGCTTGGCTTGCCCTTGAGCTTGGGACCAAAGGAAGCCCATTCGGTAATTTGCTCCGGAGTGAATGGAGAAGACATTTTACTGTAGCTGCTCTAGAAGATGAGTAGCATGTGTGTGCAAAGCTGCTCTATATGGTAGCTGATTCAAAAGAAGAGGAGGTTGGAAACAGATGAGCGTTTGTTTTTCGCGCTGGCGAAACTTGCGGTTCTCCGATTTGGCGTCTGACCGTCGCTCAGTGCCGCTAAGACCGCGTTGCGACTCGTTTCGTTGCGTAACTTCACTTCGCAATGGCGGGACCTGGCCATGGCGACGCGATTGGTGTAATATACAATCTTAACAATTATTTGATAAACGTATCTGACGCTCGTATCATTACAGAAGAGATTCTTGAAGTAGCCTCACAAGAGCTGTGGCGTAAAGACTTTCTACTGTAATGCTAATGCTACTTCAACGTACTTGTACACGAGATAATGTCTCTCATTTAACAAAAGTCTAATTTTGTAATTTGCTAAGCTAAGTGTATGCACGTTTCATTCTTCATTCATATAAATATCATTTTCACGCCGCAGCCGCGGCAACGGCTCCAATCTCGGCATGCTGATCCAAGTCGGTCAATGTCGTTTTGAGTGCATGCAGCTTGGTCTGGCACTCGTGAATCTGAGCGTCAAACTTGCCGGCTCCCAAACTTCCAAAGACTTGCAGCAAACTGTTGGTGCTGACAACGGCAACGACAAAGACCTTTTGGACCAAACCAAAGTCATCGTCCATGTCCAAGTTGGTGTATCGGGTGGAAAGATCGGATTGACATTTGAGTAAACTCTTTAGGCAATTTTGTAGCAACTGTCCAGTGATGCGGCTGACTGGATATGCGAGTGCAAGGTATAGAGCGGATATGGCAAAGTTGTGAAGAATGACGGCCGTGTCGACGGAAACGTCCTTGGTGGAATCAAAGGCCTCGAGGCGAATGGCAATGGCTGAGTGATTGATTTGAGTGGCGTGAATGCATGTAATCGAGTCGGCATTGTCGGAAATAATCTCCAAATGCAAAGGACTCTTGGCCTTGGAAGGGTCGGGATTGCATTGGCGTTGAAAGGCCTTGTTTAGATAGGTGCAAACCGATTCCGACTGGCCCTTGCAGGCGACTTGGACGGCGTCGTGAAGGGTCTCCCATGCTTGGCGGTAGCACTTGCGTTCCAGCAAGGCAATGCCCATGTTGTTGAGAGCAATGGCAGCGTTGTAGGTGTTTTCTTGGTCCATGATTGAGTTTGATTGTATAGGAGAAGATGATTTCGATTTGTGAGCATGAGTAAGAGGAGAGGTGCTTGTGCGATTCACTCCGACCATCTCCGATTGGTTCCGCCGTGACGGTAAATATCCGTGCGCTCATTCAAGTAACCGGGTCTGACGGCCAATATGACGCTGACATCCGCGGTGAAACGTGATGTTGATAGTTTTCACTATTGCCTGGGAGGCTGCCTTCCCATTCGTCATGACTCGTTCGGCTTAATTGAACCGCCAGAAGTGTCTGCGGGGCTATCTGAGTCTTGCATTTAGTGTACACATTGCCTCCGGCGGAAGAATCGCCGAATCGCGGAAGAATGCTTCCTCCGCCACCGGACATTAGCGGAGTATTGAACATTCGGGTTTGCGCCAGCGCGGGCTTTCTTTTCGTCGACTCCGTTGCGGCATCACGTCACGCTTCCGAACGATCATGAATGTATCTACATACGTATGGAATACTGCTAATAATTTTGAATACTCGTATGATATTCATCGGATGCGCAAGATGAGTCATTTCGACGACCAGAAACCGCCTGCAATTTTCCCGTGCTGTATGATGGATACCTTGCATACCTCGACGACAACTTGGACATTGGACTCGCTACATCAAAGCTTTATGGTAGAAAAGCTCGTCAAGCGCAAGCCCATAAGCGAAGATATATAACTTTAGTGGGTTAGCTTGCGGAATCTACTGGCGGACTACAAAACTCGACGCTTGTCAAGACTCATCAAGCAAATGGTCGAGGAGGAGGTATCGCCTGCAGCTCCTCCTTGCCTTGATACTTGCCCTTCAAGCAGAACAGACGATGCAGCCGCACTTCGTGACTCTGAATTGGACGTTGATGTAAGAGCGATTGGTTCATTTGACGCCGCATATCGTGTGGAGTGCTCTGTCGCGACCAATCATTCCATGGAAGCAGCCAAGGCTCCCAATCAAGAGGGACACGGTTTAGAAGCAGATATGCAGAGCAATCAAAACTCAGAAAATCCTCCTGCATTGATGCCCGGAGCGAGTCGCGTGTATCCAAGTTCTCGCTACATGGTTGCCGACGAAGACTCGGACGCCATCGGCAATGGCTGTGAGTACGACTTGTCAGTCGTTGAATCTGGAGTGCCTGTTGACTTTTCGGGATCCATTTCTGCGAACGGAAGAAACGCCATTGAACATGGGTCCATGATTAACATGACCATTATTCTCGAGGATAACGTCAATGTCGTTGCGCCGGATGATCGTGAACAGGTGATTCACAGTGTGCAAGCCAGACGGGTGGATGGCTGTTACATTCGCAAGTCGCATCTTCGTCGAGTTCTTTTTGGATTATTGCTTGTCGCTATTATTGTTGGTGTTGCAGTTGCCGTATCAAGGTCAAGGAATCGCAATGCTCCCACTGTGAATGAACCTGTGCAAGCGCCAAAATCGCTAATTACATCCACGCAAAAGCTTGCCGTTAGCCTGCCCGACTATACACAGGAAACGTTGCGAAAGGAAGTGTTAGGCGACACTTCAAATACTGAATGGTACACTGCCGCTGCATGGTCTAGCGACGCTGACTTTGTTCCAAAATCGCCTCAAGGAAAGGCTTGGCAGTGGCTCGTTTCAGATCCATCCGTTGCATCCTGGTCACTGAATGACCTAGCGATCCGATTTGCTCTTGCAACATTCTATTTCGCGACAAATGGGCCCAATTGGAAGGACAATGCAAAATGGCTGAGCACAGACCACTTTTGCGACTGGTATTCTTCGGATAATGATAACGTTCTTACTCGCGACAGATATGTTAAGAAATGTCAGGAAGCAGGTTTCTCTTATCTCATCTTGGCTGATAATGGTTTAAAAGGGTCTTTGCCACCGGAGTTGGAGCTGCTGACCGACATTTACGTCCTGAGGTTGCAATCGAATTTGCTACAAGGTAGCATCCCCGATGTCGTTTGGCGGAGCTGGCGAGGGCTCTACAAGCTTGAACTGGAAGACAATCAGCTGCGCGGTTCGTTACCAAGTTCAATTGGGTCGTTGACAGCCCTTACGCAACTATATCTGCAGTCCAACCTATTGTCCGGTACAATACCGAGCGAAATAAGCAAATTGACGGCGCTGCTTTACTTCTCCGTCTCTAATAATTTGCTAACAGGACGAATACCGACTGGAACCGAGAGAATGAGGAAGCTTGGGTCATTTGAAGCGGCCAACAATAAACTTGTTGGGCCTATTCCCTCCGAGCTATTCCAATTGCAGAATATGCAAGTTTTGGATATTTCAATGAATCAGATTTCTGGCAGCATTCCTACTGAAATCGGCTCGTCCCGACTTGTCGCTTTTAATGTATCATACAATTATCAATTGACCAAAGATATCCCAACAGAAATCGGTGAAATGTCACCAGTGCAGGCGAAGGCTTTGCATATCAATAACTGCAGCTTTACGGGATCCCTACCAAGTGAACTGGGTAATCTCGTTGGTCTGCTTGAACTCGATGTGTCTGGAAATCACATAAGCGGTGCACTCCCGTCTGAAATCTTTCAACTTTCACAGCTGACATATCTACGCTTGTTCGGGACTGACTTAACTGGAAGTATTCCCCAGAGCATGTGCCAATCATTTTCTTTGGCAAACGCAAATACGGAAATTATGGTTGACTGCACACACATTGATTGCAACTGCAATTGTACTTGCGTATGAGCACTGCTGCAGATGTCGAAGGCGTAACCAAAATGGTCAAGAAGCGACGACGATTGATCAACCAGCATGCTTTCCTTGCATACCAGTGCGCTGGGCAAATTTGTTATGCGCCTGCTTGTGCACAACTCTTCTTCCTCAACGTCGCAATAGGCAGGCCCAGCTTGCGGTGAGCAGCATGTTTTTGATGCGTAATGTTGCGCTGGACAAAAGACAGTTATTAGCATGCCCGTGCTTGAGTACAACTCTTGCTCTATGACGCAAAATATACTCATGAAAATGGATTGATTCCATCAAATGATTGCTGCTAATAGCTATTTGTTTTTTTAATTCATAACCATTACCTTCTTCAACTAATCAATTGGTTTAAGCCTTGAGACTGATGTTGGCGGCGCGAAACTCCTTAGAAAGCTTGCCCTTCTCGTTCGCGTCAACGAAGCGTTCCCAGTCGCCCCAGTAAGCGACAGTTCCGTCACTGTTCTTGGCGAAAAATTGAGGGAATTTGTCTCTACTGCCAGAGATGGCAAACAATGCGTCGCATCGTGCGGCATTATCAGAATCGGAAGCGTCCAGAACTTCGTACGGAATCCGCTTGGCACCAAGAACGGTAAACATATACAGCTGATTGGCGACAACAGTATGATCCAGAGACTTTCTGGATATCATGACAAACAATCTAGCCTTGCCTGTAGCCGTTGACTGAGAGCCAACGCTGACAGATGCATCATCGGCAGCACTAGCCCTGCCTTCTGTTGCAATAGGCACTGTGCTGTCGTCCGACCCAGACGGATGCGCAGCAGATCTTTCCTGAATACTAGGAAGTATTTTTGCTGGACTTGGCGTCGGCTCTGCACCGGCAGTCGCATCATCGTCCAACGCCGAGATATCTAAATCCATTCGGCCTGATACTTGCACATCAAATAATGCATAGCTATCTAATGTCGTGTTCACAGCGGCGGCTGTGGCCGACATATCGTCTGCCGGTCGCGTAGCCACCGAACGCGCCACTGACACTGCGTGGCTATGCACGGAGGCTGCATGGCTATGGATCGAAACATCGTCCGCTGCAGCGGCAGCTGTTGAACGGGCGACTGACGGCGCATGACTATGAACTGAAACATCGTCCCTCGCGTGGGCAGAGTGTGCGACAGACGGAGCGCGACTATGGGCCGATTCATTGACGGTAGCACCAAAAGAATGAGCCACCGATGGTGCCGCAGTATGAACAGACGCTGCGCGGCTGTGGACAGAACCATCGCCAGTAGCAGCAACAGAATGAGCCATTGAAGGTGCCGCCGAGTGGACTGAGGGCGCTTGACTATGAACCGATGCGGCACGACTATGCACAGACCCATCAGCTGTTGGAGTAGCATGGACAGAGTGAGCCACTGAGGGTAAAGCTGTGTGAACGGATGGGGCTTGGCTGTGTACAGAGGCGGCACGGCTGTGGACCGATCCGTCGCCAACGACTGAGGCCCCATGCGTATGGACCGACGGTGTCACCGATGGCGCATGACTGTGAATTGAGGCTCCTGCGGTATGGACCGACGGCGCATGGCTGTGCACTGAACCTGCTCCTGTATGGATGCTATGTACGGAAGGGGCGTGGCTGTGCACCGAGGGCGCATGACTCGCATCAGATGGCGCAGCTTGATTGTGAATTGATGGAGCATGACTGTGGACCGAAGGCGACGCTGATGGAGTGTGGCTGTGAACCGACGCTCCTCCAGTGTGGACTGAAGGCGCCTGGCTGTGAACCGATGCTGCTCCTGTATGAACCGATGGAGCATGACTGTGAACCGAAGGGGCTTGACTATGAACCGATGGAGCATGACTGTGAACCGACGCTCCTCCCGTATGGACCGACGGTGCATGACTGTGGACCGAAGGCGCCTGACTGTGAACCGATGCTCCTCCCGTATGGACTGATGGAGCATGACTGTGGACAGATGCTCCTCCCGTATGGACCGATGGAGCATGACTGTGCACCGAAGGCGCCTGACTATGGACCGATGGAGCATGACTATGAACTGACGGAGCTTGACTATGGACAGAGGGCGCATGACTGTGTACCGAAGCACCACCACCACCACCAGCATTACTGTGAACCGACTGCGCCGCCTGACTATGCACCGATGGCGCATTGCTCTGAACCGACGCTCCACCGCCACGACTGTAGACGGATCCACCTCCATGACTATGAATCGACGTTGCGCCGCGACTGGCGACGGACGTTGCTCCGCGACTATGCACCGAAACGTTGTCATCCTGCGCCGCCGCCGCATCGTATGCCACGTCCGCGTGATGCACCGTTGGAACGGGCGACATTGGTAGCGGCGGATGGTCGTTCGCAAACTGAACGTGACGCAATGGTGGAAGCGGGGTTGCTGCGCGGGACGCTACATCCATGGGTGGCGGCGGAGGTACGTCAGTTGGCGATGGTGACTTTGGCAGTGACATGGTTGCTGCGTGAGGAATACTTGCTGCAACTGACGACGACGGTGTCGGCGCTGGGGCCGGAGATGCTTGAGGTGCTGGAGCAGCGGCAGGCTTTGCTTGCTCCGGTGCAGACGCAGTGGACGCTGGTTTCGGAGGCTTGGCAGGCGTCGGGCTCACATCCTTGTTCCGGTCAGCACCATCTCCATCGCTACTTGGATCAGGCTTTCCATTCTTGGCCATCATTTGGTAGCTCCAAACCTCACTATCCACAAGATTCTTTCCAAATCTCGCTTTCAGTGCAATCTTGGTCGTGACGGCTCTCAGCGGATCATGAAACAGCCGATCATCTCGCACCATCAACTTGCCTTCCCACAGCAAGTCGCTGTCTTGCACGTAGTTGGCAATATCCAAAATATGTTCCTGCCACATGAGATCAATTAGAATTGGGGGAATGAGTTCCTGAATGGACTGATCATCGCAAGCAACCTTGAGATCCATGAATTGGCAGTAGCCTTGCAGAATGCGGACGCAAAAGTCTTCCGACCACTGGTAGCGAAGCATGCAGCTAGTCACCAAGCGACGAGCTCCAAAGTCGCGGGTACTCTGTTCCGTCAAGTTCCACCAGGAAGCCTTGTCGACGCCTTGGGAGCGGCGCTGCGGAGGTAGCGTGGGGAGGGTGGCGTCGTTCATGGTGGCGAACGACGGAGCGCTGGTGGGTGTCATGGCAAGCATGGTTGGAACTGATGTTTTGGGAGTGTCTGATGAAGAACAAGGAGATAAGGAAGAGCAAAAGCAGGATGAAGAAGGTTCAGGTAGACCCGTATGAATGACTTGAGTAGTAGAAGGATGGCTTTCGCTCGCTTCTGCTGCACTGGCCATCATGTTTGGAAGGAACGCACCTTGCGCGAGACGAGACTGACGTTTGGTCATGCCGCGACGAGAAAAAGGCCGAGGCCATTGGGCGCGGCTGGCGCGCGTGTAACACAGAAACGTTGCTTCGTGTTCGTGCGTACGTCTAGTGAAAACGATGTGACATTATGACGTTTTAATTAATGGACGAGATCCTTCTTTTTCGGATCGTCGCGGATTTCTCGCAATTCGACACCCGACACCATGGGTTCTCTAGCTTTGAGGCAGACCAGTTAAATCATTATCGCTAAATCAAGTCGATAGTGCCAGTGGCGTAGAGACTTTGAACCTTACAGCATGTTCATCTCCATTTGCGTTACGCTATCATCGCTCATGACAGTCCTCGTCGCTGCCGGAACAGCCTACTTGATCAAATCGCACCATGATCCTTGCCATGGCGTCGAACTAGTGTGGCTTCCACAGGCACAAGGCGATGAAGTGTCCGTGAATGCTTGCGACTACTTTAGCGACAATTATACGCAGGCCCGTGAGCGATTCCAGCGAGCAGTGCAGCTCATTCCGTCGGCGAAACTAGAAAGTATTTTAATCTACAAGGACAATCTGCATCAAGAGTCTTACTACATGGACATTTGCATTTTACCTGGATCACAACCTGGACTAGTGATTCACTCCTCGGGCGTGCATGGAGTGGAAGGTTACGCGGGGTCGGCCGTTCAGCTGGCGCTGCTGGATTCTCCGTCGTTCAAAACCAAGCATTCCGACCGACCGACGCTCGTCTTGGTGCACGCCGTCAATCCCTACGGCATGGCTCACTATAGACGCGTCAATGAACATAACGTTGACTTGAATCGAAACGCACTGACCAAGCAAGAGTTTGAAAGTATACATGAACATCATAATGCGAGTCACGAATCATATGCCAAGCTCCAAGACTTGTTCAATCCGCATCAAGCTCCGTCACTATGGAGCGCGTATGCATCGTTTTGGCCGCGCGTCGTGTGGAACCTTTCGCATCATGGCCTTGCGAGCATCAAGGCTGCCATGGTGGCTGGTCAATATTATAATGACAAGGGCATTTTTTACGGTGGCAGTCAGTTGGAACCTTCGACCAAGCTACTCGAGGAGTGGTTGACAAAGTATCTGAGCAAGCATCTGCATCAGCACAAGAAGGATAAGCACGATGATGCGAGCCATGGAACGCATGATGCGATTACTTGGATTGACGTGCACACTGGCCTGGGTCCGAGTGGTCGCGACACCTTGCTGCCTGGTGCGCATTTTGCTTCCAATCAAGGCAACGCTAGTCTTTCTGATCAGCAGCAAGATGAAGGCGAGACTGATTTTTCCCAAGCTCCAAGCGACAAATACGTGAACAATTACGCTCAGCAGTTGCAGCGCTGGTTTCCAAACTCATTGCTGCCGACCGAAAATTCCGTCGCGTCTGGCTACGAGCAGGTCAAGGGCTTGTATGGATCCTATTTTCATGACTTGCTACACGAGCATGACGCTAATAGTTTGTTCTTTGTGCAAGAGTTTGGAACAATACCTTCCATATTCGTTGGACATGCGTTGATGACGGAGAATGCCGCCTATCAACATGGCAATCATTCCACGACGAATTCCTCAACGAGCCCCATGGTGTGGGCCAAGCGCACCATGCTGCCAGCCTTTTACTTGCAACATCCAGACTGGAGACGTAGCGTCTTGCAGCAAGGTGTCCGTGTCGCCTGGCAAGGTTTGGAGCGAACCAAGTTTTACTCTAGTGCGAGAAATAATGAGGGAGTGGAGAATGACAAGGCGACTGCGCAGGAGGACAATGATTCATATTCGCAGAGTGTTCAGTACTAGAATACAACTTGCGTGCACAAGACGACCAATTATTTAAGTCTCTTGTTGTTTATCGTTATACAGGAACTTCACGCCACTACTCGTCAATCATGATCCAATCTATTATTACTCAATGCGTCTGTATTCTGTTGTAGTACAGTACCGTTGCAGCGCTATCCAAAGGCTGCCTTGGCCATGTTAACATTCTCATTGTCCTTGACAGTCTTTCGGGCAGTTTCCTTGCGCTCAGCTTCCGTAACGTTAATCTTTTTGAAAAAGGCTTCCTCTCCTGACCCTCCCTGCGTATATGCCGTCTTGAGTTCTGCCTTGGTTTGACGTTCCTTGGCCTTTTCGGCTTCCTTCTCCTTGTTCTGTTATGTTAAAAAGGAACGGTCAAGCAGCGATAATGAGCGACAATTTTCAGTGACTATAATACGCGAAAGTTTGGTCCAGCTGTATAAACTCTTTTTCGAGTCGCCTTTCAACTGCCTCGACGCACGTCGATTTGTGAGTGTCACACGACAAACTTGTCGCGACAACGTCCACGTACCTTCTTGAGGAAAAACATCATGTCCGCCATGGTAGTTCTGTTGTTTAGTTGGCGAAAGGTGTAAGGTTGCAGCTGATTGTGAGTGGTTGAGGAGCAATGAACTTCTCTTTGCCGTCGCGTCGGGTCATGGTCATTTTCGATCAACGATTCGATCGTCGTCAGAGGCGCGCTGCGACAATACTTTCAAAACCGGACGGACAGTTGCGACCTTGAACGATCGACAATTAGCGATCATAACCAAGCAACCGTCCATCATCCATCATTCCATCATCCAGCAAGATGAACGACGATCCAATGACTACAATGCCGCCGACAATGAGCAGTGAAATAAGACGACCTGCTATCTTTATAACTGCTCTAGTTGTTTTTCTTCTGAACATTGTCTGGATTGTCCTTGACGACAACAGCCGCACGCCATAGGATCGGCCGAAAGCCAATACTTTTCGGTAGAAGCAACCATGGCAGAGGCTCCAATATTGCTCCAAATATGACTACGAATGGATCGCTGGCATCATTTACGGCAGTTTTCTTGACGGAAGCTCCGAAAGCAGTCTTGAGTGCGTCGCCTACGAGTACTCCTGCACCCATCCAAGTCTCTTGCATATGGTCGCCCAAACCAAATGGCGATGCAGAGTGTCGAAACCTTTTGCTTTCCCGCATTTGCTCGCACAGGAATGAAAGATTGGGTCGTCGATTCTTGCTGCTCGGCGATTCCACAATGGGACCTCATCACTTGTCCAAATTCCTTCCACAATTGCAAGGTGGTCATCATCAACTGGTCAACAAGCTGAAAACAAACTGTCGTAACATTTACGCTTGCGAACTTTTAGAAGGTGATCGCTGTCGCAGCAACGAAATGTTTGGTCTTGACTATCCATGGAATGATACATGGGTGTTTCCAAATCACGAAGCTGGTGAAGGACCCATTTCGTACGGATTGAACTATTCATTCTGCAGTGACTGCGTGCGTGACACAATGGCTGTGTGATTATTTGTTGAACGCTCTGTAACTAACGTGCAAATCCTATAACATTTTCTCACAACTTGCAGGCTGGATGCTATACGTCCATACGCGTTTGTTCGCTAGTCAATGAATCGCAAACGTGCCTTGATCACTTGAACGCCGCCAACAAGACGCAGCGGCAGAAGCGGCGTCGCCCCATTGTCTACGGAGGCTTTCTCAAGGTAGAATTCGCTCGCGACGTGGAGATGCAAAGCAGTGCGTATACGACAACGCAAGAAAACATTGCCGCTTTTGTCAATGCAAGCTACAACTCGCCGGGGCTTGTTCGTGACTGGGGCAAACCAATCTGCCTCATCAGCACGGCCCACCACGATGCCGCCATTCCAAATGTCACGCGAGGAGTGTACCTGTCGAACATTGAATGGTACATTCGAATACTTTATCCACACTGCGAAAGTATTATTTGGCTTGGGGCGACCGCGCCACTACAGACTGTGCCAGACCTGTACCCTCAAACAATCAACCAAACTGGCTATTGAAACGAGGGCGTCAAACAGATGTTGGAAGGAATGCCAGAGTTGAATACATTGTTTATGGATGTGTTTGAGGCATCACAAATGGACGGCAAACACCTCGCGGCGGATAACATTCACATGGATGAATCGTGGTACCGAGCACTGGCGTCCTTTTTATGGAGCGTCATTTCAACTACCTGCCAAGATTGAGTACTGCTATCAGACGCGACAACCTGCTTGATGAACATGCCCCCATTGGCTGCTCGAAAACCTCGCAGCAAAAGAATACAGGCTTGGGCAAGAGCTTTTTGGAAACAGCGCAATTCTTGTTCGAGAAATCCGGAGTCGCAGGCTTTTATAGTGGCTTCCTGGTGTATGCGCTGGCCGATGGAAGTGGCGGGGCGCTCAAGTTTGCCGTATGGGAAACATGGAAGGAGAGAGTCGTTGGTTGACAGTCCATGGACAAGAGCTGTTCCGTAATGGAGTGTCCTGTGGATTGGAGCAGAAGCTGACATGGACCCTGATCATCTTCTTTCACCTCGATGCCTCTTACCTCACTCGCTAATAAAATCTACTGGTGTTTATTGTGCAATAAATGCAATTTATACTTATAATTTGTAATCTAGCTTTTTACTCGAGTACGGAGTCATCCACAAGCTCAGCATCTTTCGTTTCAAGCTCCTCGGTCTCGCCAGACTCCGACGCTGCTGTTGTCACCTTGTCATCCATTAACTGAAGGACGCGCTTGGCAAACTCTTTCATATCTGGAACATCGTATCCACTAGTCATGGCTGCAACGTCATACATGAGCAGTCCACAGTCTTTCAGTTCTTGCGAGTCCTTATCGCCCGATTGCACCAGACGATCAATGTCCTTGATGATTGCGTGTTTCGGATTGATTTCAAGAACTGCCTTGTTCATGTCAGGAAAGCCGCCAGCTTGTCCAGATGCAACTGCCTGAGCTTTCATGTAGCGCTGCATGGTGGGGCTCATGCCATAGGCACCTTGAACAAGTGCCGCTGGAGAGTCAACAAGTAAATCACTAACCACAACCTTTTGGATCTTGTCCTTCAAAAGCACCTCAAGGTAGTCAACGACTTCCTTGTATTCCTCTCTTAGTTGCTCCTTTTTCTTTGCAGCCTCTTCGTCGTCGTCAAGTTTCAAATTTTCCTTGGCTGCATCAATGATATCCTTCTCCTTGTAACTGCGGAGACCTTCCATCATGATTTCGTCCAATGGTTCCGTCGCAAAAAGGACTTCGTATCCTCGCGACTTTAGCTTTTCAATCACCGGTGACATGGAAGCATTCTCGACGCCATCACCCGTAACGTAGTAGATTGCTTTTTGACCCTCCGGCATGGCAGCGACATAATTGTCCAATGATGTGTACTCCTCCGTGGACTTGCTTGAGAAGAAGCGAAGAAGAGGAGCAATGTCCTTCTTGTTCTTGTCGTCCTCGATAATACCGACCTTCAAGTACTTGCCGACTGAATTGAGAAGGTAAAAGCTGGCATGTCAGACTTAGTCGTCACGTGGTTTAACTGTCCACTGATGCGAGCGAAAACTTACAGTTGTTCCAAAACATAATGTACCTGGACTTGTCTTCGTCTTCGGCAATCTCTCGGATCATATCAAGTGATTTGCGGACCAAGCGCTTGTTAATAATCGACAAGACCTTTGACTTTTGCAGAATCTCACGGCTCACGTTCAGCGGCAAATCATTGCTATCGACAACGCCGCGGACAAACTTGAGCCATCGCGGCATGAGGTCCTCAAACTTGTCATTGATAAAGACGCGCTTAACGTAGAGACGAATGTTGCGAGAGTTTTCGTCAAACATGTCTTTGGATAGTTCGAATGGAAGCATGCCTGGAATGTACAGTAGTGCCTTGCACTCCACCTGGCCTTCCAAAACAAAGTGGCTCCACTTCATTGGCTCGTCATACGATGCACGAAAGGCGGATTTGTAAAAATCCTTGTACTCTTGCTCTTCCACTTCCTTGACGGGTCGTAGCCAAATTGGTTTCTGCGTGTTGATGAGCTCGAATCCTTCCGTCGTTTCCGGAACCGTCTTCATCTTTGGCTCTTCGCCTTCCTTCAATTCCTTGTTGGCTTCCTCGTCGGGTACTCGCTTGTATTCCGTCTTGCTCTTCCACACTGAAATGGGAAACTCAATGAATTCGGAGTATCGGTTCAAAAGTTCCTCAATCTTGGACGACTGCAAATACTCGGATGCATCATCCTTCAAATGCAAAATCAGCCGAGTACCTGATCCTTCAATTGGTTCCGAGTCATCATCCTCAATCGTATAAGAGTTGTCAGCCGTCGATGCCCATCGCAATTGCTTGGCTCCTTCCTGCATGCTCTTGGTGACTACTTCGACGCGATCGGCGACAAGGTACGCCGAGTAAAAGCCGACACCAAACTGACCAATCAAATTGACGTCAGCCTTGCCTTCGCCCAAGGCTTCCATGAAAGCTTTCGTTCCCGACTGTGCAATGCGACCAAGATTATTGATGAGTTCGTCGCGAGTCATGCCGACGCCGCCGTCCTCAATAATGAGTGTGTTGGATGTTTCGTCCGCCTTGATTTTAATGGTTGGTGGGGTGTCGGTTGCACCTTCGGATGTGAGGCTCAAGAATCGCTTCTTGTCGCAAGCATCAGCAGCGTTGGAGATCAACTCTCGCAGAAAAATTGCCTGTCAAACAGGGATTAACTGTTAGATTGCACAAAACTCGTCAACGTCACAACACAAAATCCGTTCCAAACACTCACCTTATCACTATACAGCGAGTTAATGATCAAGTCCATGACTCGACCAACATCGCTGGTGAATTCAAACGTTTCCTTTGGCTTTTCGACCGTCGCACTGAGAAAGAGACGCGACGACGGAGCCCTCGAGGCAGTCACCAGGCCGAATGAGGTACGTTGCTTGGCAATGGAAGCAGGCACAAAGGCAGCGGCGCTTGCCGCAGTCGCCACGACTAACAGAGCAGCATGGCTGAACTTCATGGTGAGGTGATGGACTGTGATGGACTGTGATGTGCTGGTCGGATTTTGGTCGTCTCGTCGACGCGAAAGAACAAAAATGTGAGCGCACGAAGGTTTGACGGGTGGAACTCTTTCGTTGGCTCCGCCGCGCACTGACGTACGACAGCAGACGGACCTTCCTTCCTCGCGACCATCCTACGATCCATGTATCATTTCTTGAGTACCGTTACGATATGTGATGAGGATGAACTGCTGCCCGCGTGATCATTGTTCTTGGATGCAGCGCTGCTTTCAATAATTATTGATCGCCCAGCTAGTTTGACCATAAATCTTCGCAAGGCATGGTAAGCAATTGGTTGTAGTTAGTTGGAAAATGACTCTGCCTCCATTGCGATTGATGGCGCCGCCGCCCGATGCCATACTGACGATCCAATGCGCGATGGCCTTCTTCGCAACTGCATTGACACTATTGGCAGTCTTTGATTGCAGTCTCTTTGTGACAAAAGATGGCGACGCTCTGTACATGGGTGGACTCTGGGACAGCTGGGGGAGCAAATATTGCTATTACGAATGACAACGGCAGATAGTGTATTTCCTAAGAAGAGGCTTTTACTGCAAGAGACGAAACGTTTGTGCTTGACCTTTGTGGTTGCTTTATCTATCGCGAGGGAAGCGATCAGGCTGCATGATGCACCGCTGAAGCTGACATGTTTACCTGGTGGGCGCCGGTACTTCCATAATCGCTTGAACCAAAGCTTGTTACCGTTGTTCGATCATACAAGTGAACTCGACTGGCCGGAGATCCTTGCCACACCGAAGCGGCATCACAAACTTCTCCCGTCATGGCCAAGCTCTTCTCCAACAACATACTTCCCGTTTCCATGACGACGCCTTGCTGGATTCGCGACCGACATCGCAATGTAGTGTTGTCCTGCATGGTAATCTTGCAAAGCTCAAAATGACCACCAGTATTCAAATGACACACAATCGATGCCATGTCCACGACACAGCCATCTCCCATTTCGACCAAGTCCACCTCGGGCATGTACGGATCGCCTCCACTTGGGTACAGACAACAGTCCTTCCCAATTTGACATCCCAACATGCGAAAGTAGGTGACCAAAAATGGCGTCCCTGCGAGGAACTCCATCAAGTTCATGCGTCCAAAGTTGCGAACCTTTGCCAAGAGCTGATAGAGCTCCCAGCGCTGGCAATAGTCTGACTTGTCGTAATCGTACTGTCCTTCCTGCCTTTGCCCAATGATGAACCACTTAGCGAAGTATTCAATGGCAAGCCATGCTACGATGCGAATCAGGTTGGAAACAATCATGACCGAAAGCAACGTGAAGTAAAACCGCGGCGCAGAAATGTCGACACTGTCAAAATCGCGATCAGCAGGCGTCCAGCCGTAGATAATCGCAGCTGTACCATGAATTCCGGCAAGCACGGGGAATGTATGGAAGGTGACAATGGCAGCCTTGCATGCGAAGGAATATATGATGATAAAACCAAGCGAAAGAACTTTGTAAGGTGCCTGTTTCATGTAAAACGCCTTACCAAACGGTCGAAGCGTTGTCGCGTCACCATGAAACGGAAAGTCGGAAACTTTGCGGGTTTTGGCAAGCAAAGGGGGTATAAAGTCGCCTTCAACGCCTCGCTCAAGAAGAACAGGCTCGCCAGCCCGGCATCCAAACCACGTGCTCTGCTCCGGCAGATACCAGCCCGCAGGGCCGACCGAGTTCGAACCGAGGACCACATTTTTCCCGAGCACTGACCCAGGAAGTAAAATTGAATTGTCTGACAAATTGGATCCAGCGCTAAGAATCACCTGCTCGCAACTATCGGTCGTGGCACAGAAGATGGCTGAACGCGAACCAAAGACCACGTCGTCGCCGATTTGTATTAGGTCAAACTCACCACTGAAGATGGGTTGGTGGCCAGGCCAAAACACACGCTTGCCAACCTGCGCGCCGAGCAAGCGATACAAGGTACTAACCAGCTCGTAGTGACGGCCAATAAGATCAGTTACCTCCTGAATGTTCTGCCGTGAAAGAAGCGTAGCCATTAACCAATGGCGCAGCAGGTGCCATTCGGTTGTACCTCTACAACCAGGTTCAAACTTTCCGACAATATATTTCTTGATGAAAATTGCGGCGCCAATTTTGACGAATGGAGCGACGAGAGCTCGAACAACTCGAATGCCAATGTAGAAAGGAATGCGCCTTGCATCACAAAGCCACTCCATCAGGTCACCAAGATCACCTGCTGAGATGTCATAGTGGAAAGGCATGGTCACCAAAAGATAGAGCACAAAGCAAGCAGGAAGTGACGATAAGATATTCACTGTCAGGACAATAGGCCCCCCAATAAAAAATTGTGAAATGGTACTCGGTGCTGGCAAATTGTGTCGGTTATAACGTCGATGCACGGGATCAGCTGCACTGCTCACTTCATAGCTGCTCGTGACAGGCCCCAAATGCGTATCCGCTGGAACTTCGGTAAAGGGAGCAACCACCGATCGAAATCCAACACTCGATCGATCACCCACGCTGACAGTACCCATAATCATGCATCCATTGTCAACTCCAAATGGCCGTAACGTAGCGTATTCAATGGCAGCGTCTCTACCAATCGTTACGAGGTCAAACTCAGCTATTTCTGCGTCAAGGCTTATGCGTGCGCCACGTCCAATACGCGCCCCAAGCAGCCGATAGTAGAATGCTAAGAGGACTTCACTCGAGCCCCAGATGCCACGGCCAACCAGCTTGCGCACGACATCAACAAACCACCAACGCAAATAATACCAGCTCCATAAGGGGTATCTGCCTTCGCGGTATTTTCCTATCACAATCCATTTGAGAACAACGAAAAGCAGCGGAGTGACAAAAATCCATGTCAGATGAAAGCTGATGACAGTCATGACAAGCGCAGTCATGTAGTAGTCAAATTCAAGCAAGGTGAAACGTTCCAGCAGCGATTGTGCCGCCGGCACGCTTCTGAGCATTTGTAGCAACAACATGAAGTAAAAGAAGAATCGCGATAGCTGCCAGACTGGAAGGACCACGCAAATGGGCATCAGTTGAAACGCCGACTTCAGTATATTGTTCTCCGGTTCAAGTCGATCTGCCGTGAGTTTAGCCAATGGAGCATTTGTACCGACTTCGTTCACGCCATAACCTTCTTTTGCTAAGTGTGAACCTTTTCCCTCGGTGCGATCGTTGATGAGTTCCGCCATAGTTGCGACACTGTTGTTTTGAAAAACATCTGCTCCAGTAAATCCAACGTCAAACTCTTTTCGAATCTTGCTTGCCAACTGGGATGCGAGCATAGAACTGCCGCCCAGCTGAAAGAAATTGGACTTTGACGAAATAAAGTCAAGGTCAAGAATATCCATCATGATCTGTCGCACCTTTAACTCGGTGGAGTCAACCTTCCCGTTGAAGCCACCCTCGGCGATTGCCACGATCGAATCTGACGGCTTCGGCAAATTAACGAACGCTTCCGGCGAAGTCATGTTACAAATATGGCTAGGGACCATGAAACCATCCAGCAAGGACTTTGCTACAGTAGCCAGCTCGTTGCGATCGATTTTGTGAACATGCGCGACAAGACATCCGGCTCGCATAGGATGCGGAACAACAATGATCTTTTGTGCAGCGTCGCGTAACAATTCTCGACGTAGCACAGCTTCCACGGTTGATGCCTGCGCTAAGAGCTTCTTGCATTTAATGTGTTCATCAAGCGGCGTTCCTTGCCTTGGACAGTTTGCTTCAAAAATCTTTTCCGCAGAGGACATGGAGTCCGAGAAATGTGGAAGGGCCAAACGTTGAGCAAGATTGAGGCGCAATACTTTGTTCGTAAAAGACTTTGGCAGGTCATCCATAAAAACGATGCATTGAGGCCACTTAGAATTCTCCAGTCGATCGCTCAGAAATGAATGTAGCTCATCCAAACTTAGTCTGGGCATGCTAGGTGCAGGAACGACAGCAACACCGACAACTTCCTGCAAAATATCGTGCCTAGCGGAGAATGCGACGCATGATTGAATCCTTGGGTGACTAGTCACAGCTTCTTCCACTTCCAGTGGACTAATTAGCTCGCCGCCTCGATTGATGACTTCCTTCGACCTGCCGCTAATGAAAAGCCAGCCATCGACGTCGAGATATCCCAAGTCGCCTGTATCGAACCAGCCGTCCGCCAAGAAGGGTGACGATACGTTGCCTTCTGGCTCGAGATAGTTCAGACTATATCCTCGAAAGCACGGGTCGCCTCGGACGCATATAGGTCCTTCCATATCTGCTGGATACTTTCTCATGGTCACAGGATCAATAATTGCTACCTCCGGTCCAACGGGCACTCCACTAGTGCCTGGCTTTTCAAGTGCATAATTCGAAGGTGGGGAACTAATTGGCATGCACTCAGTCATTCCATATGAAGGCAGAACGTTCGCACCAAACGTTTCTCTTAGTTCCTTGGCGAGCGCAGGCAGGAGGCCACCAGCAGCATTCGCAATCATGCGAAGCTTTGGTTTAAGGGTTGTTACAACTGTTGCATCGCCCGCAAGTAATTCCTTGCCTGTCTGGAGTATCATATTATGCATCGTTGGAGCAGCGTAGTACCAGTTAAACGCTCTGTTTCTCAGCAACGCCCAAAACAAAGTCGGTTCAAATGCGGGGCAACAAATCACACAGCCGCCAGAAAGAATAGGAGAAAAGACTTGACGCACAATACCTCCAACGTGATAGAGCGGCATCATATTGCAGTTTACATCCAATGGCGATAAGTTCCAACTCAGCGCGATCGTCGCAGCCGCTACAAGCATGTCTCCCAAGCGGTGCGCCACCAATTTCTTGTTCCCTGTAGTGCCCGACGTGAACAAGACAAGGACTTCGTCGTCGTGCTGATTCGGCGCATACCGACTCTCCTTGTCATCGTTCGAAGTATTTTCTTCCGAGCCAAGTGATGACGATGAGGAAGTGGTCGACAGCAGCGATGATGTCTCTGTCGGTTCCAAACTCACCGCCGATGGCTTGTCTTTGCCGCCAAGCATGCTCCACAGCAGACCTTTTCTCGACTCCATGCCCTGTGCTTCGCTTGCCAGTAAAGGATTCGACAAAGGTCGAAGCTGAAAAACTCCAGCCTCCATTTTGCTTGCCGCTAGTCCACAAAACGGTATGTCTAGCCGGTTGGCAAGTTTTTGGACATGACAAAACCCAGCAAAAGAATCAATCGTTCCATAGCCTTCTGTTTGCAAAACGTTGAAAAGGCGAGCTTGCTCCTGTATGACAGCTGTCCCGCACATTGCCTCCTCAGATTTGGTCGTGCTACAACAAGGCCCCAAGATTACATCCGCGCGGCAGCGCTTGCAGTCAGCCTCCAGCTCGCTCAAGGCTCCATTAGCGTTGAGTGGAACGCAGCTCGCCCACTGACTGATCGTGAGAATTGCAAGCGCCAGTTCTGGTCCATTCGGCAGAATCACAGCGACGCGGTGTTTGCGCCCAATGCCAAGCTCATGCAGCTGCCGGCCCATGTCTGATACGAAACTATGAATGCGACCATGGTCAATGGGAAGGCGGCCGTCAATACTTGCTAAAGCAGCCGTCGATGAAAGGTCCGAAGGAATAGCCGACACTAGTGAGTCGTATTGTTGCAAGACAATCCGAGCAACCTCTCGTCCCACTATGCTTCCATTTGGTTGCTGCACATGACGGACTGACTCGACCAAAGTGCTTTTGGGTTCAACTTTTGACATTGACGCGAGTTCCTCCGACGTCTTGCACATTACAAAGTAATGTAGTCCCTTGTCGTGAAGCTGAGCAGACGAGAAAATAACAACGAAACATAAGCTTTCTGTTTCTGTATGATCCAAACGAATCAAGCTCGTCGCATTGTCGTTACTTACCGCCAAGTTGAATGATGTGCAACCAGCTTCAGCGATACAGCTCCTGCGTTTTCTCGATTCAGAGTCGCTACAAACAGGCCCCTTTCAGCAGTCAAATGAATGAGCAGATTGTGTATTGCTGTGTGTATGATGTTGTTGTCGAACGCTTTTTCTTCCGGAGCACACGTCATGGCCAAATCGAATCTTCCACTTGTTAGGGTCGGAATCTTCCCGCAAGGGCACCAGAAAAACGACTCCTTCGTGACTCCAGAGCTATAGTTCCGGCTTCTGCTAACAATGATGATCATATCAGTTCGAACAGGTAGCTCATTGATAGTAAATTGCCAGGTCATGTCATTATGAGACGCGAAGCTATCACATGCACGAAATATGGGACGGCCTGGTCAACTCCGCACGCACTGAAGGATCGTTGCAAGGTCATTGAACGCTAAGACAATTAGTAACATTTAAATCGACTCCGTTTGAAAGTCTATCTTCCTCCGCTTGAATACTCTAGTTTCTATGGATTCGCCCCGAATACTGTTTCATGTTCATCCTTTACCAGCACGAGCGACTTTGGTCGCACGCCACGTTTCGCCACACGATCCGCCACATGATACAAATACTTTGCCTGGTTTCGAGTCGGAAACGGATGCGGCGGCTCGTCCGCCGGTTGCATGACACGAGCGTTCGCCCAAAGACTTGACATGTCGTTTGGCATTGCCAAAGTAGGATCCGGCAGGCGCTGCCAGATGGCGTAATGAATCATGAGACCTTCCAAATACGAACCCATGGGGCTGCAGTGCAACTGATCCGTATGAAAGAGTTTTGTCCACGTTTCGTAGTCTTCCTCCCACACTAACAAAAAGGCAATGCCGGAGAGTGCCAGCCGCGGCTTTTGTGCGAGCGGCAAGGTTTCCGCCAACATTTTCGCATATTGCGAGTAGCCCTGAAAAGTGCGACTTGTAAAGGTTGGAACGTTTACAAACTCGGTCAAATTGCGAGACGGAGCAAGGTAAGCGTGCGTGTCGAGCAAGATCAATGTGGCATTGGTTTCAATGAGCCAGGGTAAGTATGTAGATTGTAGAATGTTCATGCCAGATTGCTGCGTCTGCGGACGACCTGGATTGCGCGTATTGTCGTTCAAAACAATATAGTCGTAATGAGGAGATTTTGACGAGTCTTGCTTGTTGATATAGTCGTAGTAGTAGGTCGACAAAGATCCATTTTGGAAACAGGGATTCGTTCCATCGTCTTTGAGGTACGACGTTTCATTGGTGCTGCTAGCATTCAGGCTTGCTTCGACTTGACGTTCCCGCAACTGTCCTTCAAGCCGATCGTCTTGTCCAAACAAGAGCATCGGAACAGTGCATGCGCCAAGGTCTGGTTGCTGAAATTGTGAATTGTTTTGAGAAGATTCACCTGCTGCATTCACCGTGTTGAATTTGACAGCCATGCCATTCCCAGTCTCCAAAATGCTATGCAACGTGGCATCTCCGTGTAGACAAGAATCTTGCGTCATTCGACCATTTGAAAGTGTTTCTACAAAGCGAGGAATGTCATTGAAGTAAAGCATTGAGTTTCCAATAAAGGCCACCGAAATGGATCCGTTATCTTCAGCGTTGTCAGTATTTTTCGCATGCTTATTGCTGTCTTTAGGATGAGACCGCCGAAACCCATGATGATGACCTTCATGTCGATATCTACGAACGATATGGTGATGATGATACTGATGATGTCCGGGAACAAAGAGCAGCATGATGGAGCCGACTCCCAAGACGCAAAAGCACGGTATGGCAGCGAGCCACCATTGCCTGCGAACTTTCGTAGGCTTGTCGCTTGACTTTCCCAGCAGACTCGTCTCCTCATCAACTTGTAGCGGCTCCTGGAAATGCTCCAGCCGCAATTTGCTAGCGACTGAGTTTACTGTTAGCGCAGAGGTCGCCATGGTCATTGTTTGCGTAATGAGCGGTGAACGAATCCGATTCCAATGTGATGGTGGTGCGACTCGATTTTCACGAAATCGGCCAGCTACCCGTAGTTGAAAATGTATGACCTGTACTACTTATCCGGCTCAAACTGATAATGGGGTAAACGAGCATGGGATCTAAACCTTCCTAATGTACTCGAACTGTTTGGTGGTATTCACAGGACAGGTATACATGTAGCACTTACGGTCGATTTCTGAGCAGGCTAATGTACGTCTTCTCCTATTTAACTGTTAAGTTGGACACAGATAAGTGCAGTACCTGGATCAGATTTGGTATTCTATATATAATTGACTGTTCCTTAGCAAAGTTAAAATAGCTTTACTATCGCCAGAGTGTCGAGACATATAGACAATCGCAAAAGCAAGTAGGTTCCCCTGTTCGTGCACCCAGTGACATGCTCGCATTAGGAGGCATCAGTTGTCCTCAACTTTCAGTGTATAGCTCTTGTTGGATCTTGCATGGACTAAATTCATTATTAAAACTCTCGATCCAAAGTTTGCAGTTCAAGTGACCGAAAATTGCTGCAGTCCGAGCGCAAATGCTGCTGCAAAGGCGAGCGATTCGTGCAGGATCGCATCATGACACCCTTGGTTCGACGCAGGCCGCCTCGCGACGGAGCGATGCGTGGCTGGGGTGTGCAGGGTGCGTCGAGTTTGGAAACGGACAAGTTCAAATGGTCATGGTGGTTGTTGGTGCTGTGGTCGAGGCTGGCGACACTCGAGTTTAACAAGTCGTTAACTTGAATTGATGCCATGCTGCATGACAAGAACGAATAGCTGTCGCTGCCGATCATGTAGTTGGCGCCTGATTCATGTTGTTTCGGCTGCATCTGGATCAATGCGTCGAAATCAAATTCATCCTCCTCGTCTTGGGAATGGTTGCTCAGGCTCTGTTGACGCTGAGGCTGAACCGGAGCTCGCTCATTCTTATAGGAAGATGGATCAAACATGTCAGGTTTGTTGGCTTGTCGGGGAGGATTGGCACCCTCTATAAAAGATGAGCGTCGGAAATTATGTGAAGGATGCATTGCGGACGACTCGAAAATTGGGAATCAACACGATTTAGGGCATAGCAAAAACCAAGTCATGACGATGATTGTCTTGGCCAATCAAAATGCATAAAACGTACTTGGCAAGATCATTATGCGACAGATTACTATTGCTTTACTCTGGCGGAATAGTCGCTTTATTATGCCCGTCACGATGTAGAATCGTGGCAAAACCTTGTTGCAAAGTGTCTCGTCGCAGTCCCTCCGCAGATCAATGCCAACTGCATAGTTATACTACTGTATGCTATTGCGTAACAGCCGACGCCTATTGAAGTTAACGGCACAACAATGCAGTCTCGATGACTATACCAGTGTGGCTGTTTTATCACCTTTTTGGGCGGCCATCGAACCTTGCTTGGATCAGCAGCCGGTACCGGTCCGACTTTGGACGTGTCGCGCCACGATTCCAAAATGATGTGATTACGATGGCGATGGATTTCAATTCAAATGAGGCCTCTGACAAGAGCGAGCAATGAAAAAAGTCGCCGCTTTCGATCATCGATCACCGTTGGACCTAATTGGTGGTCTACAACTAGGGTTGGAACGTTTCAGCGAAAACTGCTATGGCTTGTCGTCGGATTCATCCTCCTTGTTCTCTTGTTTCGACGGATGCGGCAAGGTGCAGGTTTTCAATATGATTTTGACAATGAAGAAGATGACGGAAACCCGATATTTCCCGAGAAGATTGAGCTTCGTATGGTCTCCATGAATATTGCGCGATGTCGCCCTTCTGCTTCAGCTCCGCATTCCTGGACTGCCGACGATCAGATGCAAGCACTTCGCTCGGAGCTTTTGGCATCTGATCCGCACATTATTCTTCTTCAGGAAGGTCCTCACGCGACTTTCAATCCTTTCAATGAATCATTCATACTCATGGGGTCAAGACCGTCGCACAAGGGTTTCATTCTGCACCTTGTACGCCAGGATCTCGCGTCGCACGCATCGATCGTCAATCTTCCAGACCACATTCCAGCCGTCCTCGCGACGCTACAGATACCTGGCACTGGCAGCAGTAACATTCCAGTTTTGACACTGGACATTGCCGCAGTACACTTGAATCCGTCGTCTCGCTTGATTGGCAAGCGTCGCGATCAGCTGGAGCAACTGCTAATAGCTGCAACGAAACACGCCGCGTTGGCAACTACACCTTCGTCTCTATTAGCTCCGCGACTCTTGCTACTGGGAGGCGATACGAACCTGCGCGAATCGACGGCAGTGAACCAAGAGGAGCAGCGGCTACTTCAAGCTTCGGGCTGGCAGGATGTGTGGGTGCAGTACGCCGCTGCGAATGATGGCGATGTAGTAAACACGCAATTTACTTGGGACACGGTCAACCACTTGGACGAAACGCTAGATGGGGCTACTCACCAAGGACAGAAAGATTACTGGAACAATTATCATGGAAACGAAACGACGCAAATGCTGCAGCGCTACGACCGCTTTTACTACCACGAGTATGATTCGCCAAAGCGGCATCCCCGCCCACTCTCCGTCAAGGTGAAATCGTTTGGTTTGGTGGCTCATCGCCCGCGCGCCGGCACCAAGACGCTATTCTTGTCTGACCATTTTGGAATTCGAACGACTTTGGAGTTTGATCTATCGTAGCGTCTAGTGGAGCAATGGAGGCATGCATAAGCGATGCATCCATTTTTTGAGACTTTTTTTATAGATTCAGGCGAAAATTATGTCCCTAAGGTACAATTACTGTAATTTACTGTTCTCTAACTTTAACATATCATGCACTCATTTAGCATCATTTAACTGGCGCTTGCTGGTACTATCATCGGACACTTTGCTGTGTCCAGCTCAATACATAGCCTGGTTGTGTACTTTTCTCAGCTGCGGCTCCAATGGCGACACTCATCTCTTGCCCATTGATTTGAGAGCCAGCAATCGCAATAGAGCTACCAAACTCGTCCAAGGCGTTCGTACCCTTCACATCTGGCTGTGACTTTACCCAGAGGTCGGTGATCGAGTCAATAAAGAAGAAGGAAACAGACCCAACGCGCATGTTGTATCCAGGAGCACCGATGACGAGATTGGCACCGTAACTAGCCAACTTGACGGAAGATCCAAACTCTTCACCTTGCACAGCATTGTAAACGGGATCAGCTATTCGCTTCCATTTGAATTCATCAATGCTGTATTCGTACACCAAGACTACTCCAGCTGATGAAATGTCTCCCACCTGCTTGGATGGAACGCCAATGGCAACGCGATAGCTATTAACGCCGTTCTCTGATATGGAAACGGATTGACCGAATCGATCAGAGGACGTGGCTGGAGACAAGGAATTAACCATGCCATTACCTCCCAGCTGGTTCCAAGTAGATCCATCCCACTGCCACGCAAGAACATATCCGTTGTTGCTTGAATCATGCGGCGCACTTGCCACGAGCACGCTCCCATCGGGCGACAAATCAATCGCTGTCCCAAGCCAGTCAAACTGGCCCAGTCCAATCAGCGGTTCGCCCAGTATCTGCCACTGCCCGTTTATAAACTCGTATACGGATACTTGCCCTTGCATAGTCATGTCGCCCGAGTAGTACGGTGCTCCAACTGCGATACGATATCCATTTTGACTCGCTGCAACCGCCGATCCAAAGCAAGCCGTAGCAACAGAGCCTACCAAGGATTGTCCAAACTGCTTGTACACGGCAACGCCGTTCTCATCAGTACCGGCAGTGATAAATGCTCGAACTTGCCCTGACCGGTCACCATTTCCGTCATGGCCGGGCTCACCAACGACAATCATTGACCCGTCGTAGTTCATGGCAACGGCTGTTCCAAAGTAGTCACTGCTCGCGGAACCAAGTAGCAAGTCACCCTGCTGCTCCCATCGATCAGTGGATGACGTAGCATTAATCGCTGTTTGCGATAACCGGTAAACCGACACGATACCAGCGTAATCTTGGACTGTCGTGCCCGTGGTGGATGTAGCATCCATTAGCTGGACTGACGCCTTTGGCGCTCCCACCGCCATGACCGTTCCATCACCCGAAATCGCCAATCCGGCGCCAAAGGCCTCCCGGGCTGCACGGCCCTGCACCATTTTTGTGGTTGACGTTTCCACGAGGGAAGCTGCATTGGCAGTAAACGTGGGGCCATTCGTAGGAAGTGGCGTCGATCGCACAGTGGGTGCAGCCGTAGGTTCGTTCGTCGTCATGTCAACGGGAGGAAGCTGCACGACTGTATTGTTGCTTGCTTGGTTTCTGTCTCCGCTGTCAGTCTGGGTAGCGTTTCCAATGCCAGTATTGTCGCCATTTCCAGACGTACCATTGTCTCCAGCTTGTTCAGAGCCACTGTCACTTGCATTGCCTGAACTACCATTGTCGCCAGCTTGTTCCAAGCCACTGTCGTTCGCATTGCCAAATGGCGCAGACTTTGAGCTACTGGGTTCCGTCTGCGTCTTGTTGTTACGGCGGCTTGCATATACAGACGCAACAATGATACCAATCGCAAGCAGGAGAAGCAACAAGAGACATAGAAGCAAGTGCTTGGTCGACCGACAGCACCACCATGGTCTCCGGCGATCGTCATTGTCACTGTTTAGTGCCTTTGTTTTGTTGCTGACGTTACTTGTCGAAAGATAACCCCTTCTATTCGATTTTCGCAGTGTTGCATGCTGCAGCGACGATGAACCCGCAGACGCCACCGCCGCATGACTCACGATATCCGTGCTGCTGCTTCCACTGGATGACGTATCGCCAGACCTTGACGGCAGCAGTGACGGCTGCGGCGTGTCTGATGCATCGGCAGTTCCCGCTGCGGCAGCAACCATTGGTTCGTGAGGAATCGTGGTGGGCGAATTGGACGAGGAGGAGGACGACTCGACCGTTTCGTGTCCGTCCTCTGCATCCACAACAGCCTTGTCAGCATCATCATACTCTTCTCCCTCTTCCAGCAATTGCGGCTGCTGCACGGACAGTTGCTCATTGGAAGCCAGCGTACTCGAGTCGTCTCCAGCTTGCTGCTGCCTCTGCTGGTAGGCTCCATTCGTGACAATGGGCGTAAAGTCCGACGCCAAGGACCCACTATTGTGCGAGGCATTGTCGGAACCGGATTCTGCCGTTTTCGGACTATGACAAATGGCATCATTGGAATTATGGCTCAATCGACTCGGAAGTGTATCGGTGCTCGACTGATCGGTGCGCGCCGGTGGAGACGGAAGGAGGAGCGACAGCGGCGCATGTTGCGGTGACTGCTGCTGCTTGCGCAAAAATTCCTGCTGCTGATGATACTTTTCGCGGTGCTGCATCCACGCCATGGCGATTGGTGATTCCCTCAGTTGCTCCAAGTCATCGTCGACAACGTCTTGATCAGAGTTTGCTGTGGTGTTCGAGTTGTTTTGCACAATGGGTGGTCCTCCGGATGGGACTGCAGTCGAGTTGTTGCTAAAGAAGCGGCGTCCGTTTCTATGAGCAGCCTTGTTGCTCTTGCGTTGATTGTCTTTGCCTCGAAAGAAAAACATTTTGCAAAAAAGGCGTTTAAATAATATATGCGAATGGAATCGGATATATCTCCTTCACTGTTTAGTCGAGCTAAATCCGTTTGTCTTTGTAGCTACAGCAGTGCTGAATGCGACCCAACGCGAGCTTCGTCTTTGTTGCGTCTACTTGCACAAGTTCTCTAATACTCTTTTTTCCTCTTGCTGCTGCTCGTCTCTCTCCATCGACCAAGACTCTGCCGCCAACCACGTCGCAAATGCAATTGAACCGCACCAAAAATGAGGCGCAATGACGCGTGACTCCGAGACCGCCGCGCCATGGTGCACGCAGGGTTTGACAAGACTGGCCGGCGCGCATGGCACATGGTGCCACGTCAGTGAGCACGCGTCTTAGTGGGACTGAATATGACGAAGCGTGATGGAGCGACATGCGAGTTAAATGGCAGCGCGAGTTAATCTTGACATACAAAATCATCATCTATATGTAAAGTTGTCAATTTTACTGTGTCTACTGTTTGGCAGTGGTATGGACAAGCAATAGGGGCCTCCACTTTCAACTAGCGGGACATGTCGCTTTTCTTCAATGGGAATGAAAACGAACGACTGTGATTCACAAATGCTAGGGTCAAGAACGCGAAGCTGGACGAGCAAGTGTTCCTCGCGCACCAATTCGCGTCGGTCGTTTCGATTCACAATGTTCACATCCACTGCAAACGTTCCAAAAAGGTATGCAAAACATTGAACAAGCAGCATGTCTTCCTCGCATTCACTATCAACAGCAACAGTAGCGTCAAGCAACTCTTCACAAAGCGAGTCGGCTCATCTCCTTGACGTTTCGATGCATTTTATGGAAGCCGACCAAGACGACGACAAGTCACTCGAACATGGTGTTATCAAGGAGCTGCGCAATAACTTTCGAGCAATCAAAGACCGGGAAAAGTTTCGTTCATTCATCAATGAGGAGGGCTTTGAAGATGTGCTTGATCAGATGTTGCGCTTTTTCGCATTCACTAGCCATTCAGGCGCTTGGCTGCAATCTACTGCTGCATGTTGTTCGCATCCAGACGGAATCTTTGCGAAACACTAGTCCTGGCCATGACTTTTGGCATCTACGCATGTCCCACCAGCAGCTGGATGATCTAAAGGCCAGTCTCATGCGATCCCACTTGGTGGATATTCTCGTTTTTGCCATGCAAAACTTTGCACAACACGCGCTCATTCAAACTCATGCACTCTCCGTATTGGCCAAGCTGGTCAATCCTCGCTTGTTCACTGACACGCAGGAGGTTCATGTACATATTGTCACGGCCATTTGCATGCATATGGCGCGACCCAAAATTGTTACGTCCATTCTGAGCTTGCTTTTCAGCTTGTGCAAGCAGCAGCACTTTGGATTCTGTCGAGCGCTCGTTGACCAAGGCATTTTCGCGGTCATGAAGACAGTCATGCACATTCACGATGAGCATGTTGACATTACAAGCTTGTCATGTCAGTTGATGAGGTTTTTGGTCAACATGTGTGTCGTTGCCAACTATGAATCGGCAAGCATGCTCGACTGCATCAAGCCAGTGCTCAAAGTCTTGGTTTCATGTCGCTCAACGGTGACCGAGTCAACAAATCTCATGGCGGTGTGCGGTATATTGTGGCACTTGGCCAAAGGTAGTGGTGAGGCAAAGCGTCACCTTGTCATGAAAACCAAGACGGTCTCATGCCTCGTGCGACTCTTGCTGCAGCACTCGCGCAACAGAGACTTGATGGCCATGGTGTGCGGGACATGTTACGCCTTGAGCATGTCGGATGACTTGCGTGTCTTGTCCAAGCTATCGCGGTGTTGGCTGGTGGACGCGCTCGGACCCATTTGTTACCGCTACCAAGACGATGAGCTTGTCATAGAGCCTGTGCTCATTACTCTAATTCGCTTGACAACTTTCATGGCGGCGTGATTAATGCTGACGAAGTTGAGATGACTCCTAATTTGTAAAAAAACCTAGATATGTAATAGTGTTTTGTACTCACATGTATCCCATCCGATCTGACAGCGTAATGGCCCATACATGAAAGAGTCGGTACCAATTCATATCGTCGCAACGAGCGATCAAGTCCACAGAAAGGGCAAGCTCTTGAGACTTGCATAATGCAAATGTAATTTACGTTGATGTGAAAGTTAGTACACGCTTTACATGTAACAGCGTATCATTGATCACTCATCACTAGTACTTGAGCCAAGTGAACTTGTTCTTCTTGATTTGTTTGTCGTAGAACGCCAGCATGTACGTTTCATATACCATGTCACCGTTCGCAGTCGATGCACGCTCCGTCCACATGTCTCCACACTCGACTTGCTGCTCCGTTTCCAATACAATGCCTCCATCCTCAACGGAATGCAGGCCAAGGTTAAACCAGCACACGTCGACCGGACGTTTGCCGGTCCAGTGAACGAGCTTGTCAACAAAGAGTCGACTGGCGGCATATCCGTCATCATTCTCTTCATCCTGCTGCATGCCACCATGGCTGCTTCTGCTAAATTCGTCTTCATCGTCACTTTCTGTCGACACGACGCGCTTGACGCGTACAATCGCCACTTTCCATCGCGGACCTGCGGCCTCTTGTAGAGCCAGCAGTCGCGCCAAATCTTGGCCCTGCAATGCACTTGATCCTCCTGTAGCCAGACATTTCAAATTGTAGAGTTTTTGGTGCACCAGCGGCAAAAGAAATCGTCGCTCATTGCCTTGAAGACTATCGAGGGCAGCACCAAGTGGGGCAATGACAGAAGCTTTCGTAAGAATCGTTGAACGTCTCGATTTCGTGCCTCCAAGACAATCGTCGCGAGACTCAAAAGGCATATCTTCCTCCTTGATTTCTGCGAGCGTCTGGAACAGAATCTGCAAGGCAAACTGCGGCGGAAGACTCATTGGTGGCGGGTCGTCATTGATCAGGACGGGTGCGAGCGGACAGTCGTCGTCATAGTCTGTATCAAAGTTGAGTGGCTTGATAGTTGACCTTGGTGAGTTATGCCCGGCGGCAGCGCTTGGAAACAAAACCTTTCGAGAAGAGCTGCTGCCGACAAAAATGTTGTCCTGGTTCATCTCAAACATGTCGTCCATGGTGAAGCGAAGTTTGGTGGGAGATTCCGGGCCGCAATTAAATGATTGTGGATTCTAACGACAAGTCATGAGAAAGCGAAGCAGTGTTGCTATCGCAGGATCAAGCAAGAGAGAGTGAACGTCTCGCGTTGAATCTGTCCTTCCTCCTCGTCGAACGCCGGAACCGAACGAATTTGTGAGACGGAAGAATTCGAAGATCCCACATGGCCGTTGAAGTGAGTCAGCCAGCATGTTTGTACACTTTTAATAATAGTTATGACAGCAGCGGGAATGAAATCCTCGTGTCGTGGTTGTGCACTCTATGTATTGTCCTTCCGTCACTGACAACGAGCCGGGCGAGCTTCCATCATAATTTTCCTGCATCGCTCACTGTCTTTGTGCTTTAATTTGCATGGAAACAAACTGGTAGTTGTTAGCGAACTGGATTAAAGGATGCCTTGTTTCGCGACTAAATAACACGAACTGTCAAGGGAGCTAATGCGCATGCGTGAAGAGTTGATTCATCCGAGATGTCGCAAGCCTTGTCTTGCATTGATACCGGCAGGTGCCACTACCTTTCCCACTACACAACGTGCACCTTTGGTGCACCTCAACCGACAACGAAATAAGTGTTGAGTCGACCGTTTCGGTCGGACACTCTTGCAGCTTTGAGCGTGGACGTTACAAATACCAAAGTCAATTTGCAGCTGCTCTAGTAGTCAACAAAGCAAAGGAGTTTCCAGGCACCTCATTTTCAAGCAAACAAGTTACAACAAGCTATATCGAACCGGAAGCAACAGTTCGGACTCAACGAAATAGCAAATTTATGAACCAAACAAGCAAGAGAATGGAACCAGAAGGTGACACCCATGCATTGATGTCTGCCTCCATCACAGCCGACGACGACTCAATGTGCTTCATTGACGAATTAACCATCCAGCAACAAGCTCCTCCACTCGTCATTTGTACGGCTGTCCCTTACTTTATGCCATCCAAAAATGCAAATTTCGACGAAGCTAGCAGCTCTTTGGGAAGCATTTGCATTGACGCGCACGCTGGCACGCGCCACGCCATTGAGCAAGCATTATTTTCGCTCAAGACGTATCAAGCACTCTGCGCTCTCGCTGGACTTGTTGTTGGCTCATTCATTCAATTGTCATCGCTCGGCGCCAATTACTTGCTTTCGGAGCTGTACAATGACGGAACGAATATTGCTTCTGGCTATGACATGGACTTGCGCGGCATTGATCCGCAACATCGAACGGCACATGTTCTTGGCTTTAGCTTGTTGTGGTCCCTACTGACGGCACTCATGGGCGTCATGGTGCTTTTGATACTGCGATCGCTTGTCACTTTGGCGGCTGCTGGCAATCAGAATAGCACTGCTCCATCGGTGTCGACGCTCATGCGAAACTTGGAAACTTATTTTGCCGTTGGCACCTTGGTGGGCGTGTGCATGAGTTGGACCTGCACGGACGTTTGGATGGGACTGCGGGCACACAGCTTGCAGTCGCTCTTGACCATGGCGGCGGCACTGCTATGGTGCAAGCTAGTTTCGCGCTGTTGCTTTTCGTCGAATGCTGTTGATGACTTGACGACGAGTAGGCCGCAAAGTGTTAGCGGCGAGGCTCATGCCGACGAAGAGGCTGACGGCTACAGTCCCAATCAGCCCTTGCTCTTGTACAATGAAACCGACGAGCAAGTGTTCTACAATGACGAGGATGATGTCTGTAACAGTCATCCAATCTTGTTGGACTTGAAGCTATTCAAGTACGAAAGCATATTCTTGGGAGTGTTGATTGGCTTTTACATTCAGTTTAGCTCATTGGGAGCCAATTTTTTGCTTGGCGAGTTCAAGTCGCAGGAAAGCGTCACATACCTTTTGCTTTGGGCAGTCGACCTTTCGCAGAACCACAAGTCAGCGTTGATGTTTAGCTTGCTTTGGTCGGCTGTGACGAGTGGCATGGGCATTGCAGTTCTCGTGTTTGCTCGCAGCCTTGTCAATATCACATACAAGAGCCGCAATGGCCATGTTCAGAATGAGCTGGTTACGTCGCTTTTACATGATGCCATGCTGCAGCTTGAGTGCGGTTTTGCCGTGGGGGCACTAGTGGGTGTGAATGTTTCATGGGTCCTGACCGATCTCATACTCGACCTCCGAGTGCAGTACCTGCACTCGCTGCTAACGTTTGTCTTGGCTCTTGTTTGGTGCAAGTCAGTCTCGCATTGTTTCATTCGGTCAAAGGCATACCATTACGACGACGAAGTTCTTGATGAAGATTATGAAGAGATAATGGACGATGAACGACCGCTCCTCGACCATGCGTAGATTGCAACACCAATGTTCTAGTGTTAAAACCATATAATTCATGTACATTATCTTAAAAAATGAATGTTTGTAAAATATACACTACTGCTTTTATACCCTTAGCGCAAATGCCCTCGAAGCTGTCGCCAATCACTCCTTTTCGTCCGCGCCACCCACAGTCTCTTGCAAATCAACTCTGCTACTATAGCCGCCATCAACGTAAATGACTTGTCCATTAATGCCAGTCCCATGCGTCGACAGAAAGCGGATGGTATCGCCAACTTGATCAGCCGTAACGTTTCGCTTATTCGTTTGTTGGTAGAGCAGTTGAAACCCAGGAATGGACCTTGCCGAAACTGTTTGAATCGGGCCAGCCGAAACGGCATTGACGCGCAAAACGTCTTGCTCGGCGGCAAGAGCCCTCACAATAGCTTCTAACGATGCCTTGGCGGGTCCCATAATGTTGTAATTGGGAACGGCGCGGACTGCGCCAAGATAAGAGAGGGCAGTGAGCGATGGACCGTCTTGTGAAAGTAAATGAGAATTCTGCAGCGCGCAACGAGCAGTCTCCAAGAGTGAATAAGCACTGATATGCTGGGCTTGAGCATAATCGTTCCAAGATGCTTGTAAGAAGGATCTCTGCAAGTTCCCGTAGGCTATAGAATGCACAATGGCATGGATTTTGTGATTGTCGTTCATCAATTCCGGCAAGTCTTGAGTAAACAAGCGCGGCAGATCCGTCTGGAGATCTATCGGAATCGCACCCAGTATTCTTCCATTTCCCTCTATTAATTTTTGTACTATTGATTGATATCGCTCCGACTGATACGTTACGATGCAATCGACATCATCGTTATCGCGAAGGAAAGATTGAACGGTCGCCCAAGCAATTGATCGCTTGTTCGCGACGCCCATGACAAGCGCCACTTTTCTTTGCGCATCGGAGGAGGAAGCAAAACATCGACATTGCCTCTTCAATTGACCAGCTAGCTGAGGTTGCACGAATTGAAGCATTGCTGTGATGGACTCGCATCTTCTGTCGCCATTATGCAAGATGAAAGTCGTCGTTTTTTGCGTCGCACTGGTTTCAAAAGCTACCGTTCTCGTATCATATGACTATCCGGCGTTCATCAAAATGTACGAGCGGCTCATTGCAATGACAGTTAGTCCTCGCACAGAAACGCACTTTTTCAATACGTAGGTACTAATGCATAGCTAAATTTATGGATGTATTCTTTAAAGAAATGTAGACCCGCATATCACGCTGTTCAAATTTACGTAGCAAATTACTGTGAGTCCAGATCCCTAAAATAGGCTTCCATATCCGCAATTTGCTTGTCCGAATGTTCCTTGGACTTTGTCGCAGCATCCTTAATTTGCTTCATCATTCTTTCGGCTCGTGCTTCGTCGGCATCCCGCTGCTCCTGGATTGCCTTCAGTGCGCGCTCTTTTGCTGCTCCCTTTTTGGCACTTGCCTCCGTGTATGCCTTGTTATACGTCTCCTTGATTGCCGCAATCTCTTTCTTGTATTCCCTAATGGCTCCATCGACACTGTCGCGATACCACTTGGCAATCTGCTTTTTTTCAGAGCTCAGCTTGGACATGACAGCACTTGCATCCCGCTTGACTTCGTCCACCGCCGCCGTCTTGAGCGAGTAGAGCGAGTTGACAATGCCACCTAGCGTGGAGCTCATGGCATCGTCTACACTTGTAAGTGCCTTGTCTAAGAGTTCCTTCTTGGCATACTCAATGCCTTCCAGAGCCTTGTCGCGCGTCGCCTCGGCGGCGGATATGGCAACGTCCCTCGTGTTATCCAGTAAACGAATCGCTTCCAAGTAGGCCGGATCACTCTTTCCCAACAAGTTTGCCTTGGCCAGTTTGGCCTTGTGCTGCGCCATGTCGGCATACGTTGCCAAGATTGCTTCCAAATACTCCTCCTGCGCATGCATGTAGTTCTTGACGGATCGTTCACTGGCTGCAATCGTAGCCTCCATAACCTTATTTGCCTTGGCAATGGCATCCTGCTCCGCCCGCATGGCTGCATCATCCGCTTGCTCCTTGGCGACCAATGCCTTGATCAATGCATTATTCTTGAACTTGGTCGCCATGTCCAAGGCATCCTGCCGCGCCTGATCCACCAAGCTCGTGGCATCCGCCATGTCCGCGTCAAACTTTTTCTGCGCGTCCGCTTGGGCCTTGGCAAACTTTTGCAGCGCCAGCTCCATGTTTGACTTGGTGGCGTCGCTCGCCGCCTTGATTTTTTTCGCCGCATCCACGCGGGCTTGACGAACCTCTTGCGCATGCTTGAGGCGGTACTCCTTAATTTCGTCGTAATACTTTAAATTGGCATCCCGCTTGGCATTGGCAATCTCCATGCCAACTTCCACCAGCTCCGGATTGTCACCGGAGGCAGCCTTGGTCATGGCCAGTGCATGGTCCGTTTGCACCTTGACAATGGCTACATCATGCTCCGCATGAACGTTGGCCTGCTCGCGCTCATGCTCCGCAAGAATCTCCTGCAACATAGCATGATACTTGGCGCTGGACGAGCTGGCGTACTGCTTGACGGCGGCATTCATGTCGTAGTAGAGCCGATCCTGCGTCACGTCCACGCCGTAGGGTCCCACTTGCTCCTGCACCACGGTAACAATCTTGTCCATTGCTTCCGTGGCCTTGGGAATGACTTGCGTCGCCACGGCTGGCTCGCGGTGTTGCTTGTAGTAGGTTCCGTAGTAGTAGTACGCGCCTCCGCTCAGTAGCAAGGCAATCAGCGTATTCTGCGGCGACAGCCAGTCGTAGTTGTCATTGGCCGTCGTCGTCGTTGAGTTAGTATTCGTCGCGTTCGCTCCAGACATGTTGGTACTACGCGGCGGCATGGGAGGCTCGCTCAGAAAACGTAGCTGCTGAGTGCTGGTCACGACGGCGGTGCGTTTGCGTGCCTCGTGTAGCGAAAGGGTTCGCAAATCGTTGCTCGTCGCTGCAATCAAGGCGCTACTCTGCCGCGTCGGACATGAAAGACGCGGCTTTACAGCTCGCGCTTGATTGGAGAATCGAGTCAGCATACTGTACGCAATATTAAGATTTGGAGACGAAAAGGGTTATTCTTCAACGCATTGCGCAATGTGCTTGCCATGGTGATGGTTCGCAAAAGAGCGAAACTCGATGGAAACTTAGATTTTGTCAAGCGCGACTGAAAAGCGTGACGCGTGACGTGGGCAATTGCTTGAAGAAGTTCGAACGACGAAAACGACTTCACGAAAGTCAGCTGGCCGACATCTCTCGCAATCTTTGTTATTGCTTGGCAATTTAAGACCCAGGTCGTCTTGGAGCGAATCTGTGTCCTCCTCGCTCTTGTTGTCTTTGATTGATGCAGCAACTATCCGTCAGGAGGAAATGATGATCCTTACATCCAACCGAATGAAGGTCATTGCTTTGACGTTACTCGCATCGCAATGTTTCGCCTTGACATCACTCATAGCCCCATCACGAACAAGTTTCACAAAACCAGCAGTATTTCTGAAACAATCTTCGACTCGCCTCTTCATGTCGGATGTTCCAAGTCCAGACGATAACGAAAATTGGCTGCAGCTACCTCTCTTTTCCTTGCCGCCTCCACCGGAGGATCACTTGATTTTGGCGGGCGATTTAATGTCCATTTTTGTCTACGGCTTTACGGATCACTTTGTCTGTCACGATCTTGCCATTGCAACTGCTCAAAAATCAGCCGAAGTAGCGGCGCAGTCTGCTTCTACCAGTATTGCACTTGCCGCCGCAAGTGATGGCGGCGGCAGTACCAATGCCATCATGTCGCTCCTTTCCGTTGCATCGCCGCCGCCATCACTGGCCGTCGTGAATCACCCAGTCTGGCTGGACCCATCCCACTCCTACGCTCCCAACGTGCTGCACGTGTTACACGAGTCCCACTTGGTGTCAAACTACTCGCCGCTGCTGCAACCCGTCGGCGTCGCCTGCTGCGTCTTGGCGTCGGCCTGGCTCGTGGGCGGCTGGCTGCAGGGCGCCTTTTTGCATCGCAACACGCTGGAATGCTCCACCGAGCAGGCGCTGCGCGTCACGGCCAAGGCGTGGATAATCACGTGTGCCATCATGCTGTATTTGGTGGCCACGACGAGTTGGTTGAACGATGCTATACTGCAAACGTCGCCCATGGAGTGGAATGGATTCACCAAGGGTGATGTGGACTATATATTGGATAGTTTGATTATTATTGGATTTTGGAGATGGATTGCGAGCTACATGATGGGGTATGGTGGAGGCAATGGAAAGTCGTAAGAATGAGAATCTGTATTTTATGATCATGCCGCCAAATCATATTATGGCATACAAGCGACTGCATATACCGACACGACGAGACTCAAGAGATCAAAGCCTAATCTGTACAAATGACAATACTCTAAGGACTGATCGACAAGCAAAATGAACGTGAACAATGACCAACAACCTTGCCGCCGACCATGCAATGACCACACGAGTCCAATTCGCAGCAGCAACGGTTACAACCGACGAATCAACGAGGCATAAAAGCAATACAACAAGAGACATAGACTTATAACGATTATAAGAATCAATTTTGGTTATAAGAAAGAATGCATCGTAAGCAGCAATGTGTCAATTATGGAGAAAATATCGTCCCACACCATTCCTGTAGCTGACCAATCCAACTAAAAAAAGCGGCGCACACTCCCCATTACATTTTCTAAAGACTAGATTCAAACAGCGCCATGGCGTTTACTAATGTACTAGCGGTAGTTACGTCTAGAGAAGCCAATGAACAGATAGCCTGTTGCTGCAGCTTGACCGCAACAAACAACCAAGCCACTTAGACACCACCGCCACGTCCAAAGCCGCCTTCACCACGCCCACGGTACTCGCGGTCACCGCCGCGAAAGGCGGGACGTCCGCCTCCACCGGCCGCCTTGTCGTCCTCCGACTCGCGCATGGCGGGCCGGGTCGGCTGGTGGCGGTGCGTGAGTGGCACAATCTCGGCCGGCAGCGCCAAGTAGGAGCGCAAGTATTCAATACCGGCGTCCGTCAAGTAGACGTAGTTGTACTGCCAGCTAAAGGTGACGCGCACGAATCCCTTGCTTTCGAGCGACTTGACCAGCATGAGGACCTCCAAGTTGGTCGGGCCTTCGATTTGAGGGTGAGTCTGCGAGCGAGTGTCCTTCTTGACGACGAGGACACCTTCCTTGAAGAGGTAGCTGAAGACAGCGATGCGCTTATCCTTGGGAATGAACATGGTGATGGGTTATGCCTGTCGTATTTTGAAGTCAAACACGAAAACTGAAGAAATTGTATGAGACAAAATCTGCGTGCAGCAGGATGGACGGTTTCGAGAGCTCAGTAAAGCGGTAAGTTGGATAAAGTCCTACCGGTACTAAATAGTTACTTGCTTGGTCGCAAGGTGGGCGTTCCGTCATCCGTCATGCGATTCGATCGCATTCGCATCGAACAAACAAGTCGCCAATGATAGATACCACAAAGTAGCCAACATGATGCAACGAGTCGTTTCGGGCGGCCAAACTGGAGTCGACCGCGCCGCTCTGGATGCTGCCATGGTGTTTGGCATTGACTACGGGGGCTGGATGGTGTCCCAAGGGCCGGCGAGCGGAGGATGGGAGAATTCCTCAGCGATATGATCAACTGCAAGAAACTGAAACAAACGACTACAGCGAACGCACGGAGCGTAACGTGCTAAACTCGGATGGAACACTGATTATGTACATGCAAAATCTGGCTGGCGGAACTCGACTGACATTGGAATTAGCAAAGAAGCACAAGAAACCATTGTATGTGATTGACTTGGCGAATATGAACAAGAACAGCTTGGGAATGATCAATTCTTGGATTGAAGCGAATCACATCATGGTGCTCAATTGCGCCGGTCCGAGAGAAGGCGACTGCCCAGGTATTTATGAAATTAGTTTGGCATTATTCAGACGTCTCTTTGGGCAGAAAATGTTGCCAGACACTCTATAATTGATGGTAGATTCTGCGTCGAACGAATGCTCGTGCAGCCTCTAACAGAAAGTAGACTTGGTGACAAGTGATCAAACATTGATTGTTGACGACGACGACAGCAACGTCATGCAGTGTTCTTGGTCCATAGGATGCGACCAGCCGCCATAGCCGCGTCGATGAACCGCTCGCTCAGGGTTTAAATTACGCGTATCCAATCCTCGCGAGCCAAGAAAGTTGATCTTCAGAGTGTAAAAATTAGGGCCATATTCGGCAAGCTGCTTGGTATGCATGCCGTCGGCAACTCCAATGTGTCGTGCCACCGCGCTTCGCGGCAATAAAATTGCATGCGGCAACAGATTCTCACCCATGAGATGCACCAACGACCAATCCCAATTGTAGTCGTCGAAGCGGCAGTAATGCACTGCATTTTGTTGTATCCTTTCGTACATGGACCGACTCAGCGTCATTGGCCCCGAGTGAAAGGTGTCGGCGAACCAAGAATCTCTCGGAATCCAATACGGCTCTGACTTTGCGTTACCATCGGAAGGATCGAGCCCGACTCCAAAGAATAGGTCCCCATTGTGAGCAACGACTTCGAGGCCGGCTATAATAGCTCGGTAAACTGTCGGCCCAACAACATAATCTTCTTCTAGAAACAAAAACGTGTCAACCTTGCTTCCGTCGTCGTTCTTGATCTCAAGTGTATCAAACACTGTATGTAACATCCATGTAAAATGATGCTTGCAGCATGTGACCCAAGCTGATCTTGGATTGCCGTAGCCGTCGCCTTGGTACTTTTCGTTTAATTTTGGGTCATCGCCAGGAAATGTGTCGGGATGCTCGTAACATGAGTGAGGATGGAAGAGCTGGATAATTTGGAATTCGCCTTTCAACGACTCAACGTAGCTAACAACTTCAGGCACGTGACCATCGTGTGAAATGATTAGTGGCACCCTCTCTTTTGGATAGTCGGATATGCGAAGCGATTCAATTGCCTTCTTCAGGTAGTCTACCCTCTTATAGACCATGTATACGAACGGGACTTTCTTAGTTGAACGAACAACATCAGATAGGCGCTGCTCCCCAAACGGCACTAGCCTTTTTATATTGTTCCAAACAGAAAATGCCTTGGCGTTGGCCGGAAACGGAAGTTTTGCAAGGCTACGGGGTTGTTTGGCAGTAATTATTTCTCTCTGTTGCCGCTCACGTATCCTTGCCCGGTTCTGCTTGGCCTTCTGGAGCATGATCTCATTTGCGGGTGATAATGCGACCGAATGCATTCCGAATTGTTCGAGAGGATGCTGGAGTTCTTCCCACATTCGCCGACATAATGGCGTGATTTCAAATTCCCAGTCACTTGGAATGAAACCATCCGCCTCCAACAGAACGCGAAACCGTGTTCGCGTCGGTCGATTATCCTGCACGCCTTGTCCAAGTCCTCGATTGTCGTCTTGCTGAAGACGACGATCCAACCAAACATCAATAGATCCATCTACCAGTGACGCTGTGCCTTGTGCATGTTCGCTTAATACGCTCATCCGTACCCTTTGGTCTTCAATGGACGCCAGCGTCGGCATTGGATACACTTGACTCTGAATTGGCAGGTCGGCGCGGAACTTGTGTGTGTCAAAGTTAAATCCATTAAGATCAGTATGAAAGATGCCATTGTTCTTGATGTCGCGGCTGAAGCGAATGAACCATTCCTGATTGTTCTTGTCAAGGTAGAACTCGTAAATAAAATCAAGAACCCTCGCCTTGGTGCCGAACTCGCCGGAAACCTTTTTCTCCACAATGGTCCGTTTCCATTGAGGCGTCGAAACAACGTAGCCGCCGTCCTCTATGATGACATCAGACATGTCGTAATCTTTTTGATCGCCAGGAGCAAATAAGTAAGCACCACCGGCACGAACTTTCCAAAATTTCCATTCTTCTTTTATCGGATGCGTCATTAAGCCAGTTGTTGCATTGAACTCCATTCGAATCAATGACTCGGGCGCAGGGCCAGGAGCCTCGCACGGCAATGTCGCAAGCTTGGCCTGTCTTCCTGGAACAACAACAGGCCCGCACGCTTGAGTCGTTTCCAGAGGATTATAAACAATCACGGTCCCTTCTTCGCCGCACAGATTTTGACTCAACCCTCGAGGCGCATCGGCGATCCAGCAAGGGTTCAGATCGTTAATAACTCCAGTTTCCTGCGGGAACGCATCCTTTACTTTGTTTAACATCCATTGCTGCGTCTTCGTCACTGATTCAAACATGCGCTTGGCATAGTCCTCGACAACATGGTCTTTTGCGGTCCCCGTCACGCCATCGTGATGCTGAAAGAGTGATAATTGTCGACGTGCCTCCCGAAGTTCCTCCTTGGTCGCGTTGAGCGATTCTGCCGCAAACAAGACGCGTTCCAGCTGACGATCCAGCGCCTTGTCAAAAACGCGACTCGTGAAATAACCACTCCAGTAATCTTCATTCACGTCCGAATACGTAAAGAAGCTCCCCTTCAACAACGGAGGTTCAAACGTTCCCATGACGGCTTCAAAGTACTGACCCAGCGTTGCAAACTTGATTTCCACTCCGTGCACATGCTGGTTGATGTAGTCGTGAATGAGTTGATGGTTAGTAAACTGATTCTCCGCTTCCACCTTGTCCTGATATCGAAAGTCATCGCCCAGTGGAATGAGCACGGCGTTGGATCGATACAATTGCGCCTTTTTTCGATACTGATCCAGCAACGTCATTGCTCGCTCCGCCACATTGGCTGGTGTAATCGCCACCGTACCCTTGCCCCAGGGACAACCTGGTCCACGTCCAACTGGAAGTCGATGAAAGTCAAACTGACAACATACACTCGGATCGGGTCCACACGTATGCGGCACGTCGTAGGAATAAAAGGGCATCAAATGGGTAAACATGTCATGCTCGCCACTTTTGTCCCAGGTTTGCCGCCAGTTGAACTCGAGCTGCTGGTTCCACGCCAAGTGCTTCTTGACCGCGTAGTGCACCCGCTGAATGAGCATGGCTTTGAAGCCGTGTCGCTTGAGCTGATAGGCCATGGTCGGTGAGTAGCCAAACGGATCAATGGCCCAGCCATATTGCGGTACAAACTCCTCACCAAGGTTGGCGCGAATCCAGTCGTGGCCCTCCACCAACTGCACCTCCAGCGCGTAGTACTCGGAGTTGGCCTCGTCGGGCTGCACCCAGCCGCCAGTGACAAGCTCGAGTTGCTTGTTTTTCAGCAGTTGGCGCAACTGCTCTCTTCGTGGCGCGGTTTGATCGTTCCACCACCAACTCAAATAACTAATTTCGGCCCATATAAAGGTGCGCTTCGAATCGGCGAGTAGAGCGTCCACAACAGTGTCAATGATTTGCTTCGTCTGCGTCTGAAAGTACTCGTCAAAGGTTTTGATCCAGCCTGGATCATTGTGTGAGTGCGGAACGACAAAGATTTGGAGTGGCTTGATGTTGCTTGATTCGTCAAGCTGAATGTCCCAGCCTTGCTTCCAAACGCCGCCGTCTATATTGTCAAAGGCGAGCTCGGCGTTGAGCTTGCGCATGTCAATGAGTTCAGATGATGAAGCGGCAGCAGATAAGTTACTTTGTTGATTGATTCTCTTGCCGTCTTGAAAGGAAGTCAAGCGCTTTCGCAAAAAATTGGAAATGGAATTGTCACCGCCTGCAGCATTCATTTCGTTTCTGCCTCGACTATACGACACAAAGGCAAACGCCATGACAAACCAAAATATGACAAAGATAGTGACTAGTATCAATGTCCCGTTGTTCGCAGCAAACGACTTGCATGTTTGTCGGGCATTGGACGAGGAGGCGACTCGTTTTCGACGTCGTTGTTGCAGCGTAGGAGATTGAGTAGCTGCATTCGATTCGTTGATATTGACATTGTTATTCGTATTCGATAACTTTATATCCGTCGGAGCAGGATTGGAGGATCGCTGTCGGAGGCGGCTCTTGCGGACGGCTGCCGTACGATTCGTTGGTGATGATTCAACCATGATGATGGATTGCTGCGTTCGGACGTTGGCCCAAGTTTAGAGCTTCCAGCTGAATCTTGAAATCACGTGAATTGCCGCTTCAGATCCAAAAATCGATCAGATGAAATCCATGACAGTTTCGCAAGTAAGCAAGGATTACTTGTATACAAGTCAAAGATATTGCGAGCCACCAAGTGGTTCGATCTTTCGTCGTCGCATGATCGATCGGCGCGAGGTGCAAGCGCGAGGCTTCCATCGTTTCGAATCGACTGTGCGTCAGAGTGTACTTGAGACAACCGGTACGACTTGCGATAAACGGTGCGACATGATTCAATGGCCGACGTCAGTGATGTGCATCTTCGCTCGCCACAAGTCATCAAGACTCCGGACTCTTGCAGCGAACAGCCTTGCCTCTTGCGCATCCACGAGAGAACAGAATCCAGCATATGTGCTGAAGCTTCCATTATTTGTGGATGAAAGTTGGCGGAGTTGACAGGTTAATCGTTCACAAGGCAATTACTACCAGCACGCGCCTTGTACTCCGACGACCAACAGTAGCGAACCATTATTCTACTTCAACTTGCATTCTCGCCAACAGAAGCTATTCTCTGGCACCATTTAGCGACAATACTACTATCATTGAATCATTACAAGCAATGAAGGCAAGATTACTACTGACCGTTGGCCTCTTCAAGACGGCATCGGCCTTTGCATCCGGCGAATCGAAGCGGTCATTCCTCGGCGTCGGCAGAACGTCACATGCAAACGGCATCAAGACGTTGCCGTCAAGAAATTCATCCTACGAAACCCATAATGCAAGACATGCATCCATCAAAAGTAGCAGTAGCCGTAGCAGTAGCACTGCCAACGACAATGACTACGTTTCCTACTACAATGACCGCCACGCAGCGCCGCATCATGACGAAACCACGACAACATTGACACTCCGACTCGCCCGACGCGCCGACGTTCCATCCATGCAGCAGTGCAACCTGGCGACGCTTCCGGAAAACTACAATGAGCAATTCTACTACTCGCACCTGCAGCAATGGCCCGAGCTGGCGTTGGTGGTGGTGGCGCAGCAGCAGCAGCAGCAGCAATTGAATCATGGTAATCATAATGGACAAGTCGCTAAATCAAGCTACACTGGCGCACGGTGGACGGGTGGACCGTCAGCAACAACCATGTCATCGGAAAAGGTGGTGGCCTACGTGCTTGGCAAGGTGGAGAACCGACCAATGGCACTGGAGGAGTCACTCGAACATAGCTACTACAATTTGGAGCCGCAGCAAAGTACGCGCTGGTACGACGGCGGGCAGTCTAGCAGTCACAGTCGCTACATGCAGCAGCGTCGCGTCCACACCGCATCCTTTGGCCATGTCACGTCGCTCGCCGTGCTGCAGGACTTTCGGCGGCAGGGACTGGCGCGCGAGCTCATGATGCAGCTGCACGCGCACTTGCGACTCGACTATGGTCACAAGGTCGACAAGGTTGGTTTGCACGTTCGCGCCGGCAACGGGGCGGCGACGCGACTCTATCAACGAGCGTTTGGATACAATGTCGTGGAACGAATACCTGGCTACTATCAGGATGGAGAGGATGGTTTGTTGATGGAAATGGATTTGAAGGAGCAACACGAGCAACCTGTCTTGCAGCAGTCGAGTCAACGAGACTCTTCAGCGTTTCTGAATAGCTTGTGGCGACCAAAGAATCCATGGAATGGACAGTATGAGAATGAAACCAAGTACAAGGTCGATTATTTTGCGGCGGAGGAGCCAGCAAAAGCAAGTTTGAGGCTGCCTCGACAGGTTGGGTTAGTTCAGCCACAGACCTTTCAACAACAGCGCCGACCAGACGAGCTTGAAGAACCAATGCAATTGAGATATTAGAGATACATGTAACGTTGCGTTAAACTGTTCACAAAAAACTCGCAGCTAATAAGATCATTTTAGTTTTCGCGCTATCATTCTTAATGAACCGAGTGCTGGGCGCACTATCATGTGAATATAAACTCGTATATGTAAAGGCTTTACGCTCGCTTGCTACCGCAAAAGAGCCATGGCAGCCTTGTACTCATCCTCTCGCGCCGAAATACTCAAGTGGCGAGCACGCAATTCAGTTTGATCCTTGCGTAGTTGCGCCAGCGTTGTTTCGTTTTGCGCCAAAGTTGTTTCGTTTCGTTCGGCAGTCGCCGACGACATCATTAACGTTTCACAAACAACTCGCTGACGTTCCATATCCACAGCCAGTTGCTTCCGTTCGTCAAGCAATGCAATCAACGAATTTTGAAGCGCATCAATGCGTGCGATGATTACTTCGGTATGCTCCAAGTACTGATCCAGCAAGGGTAGCACCGTGTCTCTCATCAAGTCCAAGTACCGGTCTACCACTCTCGACGGATCTTGCGAAATGGCACGGCACACCCGGTGCAGCAGTTTCATGGTGGAGCGGTGCGCCGTCATGCCCCAACCTGAAAAGTCTGCGCCAAAGAAAACGTCCCAATTCACATTGTCAACGAAGCGCTCGACCAGTCCTCGATTCCAGTTTCGGTCCGCCAAGGAAAGCTGCTGCTGTTCGGACAAGGAGCGAGTACTATGCGTTGCAGCGTGTGTTATTGGTGCAGAATCCACAAAGCAAAGCTTGAGCAGGTTGCAAACAGCGCTTCGCAAACGGACATTGTGTCGCCGCAAAAGCTCCAGGAGTACATACCAGCACTTGCCAATAATGGCTTGTCGAAAGTGTTCTGACGCTTCGAGTATGGCTTGCATCGTTTCAACGCCGGAAATGTACACGCCAACGTGGTGACTCTCATCATAGTCGGCGACACCAGCCAGCATTTCATCCTGGTCCATGTAGATTTCAATGTATGTGAGTACCTCTTGAAGAAAGCTACTCATTTGGCGACTGTTGCGTTCATCAAGCTGGTTCGTCGTCCCTGACGTTCGGAGTAAAAATTTCAAGTACTGTAAACGCTGCACGACCTTTCGCTCCACGAGACTTGCAGAGTGGCGCGACACTTGCTCAACGACGGCTCGAAGATCAAAGGCTTGATACAGATACATATTCTGGACGCTCCCTATGTCTTGTACATCTATTGGACGGTTCATAGCAACAGATAGGGCTCGGTTTTGACAAGTTTTCGTAGTAGACTTGTTCCTCGCAGTAACTGCTTTCGGTGCTGCTGTGCGGCGAGGCGTTTTGCCAGCGACGACTGGCGCGTCGCCGCTCTCCTGCTTGCGCTTCGCGCCAGCTCTTGTCAGGGGCATGCTATGATGATATGATTGTTTGAATCAATGATGCTTGATTGGAACTTACTGATTGCTGCGGAAGGAAACAATAATGTCTTGCAGCAACACGGCGAGCATCGCTATCACGGCGGCACGACGTGCAGCGCGAATGAAAACGTAAAATTGTTCATGTTCGTGAATACTTCACTGTATGGCGTAGAGTACTTTGGAGTACGTCAGCGATCTGTCGGCGCTGACCATGACGAAATCGATGTGTCAAGCCATTTCAAAAGCGTCCCTCGCATCGATCAGCATCTCTTTTCTCTACTATACCACACGAAATATGCTTTCTAGACGATCAGTGCTGATAGTATTGGCGCTGGTACTTGCGTCGGCTTCAGCCTTTACGACGGCACCCCGTCGAACATTTATTGCCACATACGGAGCAACGAAATCTTTTTCGTCATCACCAGCTCGTGTACAAGTGACGGCGCTGCAGGAGCGACGCTGGAACTTTAACGAGGGACAGTCACCCTGGGGACTCAAGGGAAATGCCGAAATTTGGAATGGACGGTTCGCGCAGGTATGCTGAAATAAGTCGCAGCCCCCTTCGAATGCCGATGCAGAAGTAGCACCTCACACGTTCGTATATTCTTTCGCGTTTTCGTACAGATGGCCTTTGTGATTGTCTTTCTGCAGGAACTGATTCAGGGCAAGGGCGTCATTCAAGGGATCCAAGAGGGTGATCCACTTAATCTTGTCGGAGTTGCATTCTTTGCCGTTTCGGCACTTGGTTTAACCGCCTGGTTGGCTATCAAGGGCGACGATGACTTTGTCAAGCGAGATTTGGAACGAGATGGAATTGATTACTACAAGAAGTAATGCACAGCACGAATTAGAACCTGCGCTTTGCCCCATACTCTACTAATTAGTAATGTATACAATATTAAACCATCGGTAGCTAGCCATCGATCTTGCGCTTTTTAGAAAACTGGCTCGAAGAATTGTCACCCACTGAGTCTCGCACATACCCCTCCTTTTGCGTAGCAAGTACCTTGTCGAGATCCTCGTTTGCTTGCATTACATGGAGACTGCCAATCAGATTCTCCACATGAGACTCAGCGGCTGCCTTGCTGACATTTGGAATGATCTGATCTAGTAAGGAGGCACTGTATCCAGTCTCCAGTATTCCTTCCAGCAATATGATGTCCATATCGACACTACTGGAGATGCGAGTCGTGGAGCGAGCCGACGAGATCATGTGGTGCACTTTTTCAACCTTGTCATCCAACGCGTCGGGATTTCTTGCATCAACGGATCGAAGTCTCGTCACCAGAGCTGCCTGAGATATGATCACTTTGCAATCTTCCTTGGTGAGGTCACCTACTAACTGTGACGATACTCCCGACACCTTGTCGCCAGCAGCAATGGCGCCGCCTAAATCTTGCGCACTAAACGCAATGGGACGCTGACGGCTGTCATCCATAATGCCAAGATGGGCCGCCCAGCGAGCAAGTTCCGCACGAAACCACAGCAGTACGTTGGACTTTTTGTTCTGCTCGTTAGCATTAAGAGCCACCTCGGAAAGACTTGCTGCGATGAGTTTCTCCACAAGCATGACGAGATGCTTTGCTGCATCAAGAGGATCAAGAATTGGCACTTGACGACCTTCACTTTCTTCATCTGCAAGACTAATATAATAAGAGACGAAATCACTCCATGCGAAGGATGACTCGTCGGCATGGGGGTTTAACGTTTCCGACTGAAGATTTGCGTCGCTCGACCATACTGGAAGCCCATGGCAAATCATAACCCGAAGCAAGTCAAGTTCATGCGTGCTCACCGCCAGCTGAGGACTCTCCTTTTGCTTCAAGAACGCCAATCGGATTGCATCTTCGGCTCTTGTACGCCGCACGTCCGCCTTTGGCTGGCTCGCCGTATGACTGGAAACATGGGGCACGCTTGGTGCTTGTGAACTTAGCAGCTGAGCTATATTGCTTGATGGCATGCTGTTGAGAGCTAGCAGGCGCTGATAGACGCCGCCGTCGAGCGGCATGTGTTGCTGGTCCATTGGCATCATGGCTTGACGGAGCGCCATTGCAGACAAAATGTCGTTTGTCGGGTTTGACGCCCTCAAAGCATTCAGCAATGCATCATTTGAGGTTAGCGAGCCCAAATTCATGTCAAAACCAGGTTGTAGCTGCGGCATTCCATTTTGAGCAAGAAGCAGTGAAGCAATGTTTCCATCCATTGCCGGCTGCGCCGCCGAACCCTCATAGCGCGCCAATATAGCCGCCTCTGCTGGAGAAAGAGAGGAGCTAGGACGCTGGCTGGTACCATTACTTATTCCCCTAGAAAAATTCTGCACGGCCACGCTACCAAGAGCTGCAGACTGCTGCCTTCGTAAAAGATCCGATGGACCAGATGTCGACTCGTACCTTCGCTCGGCGACGCGAGTCAGGCGCTCACGGCGGGCCGAACCTCCGTCAGAGGTATCGCTCTCTGCTTCTCCAGCTGCCGGCATGATGACATCCTTGTCGCGCAATGCTTGCTTTGTCTTTCGAATCGCATGCTCCGTCGGTACGAGCAGCCACACTTCAGTAGTGTCTGTAATTCCAAGCTGCTCCGCTTCCGCGTTCGACTCTAGCTTGCGCAGAAACCTGCCATTGCGACTCGTAATGGTTTCTACAATCAACTTGGCTATTTGGTCCTTCATTTGCCGCTTTTTCGTCGTTGCGTATTGGATTTTGCGTTGCTTGACAAGCTCCCTGAATCGCTTGTTTCCTTCATTCGCGTTCGATGGCGCACCCCGGCCAACGAGGACATCGTTCGAGCCAATTTGGGTTATGATACTTTGACCTGCCATACCTTCTTTAAAGCCTTCCGGCTCTGGCGGAAGTGATGCTGCTGCATGGCCGTCCATCGGAAGAGATGCTGTTGGTGGTGAGTTTGACTTGACTGACAACATGGCGTTTCTGCGCTCGTTCCACGGCCTCTCGGGCCTGACTGTTCAAAGAAGGAGCAATACTATCTACTACAACAGCTGCACGAACTGAGAGTAGGCTTTGTATATGCCTCTCGTCCATCTACCGGTAGTTGGATGCTCTTCTCCTCTCATGCCAAAGGTGATCGGCTGAAAGTTAGTCGAGCATGCAAGCTAAACTGGCAAACGTCAAGGTATAAAGGTCCCGTTTCCCACGGCATCTTGTTTTTAATATTGCCCTTCGCTCGGTGAAACTGCCGAGGCATATATTGAAAATGTGACCACGTGACACTCGACGAAATTGGTGTTCCCTTCAATGACCGTCTGGCGTCACGCAACGAGGCGTCGCGAAACGCAAGGAAGCAACTGGAACGGGTGATGATGTGCTATGGCACATCACAAATCTTATGCTGAGACTCCCCTATTCAGTCGCCAATGTATAATTTAGAAAGTAAAGCAACTACCGGTAGTTCGACGTGAATGTACTTTGTAACCACGCGCATGAGCTTTCAATTCGCATATACCCGTCGGCATCGTGCCGTTGTGATGTTAGCTATTACTGCTCTTCATAATTATACAGCTACCGGTAGTATCTTATTGGACCGCCACTTTTTGAAAGCTGCCTTATGCTTCTTTGATTGAAAATGGTTTTCAAGTTGCCCCTCACTTTTAAAATCTTTGCGACAGCACTCACATCGCCATGTCTCTGGTTCAGACTCCTCGTCGTCACTTTCGAAACTGTCTTCAGCATCTCCCAGCTCATCGTCTACAATTTCGGCGTCTTGTTGTTGGCTTACGCTGCTAGTTACAGTTTCGTCCGCACCAATAGGCTCATGACTTCCATCGGTCGGGTCTTCTGTTGCTTCTGTTGCTTGATTCACTGCTTCGTCGCCAATCGCTTCCTCAGTTTGTTCTGGTTCCTCATCACTGTCCGTCAAGACTTGCTGCTGCTTTCGACCCTTGTTTTTCTTCTTCTTTCCCTTCTTACCGCCTCCATAGTCATAATCGTCATCCAAATCTGCAAGTCGTATTCTCCCCGCCAGCAAGTCTGCTTGTTCCGCCGCAGCTTGTTCAAACTCGGCCGACGCTCGCCACTCCTCACGAGCAAGCTTGGCTTGATGCTTTCGTTCCACTTGCGCCAACTTTTGCTCATGTTCCTTCTTCAATCGCTCCTGTTCCACTACTTGTTTTCGCTTTTGTACGCGAGGATCTCGGCGTTTGACGAATCGTACCAAGGCGGCGACTTCGTCGTTGCGCGCTTTGCGGGCGGCGCGCCGCTTCTTTTGGTTCTCATCCTGCATGGCGCGGCGCATGCGACGATGATGGGCTTGCGTCGTGTCGTACTCGTCGGCCCATGCAAAGTTGAGGCTGGTTGAAAAGCCTTCCCATGCAGCGTAAAATGCAGACACCTCCTCCCAAGTGGATTGTGACGTTCCAAAATCAGTTGGCAGTGATCGAAAGGATTGATCATTGTCGGCTGCTCCACTGCTCGACGAATAGTGATCATGCTCCTCCTTTTGTAAGTGACAAAATACGCGAGCATAGACGCGGTAAAAGCCTTTTTCGTCCTTGTCGTTGTACCCGCTGTAGCAGCTTGCCATCATGAATGGAGTGACATCAAACAAGTAATTTGAAGCATCACCATCACCTGAAGTGTTGTCACTTCCTGTCCAACCCTTTAGTATAGCTGTACGGTGATCATCGTACCACTGTCGTTCCTGCGAATCTGATAAACACTCGTAGGCTTGCTGGACGAGGCGAAAGTCGTCCGTCGTATCCGCGTCAATGTTTTTGTCAGGGTGCAGCAAGCGAGCCTGTTGGCGATGGGCCTTCTTAATGGCGGCCACGTCGGCGTCGAGCGGGATACCGAGTATTTCATAGTAGCATCGGACTGTTGTAACTGCTGGATCTGTCACCATGGTTCTTCGGAGTTGGTCGTGCAGAGAGTAATGCTGTCATGGACACTGCGAACAAAACGGATTCGGTGGTTTCGCGCGACATGCTCTCTTGCGCTCGCCATGTTGCTGTATGCGTGTTAATGTAAATGATTACGAGCGCTTGCAAGTAACCGGTACGACATTTTTCAAGTCAGCAGTGTTGCTCATTTTTTTCAATGCAGCTATCGATTTTTAACACTTCTCAAGACGACTATCTGTACTTATTTATAACAGTATTACAGTATTCTATATCCCGCATAAAGTGCTGTTGACGGTTGTACCGATCATTTTTTGAGTTGAATTCGTTGAAAGTCACATCATTCTAAGGCGCTTGCACTGCTGCATCCCGTTCGCTGCGCCAATGCTCCTGCGACTTGGCCATGAGTTTACAATAAAATAAAGGCGATTGCGAAGCAGCTGGCCCGTTGTCATCAAAATCAATGGAAAGGAAGTTCGCGGACAATGCCTCGATGCATCGCTCCTGTAGGTTTGTGAGCTCTGTTGTCGATGCTGGTGCACCAAGCACCTTGGATTCTGCGTCCAGCAAAGCCCATACCGCGTCGGGGTGAATATGCGGAAGGACAGTTGCATTCGACAGAGCTAGAAATGTTTCCGAGTCGACCAATACCCTTTCGCAAAAGGCTGCGACCAACTGGCTGGCAATGAGACCGTGGCACTCGGAAGCTTCAATCTTGCCAAGAATCAATACCAGAGTTGGAGCAATCAAGTCATCAGCAAGATCATCTATATCTTCTTCCGTTAATTCCGAGAAGTGTGCCACATATGTATCCACCACGGAATTTATACGGGGTTGTACACCGAGGGTTTGCGCGGAAGGGAGGTAATGGTGACAGCTGCATGGATTCGCCGCTATATCTTTTTCAAAATCGTGATCCAAGTCTTGAGTAAGCTGATGAATTTTAAAGTAATCTGCAAGCCAGTAAAGGCTAACATTTTCCCAGTAGTCGCTTGCCGCTAGCAGGCCGATACGCCCATGGTTCGCGTACACCCAATATAGGTAGTCGAGCAAATGCGGAAACGCGTCCGCAGTCAGCCTGTCAAGACAAATTTGGCTTGTATTTTCATGCCCTTCGGCAAAATTCGCTCCAGCGCCCCAGATTCCTGCAAAGTAGGCCGATCCACTGCTAAGAAAAATCTTATGAACGTGATAGCTCGTCGATTCAGTAGTGCCTTCCACCGTAATCACAATCTCATAATCGGCGAAACTTACGATCGGATCATGGCGCCAATCCAGCAAAGTAATACCGTCGTGAAAAAGAATCGGTGGAGGACCTTTACAATTCGCGTCAACATCGCACCACCATATTCGTGCTGGAGGCAGGAGTGACGCATCCTGTATTTTGCAAGTGCGGTAGCACTCTTTTTGCAATTCCAGGATACCAATATACCAGCGCTTGTCATAAGCAGCAAATATAGCGAATGTCGCAAGAGAGCCCTCCCAAGTTCCTTTCATTTCGTAATGCGCATGTCCATTCGCGCGCCCGGCGAAGCGATATTCGCCATTTACCTCCACGGTGCCAGCGCCGAATACCACAATCGTTTCACATTCTCCCTTCTTTCGAGTCGACAAAGAGTCTTCTTGATGATTCTGGTGAGCAGCAGATGCCATCGTAAGTGGAGGAAGTGTCTTTGTTTCTCGTTGCGCCGCGCACATCGCGGTTTTCATGCAACAAATATCATGGCGGACCGGTACCCAATTGTGTTCGAGTAGCTAAAATATGTACGTAGCGAACTGTTGCCAAGCTAACAAGTGCGGATATGTAGCCCATTACAGTCTCGTGTATCTCATATGTTCTGATTTGTGATGCGACTAATACGGATCTTCACGATCCTCATAGTCTACTTACCGCAGTAGTTGCATCTTTGTGCACCCTGGTAGCTTTAGCTCCTCTCCCTCCCTTCGCAACAGCTTCAAGTCACTTCTAACAAATCAAGTTTAAAAGCAGATTCTCTCTTTCTTCAGGCGGCACAAAGTACGGCACCTCATTGTCGAGTATGACCGAGATGCATTCGTCATTGCTCGTAAAGCTACCGTCGCCGTCTTGACGCTCCTGAACAAAGCCGCGCTTTCCCCTGAAACCTCCCTGCGTCAGCTCGACAAAGTCGCCTCTTACAAATTCAAGTGGCTCTTTCTCGATGTCGTCGTTGTCGTCGTTTTCAGCCATTGTAGGGATGCATAAACAGAATGCGTCAAAATCTGCGAAGGAAAAAAATGACGGCATGCCACGTGGAATTCCACGGAAGAAGGCGCGCGCCCCGCGCCGTGAAGCTGTCATCACCACGACGACATCTCAGCACCCTTCCATCCGATTGACTATTTTTGATTTGGATCAACTTCCTAAACCAATTGTTTAAACAGTTCGATGTATTATCAACGGCCAAACGACAGAATAATTCGACAAAGGATGCGAAGCAGATTTAGCTTGTGCTCCACATTGGCTGCCATGCTGCTTGCGACTTTTGATCAATCGTTTGGCTTTCATCAACCGAATCCATTCTTCTCGGCAATTAAATCAGCAAAGCAGAGTAGACATATCGCACTCTTTTCGTCGGTAGGAGATGGACCGCCATCGTCTGGAAAAGACAACGACGAGTTTGGAGATATTGACAAGTTTCTAGACCCAACGTACAAGGAGTCGGAGAATTTGATCAAGGCTCGCGAATACATGAGCGAAAATAGTCTGCCTCTCTCCTATGACAACGCCGATGCCACTGTTAACGCTGATGCGACGCCAAGGGAAGCTACTGATAAATTAAATGCAACGGCATCCAATGAATTGATGCAATCCTCTGCAGTCGTCGGTAACGAGTCTGAAAGTGGCGGAGCCATGGTGCAGAATGCTGCACCTTTGACGCAGGAGTCTCTAGCGAATAATCCATACATGGCCGTCGTTAGTAGACTCTCGCCGAATGAACTCATTTCTCGATTCACATCGACGGCTCATCCACGCGTCCAAAGTGCCGTGCGTCAAACTGTCTTGGGCTTGATTGGTGGTCTTCCGAAAATGGCCTTTGACACGACGACTGTCATGTCGGGACAGCGATTGGCATCGCTCATGTTTCAACTGCAAATGACTGGATACATGTTCAAGAATGCAGAGTATCGTCTCAGTCTCAGCGAAACTCTACTTGGTAATGGACTTGATCAGCTATTATTGTCTGGAGATGAAGAGAATGCCAAGCCTGACACCTTAAAAGGCAAGATTCGCGGCAAACTGCGTCTACGATTTGGAGGATTGTTTAGCAAAAAGTCGTCAACTGAAACTAATGAGACAGTGGAAGCAACGAGCGCATCCGTGGCCGAGGACGACGCTGGTATCGAGGTAGACGCGAATGCCTATGTCGCCGAGCTTCGAAAGGAAGTGCAGCAACTGCGAAACGAACTTGTCATTAGCCGCAAGGAAAAGGAAGAAGCGTTACGAAAGGATCTTCTCATGTACATTAGAACGTTACCTGAGAAGGAGTTGAGGGAGCTGACGAGTACCATGAGTCAAGACGTTTTGGTGGCCATGAAGGGCCTAGTTAATGCAGTTATTGCTGGCATTGGTGAGGGACAAATAGGACCCGACACTGTCACCGAGCAGTCGAGCGAAGCCATGGCACAGTTGTGCATGTGGCAACTTGCTCTAGGATACAATTTAAGAAGTTTAGAGGTGCGAGAGGAGATGAAAAAGTCTTTATCAGCCGGAACGTCGGACATTGACGCTGATACAGTCCAAGGAGCTTTTGAATAAGTCATGATCAGCTTGCTGCCGTAGTTAAAATAGCCATGTAGTATGCATGTTCACTTTATAGCTAGCGCATGGTTAATATTGGCACGTTCCAAGCTTAATATCACTGACAATCGGGGCAGGGCCCGCACGGCTAACTAAAAGCATTTGCGAATCGGTCCAATACAACCTCGTGAATCACATCATACACGGTCGTAACTAGACGATACCATGCTTAAATGCAGGCCAAACATGGTGGAGCATACTATAACGATAGTATAAAGTACGGTACCCGTAGTCGCATCAAAACCATATCGTGTCTTTCCGGTATTGGCCCCTCCCGCATCGACCGCGCGCGTTCGTCGTCCATCCACTTTCGCCATGGCGGTGCAATCACAACAGTACTTTTGATTATTTTTACCACGGAGCCATGCTGGCCCATAAGTTACTCAGCAGCACACGAGATGCATCACGGAAGACCGTATTAGTTACGCGACTTCGTGCAAGCAGTCGAGCAGTAGTTACAAATTCACCCGAGGACGCAACCGACGCGTCGCCGACGCAGAGCTTTGTCCAGGCTCGTATACAAGCAGGAGAATGGGATCCAGAACGAACGGACCGTAAGTAAGGCATTATAGAATCAAATGATCTTTATCTGTCATTCGCTGACGGGCGCTTACCTCCTTTACTTCGCCTTATACAGCGCTGTATAGGCCAAAGTTTAAATCGCGTGCCAAAATTCTTTCATTGGATGATTTTGCAAATAGGCCAGCAGGTAAGAAGACGTTGTTTTGAATCAGAATTTGTACGTCATCGTCTTAATTTATAAATTATTTCCTCCAGTTGGCTTCTCTGGAGAGTTTAAATCCTTTCAAGACGCCATGGTCACACTCTCTTGGATTGACTCTAAACAGCAGGAGCAAATCTACCAGCTCTACATTGAACTGCAAAAGCATGCATCTGACAAGCACGGAGTGACCAGTCATGACTATATTACGCGTGTCATTGCTCAAAAGTTCAACTTGACGCAGGAGCGTATTGCCGCCATTATTCAACTACAGCACAATGAGCAGCAGTACAAGCGCGAGGGAAGGACGTTGTTGACAGAGGCTGCCAGCTACATGGATGCAGCGATTCAGCAGGAAATTAGAGAGGCATATCAGACGTTTGACTTGAAGCAGCCGGATGAGTTTGTAGAAGATCCAGTTGGAGTCACGGGTGAACTGCAGGAACGAAAGCAGTGGCAAGTTGTTGAAGATGTGTTTGACGTGGACCAGCTGCTGGCGGATGCGACGATTCGAGAAGACCGCGAAGCCCGACTTGCTATTGATGGGCATCATTACATGGAAGACGTTGACGACGATGCGATCGAAATTCCAACATCAAAGGACGCTAAGAGATTGCTCAAGAGACACGAAAAGCTGCAATCGGCAAGCCCAAAACCAAGCGATGCAATTGAGTGGCCTGCTCCTGCCAGTGGCGAGAAGCGTAGCCGATGGAAGTTTGTAGCCCAAGTCGTCAATACGCGCGACCTGAAACGCCAGCACAAGCCAAATCGATCCTACACGAACAATAGCCCGGAGAATACACTAGTGGAGCAAGACGGTACTCTGCGAGTGGGTACCATGGCTGATGTTAAGCATGCGTCTTGGAAGCCGACGCGAAATGTTCGCGAGCACATTTACGCTGGTGTCAAGAAGGGATGGTTGGATCGAAACATACGCGGAGTGGAGACGGCGTGGGGAAGAGCTCCAAACGTGCCTGTGCAACCTAATGTTGCTCCTGTTGCGGATGTTTCACCAGCAGACGAGCCCACAGCCGCGATGGACGAGGTCTCAGACGCCGCCGCTGCCGATAGCGTCGATAGCAGCGACAATTCCAATGTAGGAGACGACAATAGCGGCAGCGAACAAAACACAGCTTCCGATAGCGCGAAGGAGAAATAATCACGCGCTGGTCGTTAAATAACAACACGCATCATAATTATGTGATTCGTACAAAAAATTACTTGTCAATGGCTCCCAATTTTTCTCGGCATGTCATACAAATTGCTTTCTTCGGCTTGCGAGGAATGTTGCAGGCCGTCCGTACTTTAGCCCGTATACTTTTGTGTATGTTTTTGTTGAAACCAATGACTTCGCCAATCGTATGCTGAACCCCGTCCATGGGTGGCGGCAGCATGTGTAGTAGGGTCTTGTCCGAAACGTCGAGTTTGGTCAAGTCTTCCAATGTTAACGTCGACAGGAGGCTAAAGGTCCACATTTTATCACTCTCTTCTGGTAGAACAAGCTGTTCCGTTGCTTGATTGTGTAACTCAGCCCTAGCTGCCGCCGCATCAGTCTGTATCCGGTCTTTATCAATCTTCTCGTAGATGGACTTGGTATACAGCTTAGTCGCAACGATTTCTTGCTGTAAGCGAGCAATCTGTTCACCCCTGGTCTTCTTTTCCGTTTGAAGCTGATGTAGTTCCGCTTCTATCATCTCGTTATCCGCTTCGCTCTCAGGTGTAATCATTATATGCATTCGATCACTCTCCGTGCATCCGCCATTAGAAGTTGCCAATTTCGTGGTAGATATCGCGGGAAGCATCGCGAGAGAGGTATTTATTTTGAGATTCTACAGTCAACGTTGTCACAGGCGCGACATGTAGAGGTCCTATGCAACGGCATGTTTCGAGACTTTCGTGAGAAGAGCATCGCCAAAACGTCGAGCGCGACTCAAAGGCAAGTTGCGCTGCGACAAACATGCTTATCATCCGACCATCATCCAGCGCCGTTTCGACGACAATCGTGACCATGAGCATGACGCGAAAGAAAGTCAACCTCATCATACTAATCATGGCTTATTCTCATGCAATGCAAGCACTAAGACCCCTATCTACTCGTTGCTTCCTCCGCAGCTCTCGTTCGATCTCAAATTCCTTGGCAATTGGTCCTCGACGTCATTACGAGACGACGCTTCTTTTCGCTGGCTCGGCTGCGTCAGTCGCGATGATGAGCAGTCGAAACTCGTCCATGACAACTCGCTGCGCGCCCGCGACTGCGTTTTCCGAAGACTTTTTACAATATGATCACTATAGCGGGGTCACGCTAACTTTGACTGATACATTCTCCATGGATGAAAACGACTTTGCCGAAACGCTAGCCGATTCATTGGCAGCATGGAAGGCAGACGGACGCAAGGGTATCTGGATTCAAGTTGCTTCGTCTCATTCCGACAAGATTCATACGTGTCTGCAGCAAGGATTCGAGTTTCATACAGTGGTTCACCATTGTCAAAAAGAAACTACGAGCAATGTCGCCGATGCAATTAGGAGCAGCAATCAAGCGTTACAAGAGCAGGACAAGGTTCTAGTTCTCACGCAGTGGCTTCCAAAACACATTCCAAATCGACTTCCTCCCGGACCGACTCACCAAGTCGGAGTCGGCTGTCTCATTTTTCATCCACTAGACTGGAACTTGGAGAATACGACTGGCGTTCCACCCGCGCAACGTCGAATGCTGGTCGTTCAGGAAAAGACTGGACCAGCAGCCGCTTGGAAGCTGTGGAAGATGCCAACGGGACTCGCTGATCCAGGCGAAGACATTCACATGGCGGCTGTCCGAGAGTGCAAGGAGGAGACGGGCTTGGATGCCACGTTTTGTGGAATTTTGGCTATACGGCAGGCTCATGCGCAACCGTCTATTAAGAACAACAAATCTGTTGTCATGCGAGCACATTCGGACCTTTTTGCCATTTGCATTTTGCAACTAGTAGGGGGTGGCACTCGGCAGACGTCAATGGATGACTTGTCAACCCTTCAAACATGTCCGGACGAGATTGCTGACATACAATGGATGACTGTACATGACTATTGCAACCAGGAGCGATGGCAGTCAAGCCCCGTATACTTGGAACTAAACAGGGCTATCTTGAATGCGTCTAGACAGACGCTGTTTGACGCCGCGACTCTGCCTCTTGGGTTTTCTTCTGAGATTTCGTCCACGAACACGTTGTACAAAAGCGCATTGTTAAAGTAAACCTTGCAAGCCCCTTATTACTATTTTCTAGCAGTCTTTTTGACCGTCATAAAAAGGATAACGAGCGATACATCACTCTTAGGCGACGCGTGGAAACGTCCCTCGGCTTCAATTGGAAGGACGGTCGCGTTTCGTCAAGCGTAATACGACTGCCCACTTCACGTCGTTGTCGGCACTTTCTTCCACGCCAAGCCATTCGCAACATTCGATCGGTACAAACATGCTCGCAAAACCGGGGAAACCAACAACGACCAGATATACTGACGCGGACTTGTATAGGGCGAAATTGTATTCCTTCAATTGTTACGGGATATACACCGTTTCGTCGAACCACAAGCATGAGGCGGATTACCTGGCCGATCGTTTGGGATCTTGCTTCGGAGTGCGCTCCCAGCTGATATATTTAACCGAAATGTCACCTCAAACAAGAGAGAATGCCATTGGAAGAATCAACAGCATGATAAAAGTAGTCAAGATTGAAATGGATGATGACCCGGTCAGCCGAGAACTTCAGATTGCTGCAGCATCGCCAGCCCTAGTTTACAACGAGCCAGTTGGAAGCGATGAACACTATCGAAAGGAAGTGGCGATAAAGCGTGAGAAATGGTCGTGCTATGGGTCGACCGAGGTGTGTTTGCTAGTACTTGAGGAGGAAACCAAGGGTACGGAGCACATTACTGCGGTCTTGCCGATCAACGAGGGCTTATCGCTTCGCAAGATTGGAACGAACGACGAAAACTTTCTGACTATTGGCGTGTGTCGAAACGTTTTTGTCTGCCGGGGTACTCCTGTAGAGTCCTCGTTTGACGATGATAAAATGCAGCGAGACCGTGTCCGCGGGCAGAATCAGTCAACATTAACAGGTCTTCAAGATTTACACTATGACTCTTCGTCGACCGCAGCATTTAAGCCGCCAAGTCGCGAAGAAGTAAAGAAGTATCTCACCAAAATGTACAACTTTTCCCTGTTAACTGGTGAGCATCTGAAGTACAATGTCGACTGGCTTGCCGAAACATTTCAAGACGAGTTTCCGTCACGATGCTGGTCGGCGGGCAGCAAAATTGTGGCAGAGATGCCCAAGACAGCACTTGGGACAGCCATGTTTATGCGAAAAGTATATGATCGATGGGCAAAGGACGACAGGAAGAATTGGCGATAAAATTGGTAGGTACGCGTACTCAGTGGGAATCGGTGTGCGCCCGCACTATAGTAGGACCCTTAAAGTAATAGCCGTAACTTCAGCCAAGCCAAAATATAGGTTGCATAACAACGTGTACGTCAATGTTGCAGTTATTGTTATTCTATCCATTGCAGCCACGGTAATGAGGTAGCTGAGAAGTCTCATCGGTTTATGAATTCTGTCGCGCTTGTTTGTTGAAGAATGCGAGGGGCGCGTCGACGTGGATTATGAAGCTCATGCATCATGCAAACCGACATCATCGGTGACAGCAAGGATCTAGATGATATTGAGGCAAGCACCCACAATCAAATCAATGAAGAAACGAGATCGTCCTGCTGCTCGCACATCCGTAGGATGTCTTCCGAAAGTTGCCCTTTCGTTCGTCGTGCTGCTTGCAACAGCCTGCGATGCATTCGTTCCTATGCACGTCGAGCCAACGTTGCCAAGCTTGGTGTCTTCTCGTCCAACCCAGATGTCTCGTCATAAACTAATGGTGTCTGTCGGTGCAGAAGCCGCCATGGCAGTGGATACCGCATCAACCTCATCATCTTCTCCTACTACTCGTCCAGCACAAATGGAACTTCCAGACATTGACAAACTTCTTGGTCGCGACGGCATCTACGGTTTATCGAATCCAACCGAGCTCAAAGTGTTTCTGTATCATTTTCCCGACCGAATCGCCTGCATTCGAGTTCACGCACCGTGGTGCAAAACATGCAAAAGCATGTTTCCGCAGTATCGAAAACTTGCCAAGACCTTGTCCAAGCAGGTTGTCTTTGCTGATTTCAACGCGCGCAACAATCAAGACTTTTGCAGAAACATACTGGATGTGGAAGCCTTTCCAACTATACTGATCTACAAGACTCCCAATGAGCTCCTCTCGACGCATCCGTGTGGACCGAGCAAGATGAAGAATGTAAAGAATGCGCTCCAAAGCTATGTTGACGATTTTTCGAGACGAAACGACGAGGCCTTGAAAGCAACTGACTCGTCGCTTGCCAGAAGCGGCAGAGTTGGTGGTCAGGTTGCTTCCAGGCTGCACGGCCTTTGGAAGGCACTTTTCTAGAGTCGTCGATTGCAGTCGCTGCAGCGAGTGTGTCATCTTTTATATCGTCGTCGTATTAGGCTACCAAATTTCGGCAAGAAAGTAATTTGCTCAAACGCTCGTATGTTCCTTATTGTTGAGTCGTTAAAATGTTAATCAATCGTCTGGCCTTATGCTATGCTTACTTAAGTATACCCTAATGTCAAACGCACACGACTCGTTTGGTTCCTCACATACGGCTCGCTACCTCTTTCTTCTCGGGAGCGCTCATCTATATAGATCCAGAATAGCTCCATACGGTTCAATGAGACAAAGCAAAGTGCAGTGCTAGCTTTTAGTTGGGACAAGTAGTATTTCGATATTGTGTGTGGAATGGTGCACTGGATGTCGGCTGGCTCGCAATAGACGTGTACTTAGAGATCAATCCTTATGTATGCGTCATGCCGGATGGATAAGTACAGTCTTGATAACGGCTGCTTTAAATTTACATAAGCCCTTTGGATGAAACGTCACCTTTTGTCGCGCCAGCCGACACAGCGGTGCACGCGACCATGACGGAGCCACACAACACACACACAACTTCCAAACAATAATGCGATGAGCGAAGACGACGAGGGAAAGAAATAGTGCTTGTAACAATCTACTTATTTGGAACCATGAGAGCCTCCTTACTGTTGTCTACCAAAAGCATTTGCTTGCTTTTGCCAATCTTAACCGAGTCAGCAAGGCTTTCCTCAACTCGCAACGACAGAACCAATGACATACGCAACCTCTCAATCGATACGCAAAGATCTCTCCAAGACGGTAGCATTGACGCATGTCAAAGCTACCTGAGCATGGGATACGACTGTGACTGTGCAAATTTTGTCAATGGAACGGGTCGCTTTGAGTGCACGCGCACGTGCAGTGGCAGCTTGACGAATGGAGTGTGCGAAGATGCGGCGTCCGACGCAACTAAAAGCAATGCCACCAGTCACTATAGCTGGAGCACGCACTGCACTACCGCTTCCGTGACTACCGGTAGCAATTCGTCAGCGACGACTCCGTCTACAACATTTGCTTTGACCTACTGCATCAACACTCAGTCTAATGAGACTTCTGTCGAAAACCAAGTCACTCAAATGAGCAACACTTGCGACGTTACGATCCAAGATCAAGCATGCTCCAGCTGCGTCATGGGAGGCTGTGCCAATGGCGATTCATCGCAGCAAGTCACATCTTTTGACTGCACCAACTTGGAGTTTGGTTTGAGTGGAAGCAAATGTTCCAACGACCCTGTAGTCAACCTTTCGTACGCTGCGTCAAACAACGTTGCAAGCAACTCAATCAATAGCGAGTCTACATTGGCCCCACAGGCGAGTCCGTCCACTGATGAGCCGTCGCCTGTCGCCGTCTTGCTACCAGAAGTATCGCCCATTGTCAACGATGACAAAATTTCGTATTTGATCGATTTGTGCGACTACTACGATGAGCACACGCTGGCGTGTGACTGCGATTCGTCAACGCCCAGAGCCACTAAAGTGAGCAGTAGCTGCGTCATGAGGCGCAGCTCGTGTTTCACATCCAACGACGCTTCCGCGACACCATTTTGCTTCAACCAAACGCTCGAGTTTCAAAACGACGGAGGTTTCACTGCCAGCGAATGCTATTACCTTGATAATCCAGCAACTGAATATTGCAAAGTGAGAGTAGGCACTACGCCAGAAACGACGGAAACGTGCCAGCTACTCGTCAACGGTAACGTCTGCAACACTTGCGAGTTGGGCACTTGCAATGGAAACAACCAGCCCGATGCGATTGTCAATTTCGATTGCACCAACACGGAGGCGGGTACATCTGGAAGCGAGTGTAGCGGAAATGCCATTTTTCCGTCGCTCGCGGACATGATCCTTCCGCCTTCGGCATCAATCGGTGATACTGCGGCGGCATCAAACGTTCCCGTTGCAGCACCATACTCGACTGCTACAGAGAACGTTCCGACGATTTTGGTCGACAGCAGTCCAACAGCATCAGTACAAGAGCCAACCGGATTTCCCCCTGATCCTCGCAATAAACCACTCGTCGTGACAACTTTTGCGCCGACGAAGTCTGGCCCGAGCGTGGAGACGCCCACTAATGCACCAGTGGCCCCACGAAGTGAACCGAATGCGGACAATGTTCCGACGGCAGCGGCGAACACGCCGACAATGACAACGCGCTCTCCCACCACTTTCCAAGAACCGACAGACGCAGCTTCTGGCAATGATGCGCAAGAAATGGACAATGGTGCCAGCAGCGGCGCTTTTCAATCATGTAATGCTATCACTTTGAGAAAACTAGCCGCTGTCGTGTCGCTTGTGATAGCCATGATTGAGCTGCTATAAGCTACAACGACAAGAAGAATCTACATACGCTATTGACTGTCCGACCGTGGATCAAATGTTTAGTATGTTACTGTCGCATTAGAGAGGCGAGTGCATTTTAGAGCTCAAATATATTACAAACTACGAGCCTTTTATAAATCATCATGTTATATTAGTCCCAACTCGCGCAAAGCCGATCGCGTCTTTGGACAATCGGATGTTCTCGCTAATTCATTTGGAAGAGATGATTTTAAAAGGCAGTTTGAATCGTTGTTATGCGAGTCCTTTACACTGCACATTTGCAAGCGCCGACACAGCTCACGAACGTCATGCGGCTCGTCAATGTCGTACATGAGCCGCCCAAGCTTGACGTGGACGTTGACATCAGTGAGAGCTTTAATTTGCGCGAGAGCAGTCAGTGAATGAGACCATAGGATTCCACGAAAGCAGTCGCTTGCAACTACGCCTGCTGGCACACTGAGCATGCCGTATCCTCCGTCTGGACAAGGGCATATGCGAGCCGTCATTTCCTCATCATCAAGATCACGGACAGCCAAGGTAAGCTCCTCCAGGTTTAGTTGTGGCGAGTCCATTCCAAGGAAAACGACAGAGCCACTGTCGTTGCAGTCAGCCATGATGCTGCGAACACGTATCAAAGCATCCGTCAAGAGCGGAGTGAGTTGCTGGGAGGTAGACGAGGCATCCTCGTGGAGAATGTCATTACATCGTTCATTAGAGATCCGCAGAACAGGTAGTAGCACCCATGTGTTACTAGCAATGTTGAGTTCGTCGACGAGTAGTTTCCTCATCATTTCTCGGCTGTCATCTGTCGGTGGCGCAAAGAGTAAGACTTTTCTAACGGAAGAAAACTTGAAAGCAGACCATGAGATGCAATGTTGATTAACAGAGTCTTTTGCATTCCTTGGAAGTTGATTTTACATGCCAAATCGTCCAGTGTTTACCTCATTCGTAAGTGTGACAAGCACGTCGGCGAGCATGGCCTTGGCTAGTTTGGCGGCGCCGTCTTGTCCAAGCATTGGAATCAGTCTCGTCTTGCAATGACCTGGAATCGGACATTTAGCCACTACGATGATGGACGGCATCGTCAAAAACGAGACAAAACTATATGGATTTAGTAGAAGGCGATGAAAGTAAACTCACATCATGTGGTGGTCGTCTCGTCGCTCTTCGTCGTCGGAATGGAATGCATTGTGAATCGTAGCGGTACTCAAAACGCGGTGCGACACAGTGTGATCTATCGTATTATCGCGGCAGGCCTAAATTGTGCCAATCAATCAATCTATCTGAAGAGACTTTTAAGAAGTGTCGCAAAAATATAGGTTACTATATACTTTAAACGCCAAATGGCGCATAGGAACCTCCTGCTACTCCTTTACCATTGACGGATGCTTGCGCCATTTCCTTGGCCTTGGCACGCGCTTGCCCCTCCGTCGCGGCAATGACGGCTCCGTCGGCGACGAGGAGCTTGACCCATGGTTCCTGGATTCGCTCGCCGGTTGCAATCAAGTAGTCTGCCGCTGCTTCAGGTGACGTTGTAATCTCCAAGTACGACGGCGACGAAGAAGCTTCTTTAGTTCCTGATAACGACATCACTAGAACATCATTTTGACCGGTCGGAGAGATTCCTCCAAACGACGCTTGTGCTTTAACACTGTCATCATTAAGATTGACAATGAATCCACCATGGTTTGCGTCAATGTCATGCCGGTAGGTTGTGTTTGGAATTTGATGAACCACGGACACTTGGATCAAATGCGGCGTCTCTATTGAATTTGACGGACCACCAACGTAGTACATGATACTTCCTATCGCAGTTTCATCGGAATCGTTATGCAATGGAACGGCAGAAAGGTTTGTTTCGTACTGGACGCGCGGAGGTAGCAGGCGTTTGTCATGGGTGACACCCATCCAAAGCTGGAGCAAGTGAACTTGTTGCGCATCGTCGTTTTCATCCTCGATAACACTTCTTTCATCGTGAAACAGACCTGTCCCCGCGTCGACAAAGTATGATGCTGGGCCCTGCAGAATCATAGTTTCGTTGCTGATGGAGTCCCACGACTCTAGCTTGCCCTTCAAAAGGAGTGTCACAACCGAATGACCCGAATGAGGATGGCTCCCAAATGGAGGAAACTTGTTTTTGGAAATGACAGCCTTGTCCAGGACGATAAAGGGATCGACTTGAGTTAAGGAATGTTGAGTGCCATTGCCGTCAATGTCGACCGTTCCAATCAGTCGCGAAAGTTGACCTGATGTCTTTGCGGGGACGACACTGTCAATGGTGCGAGCCATTTGTGATGTATAGAAGTCTTAAATATGATGGATTTCGGTTTCTTTATCGATATTGTACATCGAAAATACTATGGTCGAGTCAATGAACGCATCATTTTGGAAGAAGATGATGAGGTGTGATATCGACCCTCGTCATCATCGACCGCGAACAATCGAATCTTCGATCATGATCCTACTCGCGGGCGTCGGAACAGCTGCGAAGGGCGCGCCATTCAATCATCCGTCATAGAAAGCGATCGCTGCGAGTCGTACTGTTAGAGTTGTCCACGGTGCAAAGCTAGTAGCATAGCTACCGGTAAATGGACCAAGATAGGCACATTGTGTGTTTGCCCAGTCTCCTACAAATGCTGTCAGTTGCCCGCACCGGCATTATTTTTGACGGGACAATCGACAGTGCGCAGGAGGTGATTCGAGGGGCTTGGAGAGGTACAAGAACAATCACTCTCTTACCGGCTGATGGACGGCTGCCGCATTGGCCGTAGGCAGAGCGCTCATCGATTACCCCGCTACCCATTTAAAGGCGTCTTAAGTGCTCGCACATGCTAAGCGGTGGTGGTTGGTAGAAAAGCGCCTGGATTACCGGCACTAGATTGGATGCATAAGCCAATGAAGCATACTGAAATAGTATTACGGTAGTACGATGTTGATGCATTCCCGACAAGTTTATGATGAATTACTTTTTATTGTATCGATAATATCCTTTTCTAACCCCACCGCTTCTCTGCCTCTTCGGCCTTCTTGCCCATGTTAGTCTCGCTGATCTTTTTCTCAGCTCCTTTGGCTCCAAGCTTGCGGACTTCCTCAACTGCCTCTCCGCCCGCTTTCGTCGCTTTATTGTCGTCAACAACATTTTTGAATTCTTGACCAACCTCGTTGGCATTTATTTGGACTCGATCAGCCATGATCTCATTCTCGCGGGGATCGCCTCTCGCCCCTCCCTTGGTGAAAAATGGTCTCAATCCTCGAATCATGGTATTTGATATCCCAAGGATCTGCGTTGTGCCAACGGTGCCTCTCGGTGAACGAAAACGCAAGCTCTCGAGTTTTGAATCTGCGACGTCTTCGAACATCCTCGTAAGGAATCGGAGTATGCACTGCGACACGATCCTTCACTCTTCGCTCCACCCTTACGCACAAGTATTCTTGCTATAAAAACTAGTATAACGAAGCTATAAGGAGAGGTAATGTGGTAAAAGTAGCTTTAAATTATGGTCGCCACTACAAATTCAATTATGAGCCAGGAAGAATCGTCCGTCTGATGAGTTTACGACGATTGGTTGTCTGCTTTGTGTTGCATATCTCCCATGTTATTTCCTGAAATCATTTCCTTGGCTTTCTCGCCGAGCTCATCGACTCTCGCAACCGCATCTGCGCCTGCACTGGAAGCTTTGTTGTTATCAAAAGCGTCGCCACTAGCCTTCTGGGCAGCTTCATTGGCACCAGTCTGAGCGCTGTCGGCTTTGACCTCCTTTGTTTCTACGGAATCCATTGCTCCTGAGTTAGCTCCACTTCTAGTTGACGGCATGTTGTATGTTTAATAGGCTTTGGTATCGTTGGCCTGGAAGGTCGTTTTATGCCATCGGATCATCAGATTGCTTGGCTGACTGGTTTGCCTTCGATCTTCGAAGCTCCTTTTGGATGTTCGACGAAGAAGTGAGAAGCAAGAATGAGATGTGACACCAGTGCGACACGATAGCCTGATCGGCACCCGTCGCCGAATGAGTAGCTACTACTCACTGTCAAACAACGTTGCTGCTCTAGGGAAGTCAGCCAGCCGTTTCATTTGCGTTGCCAAATCACGAAAACTGAGTGCAACGGCGCCGAGGAAAAGGTCGAATGTTATAGTGAGTGCAGCAGTAGCCCAGTGACTGCGAATGCTGCTGCAGGCATGTCGGCGCTAGCGGATGCAAGTGCCAAGGCAAGTGCTGAAAGAAATGCCATGACAATTGACAGCGCGCTGGTGCAGCTCAGTGGTGGTGGCGGATGAAGGAGCATCATCTACCGGCAATGAGCCTGCTGCACCTGAGATGGCTGCAGCAACTGGCTCTGGCGCAAGAATGGAAAATGCTACTGTCCTTTATAGACGGAAGGTGATCAGGACTCTACGCAAACGACATAGTCAGCAAGTGGCCAAGATAAAGTTACGACAAATAGCGGTAGTTTCCTGTTACATCAACGCCTATCACCATGTCAGCTCAATCAACAATTCGCGGCCATAGGGCAGCCTCTTGCTTCTCCATGCTTATGACTATTTCATTCTTTTCAATCGTCCATGTACACGAGTCTACATCGACTCGTTCAAACAGCGCAATATGAACAGTCTTGGGCTTGAACACTTGCAACGTCTGCGGCGCAAAACGTATTTGTACGTCCTTCTTGCTGATTGGCGAGGCTGCCGCGTTGAGCGCCACGCGAACTTCCAGTTCCTCCTCCGACTGGGTCCAAATATAGTCGCGTTCGACCGCCGCCGCTCCGTCGGTTCCCTTGACAGCTGGCTGCTCCTGCTTGGTGCCAGTCGCCTCATTGAACTGCTGCTGATGCTCTATATTCTGCATGACGGCGTGAAGCAGCCACTCGGCATCCAATCGAGCGTCGGCTAGTTTCAAATCTACTGGCTGCTTTCTTCCGCCACCGTTTCGAACGTAATGCATTCGCCCTAGCACTACATCACCATAAAACTGCGGAGGCGGATTGTAACCAGCTCGCGTTGCAAATTCCGTTGCCCGCTTGTTCAGTGGAAGTCGCTTGAGCATTCCAACCTCATCCAGGTAGACCAAGACGCTGGTCATGTTATTCGACGGCGTTGGATGTACCAACGTAAACGTTTCAACGTGCCCCTCCTTGGCCACTTGCTGAAGGGTTTCATGCGAAACGTGAGGCATGGCAGCGCCGGATGACGATGATGCAAGTAGATTGGCAGGTGAGCCTTGCTGCTCGAGTAGCGTGACATCAACGCGATCGCTCCCTGTAGCAAATAATGGCTTGACATGCTCCAGCAGAGGGTCCTTTGCACTACTAGTTGCAAGACTGGTTGAAAAACTGCGCTCCTCGATTGGTTTGGATGTATCGGATGGAACGTAAACGTAGTGAATCAATGACGAATCGCTCAATTGGTCAGCGTCTCGCATTGCTGCCGCAACGCTACCAAGCTTGCGCTCCGGCGGCGTCACAATTTCAATGCCCTAGTAAATCAATACATGCAGAAAGAGAAGATGAGTTAGATTGATGCAAGCGTGACACATTTGTCTGTGCCTTCATTCGTTCCGTCACAAGATGCATCCGTTTTTCTATCCAAAGCACTGACCCGATTCCGCAGCCACTCCATACGTTCGTCCGGACTCATGTCCTTTTCATCCTTGGCTTCATCTGTCATGGTCGTTAGATTATATGATACAATTACGAGAGATGGATCAGGAGAGATGAATCAAGCAATGCCACAATGGAAGGGGTGCGAACCGACGAGATGCGCTGCGATGCGCGACGACAGGCGCAAGTGCCACGTGGAAGCTTTCAAGAGCACTACTAGCTATCCTACCTGTCCCAATGTACATCACGCGACATAATTCATCCAGATATGCTCGCCCTCTATAGTTTACCGTAAATGCTCAGTACTATTTGCAAAGTCTTAGTAAATGATTCCCCTTAATGTATAGTTACTGTCGCGCTTCAAAATCCATATGCGGCAGATACGGCGCAATGACAGTTTGCTGTCCATATCGAACGTCTGACCAGTGCTTGACCCCAGGCACACTAATCTTCCAGTCAAGCATGAGCTGCGCCAAGAGCACAATACTCTCGTTGCGTGCCACCCGCGATCCGGGACACCGACGAGCCCCTTGCCCAAACGGTCCAGAAAATAGTGGATGATCGAGAATCTCAGCCCGAGTTCCCTTGCGGGCAGCGACTGCTTCGGGCAACCAACGATCCGGAATAAACGCTTGCGGATTATCAACTAGTGATGAGTCTGTGTTTTTGCTAATGGCGTCAAAGGCAAAGACAGTGCCGGCCGGAAAGTCAATGCCGTGAACCTCCAAATTGTTAGCAATGCTTCGAATCGGTACCAAGTTGGACGGATTCGTCAATCGATGCGACTCGCGCAAAATGGCGTTCAAGTAGGGAGCCTTGTCGTTGGTAAACGAATCTTCAAGAAAAGCTCCACCGCCTTGCTCCAAGATTCGTTTTGCTTCCTCGTGCGCTCGATCTTGCACTTCAGGATGAAGTCCAACGTGCAGCACGTGCCAAGCCGTCTTGCCAGCTGTCGTATCGACGCTAGCGGAAAGCATGGAGAAGCAAATGCCGTCGACTTCCTCCTCTGTCAACTCTGATCCTTCCTCCACGCGGCGCAAGTGAGCCTGGTTCCAGTAGCTCGCTTCTTCGTACTCGTTGAGCCCGCCAACACGCTTCTTCTCGTGTAAATCCTCAAACCATTTGAATGCAACGGCATATGCCGTATCCCAATCCGAAGCAAATTGCTTGTATAGAGGTGTTTCGATGTTCAACGTTTTGGCCATGATGTTTTCGTAAATGGACCGCGTGATTTCACCATTCGTCTGCAGCCCCCGCGCAATCGCACGGCAAAACCGTAAATGATCTGGATCCGACTCTACCTGCGGATCCGTCAAGTGGATGAATTGGCCAAGCAAAACCGTCGCAAACATGTCCATGGAGGCCTCGTTCAAATATAAATTCAAGTCGTCACCCCGATGTTTAATTCCCTGGCTAATGTACTTGCTGGCCTTGGCAATATTTGGAATGTATCGTTTGGCAGCGCTCGGTGACAATAGATCCTGTATAATGAGAACATTGGGTTAGCAATACAGGCGTTGCGCATTGTTCAACTCAAAAGGCTCCAAGCTGAGCAAGGTAGCTAAATCACAATAGCGAATCACTGCGAAATAGTCTCATAATCCATCTCCAAAAACTCCAATTTACCTTTTGCATAAAGTTGCGAACAAGCTTCCAGGGCTCGCCCTTTTCCAAAATTCCAATGGCCCGACCTAGCGACGTGCTCTTGCTGCTAAAGTACTTGCGGACCGGCCACTGCTCCGTGACAACCGACGAAGGAAACTTGCCTTCGGATCGCAGCACCTTCATCATTTCCTGCGGGTCTTGCAATACATGGACTGTTCCATGGGAGCCTTCTCCAATGCTTGGAATGCCAATGGAGTAAAAGTCGCCGTATTGTTTCGTCAGTTCTGGATATACTTGCATCATTTTGCTGGGATCTAATTGATGCGGAACCTTACTGTAAGGCGCCAGCAAGCTTCCGACGACCGGGAGCGATGGAACATGCTTCAAGGTTGGATGCTGCTGCTGCTGATCGTCAAACACTGCAGCCGTCGACTTGGAACGAGTCAAGCTGTTTCCACTGATGCTGCTGCTGCTTCCGCCATAAACCTCAAATGCCAATCGCGAGGAAGCGATCAGTCGAGACGGATTGGCGGCGCGCGAAACCAACATGCTATTGTTATGATAAAAGAGGGACTCTTGTATTGCTAATTGCCGCGAAAAGCAAGGTCTATATGGCCACTTTTTACGCCAGATCGATTGTTGTTGGCACGCCAAGTGTGAACACGCAAGATCAACGGAGCGTTCTTTCTGGCGTCGACAAAACGGCGACTCACTCATTTAACAATGTCGCACCGATTCTAAATGTTTCCGATGGCGCCAGCGATGACGGTTAGCTATCGTTCTGTACGTGAGTGTCTTGTATTGCGTCAGTATGGATTAATTCAAGGCTACACTGTCGCTTCGGTCTGCGGAGGATCGATGCTAGTGATGGAGGAGCGACGGGATGGTGGATGTGGCGAAGGCAACGGTGACAATGAATCTTGCTCCATGATGCAAGGTAGTGGGCTTGGCTTGGCTATGATATTGACGACATGCTCATCGTACATAATTCGCTAATGATTAAGCAATGAAAACAGTTCTGCTTCCGTTGATTGGCCCAAGTCAGCAACCTTTCGGATCGTTTCGGCGACAACATTTACGCCTGGGAGTTGCCATTCGGCTCGGTCACGCATCTTAGCATCGAGGTTACAGCAACGCTGAACCCAAGCATCAAAATTTGTTTACTGTTCTCAGAAAAATGTCCATCTCCATCTCTTTACCATTAATTTCATAGCATTACTCATTATGTCAATCGGCTCGACGACTTTGTAAACCGTCTGCGTTAACCAAATGATTTGTGCAGTTCAGCTCAACCAGTCTCGTCTCAAAGGAGCAATCCAAATCAGTACAATTGTCGTGCAAGTAAACATCCAAAACATTGACGCTAGTGTTGGGAATGAGCAGCTTGGGAGTGCGATAGCCGTCAGTTTGTCGCGCATTGGGGTGCCGGTCCAAGGTCGCCCGCTCAACATACCGAAGCAACGTTGCTCGTATAAAGCCGGCATGTGAAAATACTGCAACATGAAGAGGAGTCTGCAGCTGTCGTTGCTTGGCTGCATTGTTTGCCTCGTGAACGAGTTGCTGCAGCCAGTCGACACATCGGTCCGTTATGTCTTGCTCAGTCTCATATGGACCTACAGGATCGTCTATACCATGAATCACTCGGTATGCAGTGGCTTCGTCCAGCGATAGCTTACGCGACATACCTTCTCGGGCTCCGTATGCTCGCTCGCGGAGTCGCTTGTCCAAGTGAATGGTGGTCCGGCCCACATCATCATCACCGTCTATACTCGCCGCTCGACCAAGCTGCAACGATAGTCTGGCAGTGTCATGAGCACGAGATAGATCGCTGCTGTATACCCTCCAGTAGTCAGTGTCTGTCATCCAATGCGAACGACTCAGTGCCTTAGCTTCGGCAATTCCGGTGTCTGTCAATGGCTGTCGGACGTCGGAGGAGGCAAAACAAGGATAATGGAGCTTGTCAGATCTATGTCATAAAAAATCAACATACATACATTTGCTTCAATTACGTACTGAGTCACTCTGGCCGGCCAGTGTTCCATCCAGATTAGCTTGGGATTCTCCGTGTCGGACCAGATATAGGCGGAGTAAGTGATGTTTCTGCGACGGCATCTTCATTGCCTCGTTTGGAAGTGCCATGCTTGAAGATGAAAATTTAGTTTAGCAAACTTCATCCGCTTAGAAGCTTAATATACTCATGATTTCGATGCAACGTTGGCGATATGGGTAGACAAGAGCATAACAAGTTAAGAGTAAAGGTGGAGTAAAGAAGTGAAGTTCACCTCTTCGTCGGAATTTCGCGCGCGACGTCGCGGCAAAAGTTAGTACCGCTACGACAAGTATTTCTTTGGATTTTCACACGCACATTTTTCTTTCCTCTTTTTCATCACCTTCACCATGGCCGAACGCAACGACGACATTATTGATCGTAACGATTATCTTCCTCGCATCAATGGCATGGAGATTGAAGAAGAAGAAGATGATGATGATGAGACTATGCGGGACGAGGATGTCGTCATCCAAGAAGTCGAAGCAGAGCAAGTCCAAGGACCCGACGACGGTGAGCTTGAAATGCCAGCAGCCGAAGATTGGGATACGCGAGTACTTCGCAATCATGACAGATATCTAGTTCCAATCATCGACATGATGATAGGGGATCCAGCAAAGTCTCATGTCTATGCTGAAAATAAACGATTATTTGCTCCCAACACGACATTTAATAATGTCAGGACCTTTAAACTAAATCATGAGCTTTTGGTGAACCTCGTGCACAGGCCAGACAGTCGGCGCCGATTGATATCCGCAATTCAACAGTTTGGGAAGGAAACGGTTGATTGTTTGGTGATCAGTTTAAGGTTCCCTGGTTTTCGCCCCGAAGAGTACCCCTTGCATGTTGTTCGAACGGCTTGTTTGGCGGAGCTTATGCGTACATTTTCGCTGTGCCACAAGTTACGAAAGGTGTCTTGGATGTTTTATGGTGATATAGACGCTGAAATTACAGAACTTTTTGCAACTGTTATGTCTCGCCTGCGGCCGCAAATTAAAGAAGTCGTACTCTTTGCTGAGCGTCGTCATATACCTCTTAACATGCTCCGATCTCTGAGCTGTTTGTCGAACCTCGAAAGTTTAGACTTTGATAATATCGACGCTGAAACTCTGCGTTTCTCCTTTCCGAGACTATTGCATGCGACAAAGTTGAAGCGACTCGGACTTGGTTACTCAGGCTTAGGAACAACAACACCCACGATCTTGTCGGAAGTTGAAGCTGAACTTGTCGCACGCCTGCTTGCTTTGAACAAACTGGAAACATTTAAGCTCAGCGGCATAGGATTGGCTAGCGTCGCTGTTTGTCAAACATTTGTCGAGTCTGTTGTCAATTCGACTAATATAAAAGTACTTACATTTAAGAGGCTCCACATTGCCGCCCAAGGAATGAACGAATTTTACATGCAATTCACTCGTCGCTTGCCGGAAATGAAAAACCTGGAATCGCTGTCTCTTTACGGAGGGCTCCCGCCTATGAACGACGCTGATGAAACGCTTCAGCTATTGATACTCAGAGGCGCTGCTCAAACTGATTGAGTTGATTCTTCCCAACTGCTATTGGTCGCGGGCACTTGTTGACTCGCTTGTCACATACATTTCCACCAGTTCCACGCTCCGCAAACTTACCATTTGCGGAAGCTGGGTTCCTGATCGGCCAACGGACTTGCCAAGGCTAGGACCGGCGCTTGAATTGTGCAATTTGGAAAGTCTTACGTTGGAACATGTAACGGCGGAGGAGCTCTGGACCATCGCCTTGGGAATTGCAAAGAATCGTTCGATTAAAGAGCTCTCGTTGCCCTTTAGTATCAAGATGTCCTTTGTTCGCATGACGGAAATTGTGCATACTTTGAGGCTTAATCCGACTCTTAAAAGTCTGTGCTGCGAAAGTATGCTTACATACGAGAATACGCGAGACATTATACCTGCTTGCGCGAGTGAAGTGACCCCCGAAACGTTTAAGCGTCTTATCGACGCAATCTCTACGAATGTTGAGCTGGAAACAATCGAGTTGGAACCATATTCTAGCCATCACAATGAACTAGGGCGTGCAATATCCGTTTTTACTCGGCTCAACAAGGAGGGAAGACGATGCATTCAACATCCTGAAGCTCCTGATTTTCGCGAGAAAACATTTCGTCTAATGGAGACTGTCAATGACAGCACGGATTGCCTCTTTATTTTTTTGCACGATATCCCAATTCTGTTTTGGCGTTGAGGTGTTCACTGGTAAATCTTGCTGATTGGCTGGTAGCCTGGTATGCGAAGTAAAAGTTTAGCGAGCAAGGCGTTCTTTTATGTCTGCAATTGAAAGGAATCCTGTTCATGGCTTAAGCCGAATGCATGCCTCGGACCTCGGATGCCGCGCTGGAAGAATTGAAGGCCGACGCCTGTGGGATACTCGAGAAGTGTCCACGTCCCGGCTGTATTGCGTCGCTATATGGATGATGTTTTATTCTGATACAACATACTTCTGAACTATCATGATCAAGTTACAACGAACATGTTGGTATTGCATTGCATTGCATTGTACATGGCTACCTACCGTGCGTAGGCAATGAGCTTTCAACAACGACGCACGATTAAACGGAATTTTGGTGCCGGTACGATGATATTGCATTCTTTCCCTCGCGAGCTGCCGCTTTCATCATCACCGCGCGCCTCCATCGCACATCGGACGACTCTGTATCTGTCGTCCCGCTCGTCTTATACCGAAATGGACCAGTCAACCGTTCCATTAGTTGCTGGATTCTCTGGAGGAATTGTATCTACAACTCTTTTATTGCCATTGGATGTCGTCAAGGTAAATACCATGCTGTGGCCCAGTTTCGACTGCCGAAAGAGTCACTCTTCGTCTGACTTACCAACCAATAGCAGATTGCTGAATTGTACACATTATTTGTCCTTCATAAATGAAAACTCTTTACAAATATCCTTTGTATCTTTTCCTTCCAAAGGTTCGTTTACAAGTCAATGAAAGCACCACTAGGAATGGACGTCGCCTTGGAACAATGTCGGTGTTTCGGTCCATCGTTCGACACGAAGGCATTGTCGGCTTGTACCAAGGATGGTTACCCGCCGTCATTGGTTCTTCCGTCAGCTGGGGTGGCTACTTTTACGTTTACGAACGTCTCAAGCGAAGCCTCGTCGATTACAAGACGGAGACACACAATTCTTCGATACCAACGTCGCAAGTTTTAAACTCGTTTGACCATTTTGTGTTGGCTTGCTCCGCCGGCGGCATTATGGTGGCAATTACGAATCCAATATGGCTCGTCAAAACAAGAATGCAATTGCAAATGAAAAAGACGGGAGAGCTGCATAACATCAAACCTTACAATGGCATGGTTGACGCAATACGACGGATCGTCCAAGAAGAGGGTTATTTAGCGTTATACAAGGGATGTGGTCCAGCAATGCTTCTCACATCACACGGTGGTGTTCAGTTTGTCGTGTATGAGTATCTTCGCAAGCACTTTCACTATACGCGAGCGCAACGAGGTGTCGACGAAAGGGCAAGCAGCGTGTGGCACAGGTTAGAGTTGTCGCTGGGCTACCTCTTGATGGGTGCTGCCGCCAAAATTACTGCGAGCACTGTGACGTATCCGTTGCAGGTGTTAAAGGCTCGTATGCAGCAGCGGTCTGATGCGTTAGAGCTGACGAGCGATGGAAATGTGCGCGCGGTCAAGCGACAGTATCGAGGGCTTACAGATTCATACAGACGAATTGTCAAGCGCGAAGGCATCTCTGGACTCTTCAAAGGACTAGTTCCCAACGCCATACGTGTTGCTCCGGGGGCTGCCATTACGTTCGTTGTATATGAGGGCGTCTTGGACTGGTTGACAGTGAATTCATAAATTATGAAACGATCATTGTAACCAGACAATGCTATTGATGCACTTATTGCCGCCTTTTCACAGACAGCTCGTCGGCCAGACTCGGTGTACATTAATCTCTTGTAGGTATAGGATCAACTGCTGCTGCTTCGCCAAGTCCTAGTGCAGCAACCGCCTTTGTTGGCTCGTTTGTTTCCAGCTCATACTCCTCGACAGGCATGCGATCCAGCACCATGACCATTTCACAATGATTCGTCATTGGAAACATATCATACGGAGTCGCCGAAGTAATCTTAAATGGCAGGCCAGTGTATCGCTTGGAAGGTGGCGAACAAAATAGCATCAAGTCATTCACCAAGGATCCAGTTGGATTACAGCTCACATAGACAATGCGGCTTATATTCTTTGTCATGCGTAACGCCCGCACCACGTCCGGGTGAAGTCCTTCTCGCGCAGGATCCACCACGGCAACAAACTGGCAGTCCTCCGACTCACGACGGGCCTTTGCAATCTCCTGCGACATGATATCCTCGGCGCGACCAGCGACGAAGTGCACTTGGTCGCTACTAAACCCATTCAACAAGGCATTTGCTTGTGCATCTTGAATGGCAGGTTCGCTGATATCAACTCCAACGACTAAGTCAGCGGCTCCTTCCTTCATGCAGCACAAGCCAATCGTTCCCGTCCCACAGCAAACGTCAAAAAGCAATGTCTTTTTGGACGTGTCCGTAACAGCCTTAAGCTTTTCGACAACCTTGGCGTAAAGCATCTCAGCGCCAACCGAGTTGACCTGGAAGAATGCACCAGGCGAGATCTGGAAAGTGCATTTGCCCAACGTTTCGAGCATGTGCTTCTTGCCGTAAGCATGCTGCACTGGAGTTTCCGAGTTAGGAGACGAAAGTCCGTCAAATGCTTGAAAGAAAATGCTTGTAATGGACATTGGTTCTTGGTCGGGGACCGGAAGCTTGGCGCTGATGAGCAACGATAACAACCGCGCCATTTCAGATTCATAATGAGGCGCATATTCCTGACCGTCCTCGCCAACACCTCCCGTCGCCGGACAATGAGTAATAACAACCATGCATTCTCTCGTTGTCCGCGACGCTCGCACAGTCAGTAGTCTCCAAATACCCTTGTGTGCAATCGAGTCATACGGTGGCAGTGGACTTGACTGCAAAAACTCGTCAACAATGTCAATTACGGCGCAAGCTTCCAATGGAATATTTTCGCAGCAGTGGGGGCGCGAGACGCCTCCAGCCCAGCCAGCCGCCATCATTCCAACGGCAGGAGTGCGCGAAATATGTCGTTCCTTGTTTACTGCGTCGCTGCTTTCTGATGCAGCTTCAGATGCATTTTTGCTGGTAAGGTCTTGCTGATCCGATGATGTAGCATCATCATACGAGTATCTCCATCCAAAGGTAAATTCGCACTTGTTGCGAACAACATTGGGAACGGAAACAACTTGCTCAATGCTAATGGCTCGCGTGCCCTTGAGCCAGCCATAGAGTTGCAATTGCTTCTTGTTTTGCTGCTTGTGCTTTTGTAAATCGCGAAACTTTTTCTTGAGCTCCTTGTGAATCTTGAGTGCGCACTGGTTAATCATGAGCTTCGTCTTGGTTTCCAATTGCACCTCGAGTGACAATCGCCAGAGGGGAATAATCTTGTCTTTGATCTCCTCCTCGGTAACGGGCCTATGCAGTGACGGAATCATCCTACCAGGTTCGTGTCCCTCCAGTATGGCATGCTTTTGTCGCTTGGAGAGTCGCGAATCGGCCATGTTGTCCGGCGGTCGCTTTCCCGGCTGCATTTCCGAAAGTAATCGAGCCGAAAGTTGCACCGTCTTCTTCTTGTTCCATAGCTCGCTATTGTTAATGTAGTCCATCAGTAGCTTCGCCATGGCTGGATCTGAAAGCTGAATCACCATCCATACTTCATTCGGAGGTTTCTTAATTTTCAGTATCTCGACTGGATGCGGCGGATTCATGTCGCGGCTCCATTTTGTGGCAAGCTTCATGAGCTCCTTGCGGGTGGCGTACTTGTCGACGCCTTGGACGTGGATGCGGCGATTTGAATGATCCCACGAGTTACGAGCATCTGCTTCAGCTGCTGGCTGGTCTGTGGCGGATGATGTATCAATAGCAGGGTCGGCGGTTTCTTGTTTGCCAATTCCATCACCAAGAACGGCCGGTGAAGGAGCATTGTCGCCAGTAGGCTCGTCTGCCGATTTCGCATCTTCCAGCTGCACCTCGTCCATGTTTGAATCAGAATTCATCGCTTCCTCCATGGGTACACTCTCAGATGGTTCCATAATGAACTCCGTGTAAGAGATCAATAGCAGCAGTCCTCCAGAATTGTAGTTTGGAAAGAAAAACGGAGGGAGTTGGAGCCATGTCGCATGTAATATGTCGCTTTAGTGCCGCTTAGAGTTTTAATACCGCTGCGATAAATTTGGCTCCCAAGGTAGTATAGTCGCTGACTGCGAGTATATACACTTACTTGTGGAAAGCAGTGGTTGTTAACGTCATGATTCGCAATATGTTGGCTCGATGTAAAGTTGGTAGACCGTAGGCCTTAAGTATATGTACTGGTTGTACCCAACTAAAGAAATGACTTGAATGCTACTGGATGCAATGTAATTGGTCGTCCTAGAAAAAATTACGTTACTGATATAGGCAAACTACACTCTCCAACCAGCTGAGTCCATTGACGACGCTTTCGGGCAGCATCGGGTCGAGGTCCCAATTCGGCAAGCTCCAATTGAGGCACGGCAGAAAGAACAAAGCATCACGAAGCAGCTGCAGCTTTGTGTAACGCAGTAGACTCTGCCGCTCCGCCTTGGCGTTCTTGTCATCACTGTCGTCATCAATTTCGCCTCGTTGCTGCGCCGCTTCCCGATCCTTGAGCTCCTTGTAGACCAAGAGGCACTGGCACGTTTCCGCCACCAAGTAAGCCAACCAAAAGCGACAACTCCAGTAGCTCCATCGCTCCGCTGATCGCGAGTAAACAGCCGCATGCTCTCCACTACTACTCGCAGGCTTCGCCGGAAGCATCCATTTGACAAAGGCCACAAGCTCCGTCGGATAGTAGCCAATCATGCTCCAGGCCATGAGCTTGCCCAAGACGTCGTGCGCGCGCCTATACTTGGTGAGCGTCGACGAGCCTTGGTAGCCCCAGCTGCCACTCTGCGCCGCCGCAATGGCTGCCGGCAAACTCAAAGCGCGCGTCGCGTAGCGAGCAAAGGAAACGTCCAAGTAGAGTTTGCGCAAGCAGGTGGAAATGTACTGCAATTGCTGGCTGGACTGCAGCTTGCATTGCTTTTTCAATAGAACAAGTCGACTTGCTAGCCACAGCGACCATTGTAGCAACTTTAAGCCGCGATCCTGGTGGAGACTTGTAGACATGTAACTAGCGTAGGTTTGGAGGCAAGAATTGATTTTCTGGGTAATTTTGTAAGCCATTGAGGACGATCGGCTTGATGCGAATGCAGTAAAGGCCGTCGACGATTGTTCCGAATTCACCTTTTCATTCTCAGGCGAGGATGGAGGAGTTGGATCCATCAGCAGCAAATGCTCGTCGGTGAAGCAGGTCTTGCCATTGTCGCTGTCATTGTCGCGGTTGTTGTGGAGAATGATGCGGTCGTCGTCCGAGTCGTCCGGTGATGGAGTGTCGGTGTCGCGGCGATTGTTCTTTGGCGAGGACGAAGATGAAGCAGCGCCAGCAGCAGCTGCGGGCATGGCTTTCGATAATGTTACAGTTAGCCAATCAATAAAGATCCTTTGCCGCTCATCAGCTTTTGAAGCTGATGATCAAATAATGCAGCAAGCAGCAAAGTGAAGAATCCGGGGCAGCAAATGGATGAAGGGGGTGTCACGAAATCGATGACGACGCGAACGCAATCTGTCGGAGCGGTTCTAAGAGTTGGTTCGCTCCTTCGCTACGTATTCCGTATTCATTCAATAGTTCCGATCGACGTTTGTTAGGCTACATATCCCTAGTCGCACAACAGCAGCAAATGTAAAAGTCAAAACCTAACAGGAAGATCTTCGTCCAAGTCATAATATACATATTTGTCGCGGCACTAAGAGGAGAGATCCTCACAGAGCGTTCTCCTAACTTTCACCGGAGACTGTATACAAAAATGTACATAGCACTCGCACAAAGGTTTAGGCACATTCATTAATGCGCTACAAGATCAATAAACTAAAGGTCATCGAAAGCGCCTGAATAGACTCGTTCCATCCATTTATTCAAAACATAGCGGAGTCTTTCACGCTCCTTGAATGGCAAACCTTCCATTGCTTTAACCCTATTGTTAAAGTCAAGCTCACTTTGAAGCAAAGAGTACAGTTTCTTGTGCGAGTGGCTGGCATATAGTACTAGCAGCCATGCCTTCATTCTTACTTCAGCCCAGTCAGGTGGTGAGTTATATAATTTTTCCAAAGCAAGGACTGCAGCAGGATCAACAAGTCCTACGAGGAGCAAGGTATGGATGTAGAATATTGAAGTCTCCAGCCATTCACTGATATGCGCCTGATCGACCAGCAAAAATTGAAACATTTCGTCAAGCAATACTGTTCAATTAATCGCTGTCATGTTTGACTCGACGGAAGAAACGTCAGTGTCTTTGCCAGACTCGCTCGCCTTGGATGCCGCCGCTGCAAGAGCAGCAATACGACCTTCCTTCTTGTCCCGCTCAATGCCCAAAGCGTCGTGATACAAGATGCACGTCAGCTGGAAACGTAGCAAGCCAAAGACTAGTAAGCGCTCCCCACTCGACTGGACAAGCTAAAAGTAGGCAACACCCAATCACGAACCACGTACCCCAGCGCACAATGCCCCCGTCGCCACCATTCCCATCCACTGTTCTAGACTATAATACTGTTGATGACGATGCATTGCAGGCGACGTGAATTCTTGCAGCTCCGTCCCCAACTCGCGCATCAATTGTTTACGCATTTCGGCCAGTGATTCCTGGTGCTGCTGGAAGCGATCCAAGTGATGGAGATCCAAGTACTCCCGGGTGACGGGCTGCGCGACTCCAAACTGAGCTTGGCATGGCTGCCATTGATGAAGCGTGGCAGTTGAATCAGGTGGTTAGCGTGACAAACTGAAAGCAGGAAAGAAGCAACGTATGCGAATTTATAAAAGGACTCACCAAGATGAGCACGGCTAGGACAACAATCAAGAAAAGCATGTTCATCAATGACAAGCAATCTCTAACGAATTTCGCAAGCGTGTGACACTGGCGCAAAGGTCTTTGGCAATGTTCTATCGTGGAAGCCAGTCGGAAGTACAAGCGCAACGGAACAGTGCGTCGGGCGAGATGTCGTCACACGTTGCGACGCTGCTACGGTGCGAAACAATATTGATTGATTTTCCAGCTTCTTATTGTGCTCTCTTTGTGACTAAACACTGGCTGGAATGGCCATACATCTCTCGTTTACCATGCCGTGATCATTTCGAGCGTTCTCAAAGAATTTTGCACGTCGCCGTCGTCGTCGAAACCGTCACAATTGTCGTAGCGGTTTTGACCGCGATCTTCCGCCGCGCCGTCGGCGCGCCGCCGATGATCGGAGATCAGACCAAGCGAACAACACAACCAACCAGTTCCTCATCGTCCTGTATCATACAAACTATTGTAACAACTCTTCTCTTTTATCTATCCATAGCAAAGATCAATCTATCTTTATCAATCATGCCAAGAAGATGCATGTTGCTGCCGCTTTATGTGATGTACTTGTTCAATTCGATCGAAGTATCCGACGCCTTCACAACTTCATCATCCCTGTCATTTCCTTCGCCATGCTATAGACATTTCCCAATCCTACAATCTACCGCTAGATGCATTCTTCCATCAATATCAGTATATAGACGATCGACTTTCAGTCGTTGCATGACGGCACTGTCGTCGGCATCAGACGCTGCCGATCATCCTGTCCCAATGCAGGACAAGTCGCTACAAATATCACCCATCAAGTACCATTGGACGAGAAAGAACCTTTCCATTGCACTACCAGCATTGATCGGCATGATGATTGATCCGTTGCTGAGTCTCATTGACACCTTTTACACGGGCCGGGTGGGAAGTACTGAACTGGCGGCACTGGGCGCCTGCACGTCCATCTTTCACTTGGCCTTTAATGCCTTTCGGGCCACCACGGCGGCAACGACAAGTCTCGTCGCCAATGCACTCGCCTTGAATAGTAATGATGATAGCAATAATGGTATCAACGCGACGGATTTCACCAAAAGCAGCGGACCGCAGTCTATACTGGCGAATGACGACGCCCAAACGGTGGTGGCGCTGTCCCTCAAGTTTGGCTCCTACATGGGACTTGCAGTGCTGGTGGCACTATTAGCCGGCGGTAACGCGGCCCTCCATCACATGGGCATTCCAAAGACAAGTCTGTTACACAAGCCCGCTGCCGACTACTTGTTCACCCGATGCTGGGTGGCGCCGGTGGTCTTGTTCATGGGCGTGGCGGAAGGCGCCTTTCGGGGCTATGGCAACACCATGGTGCCGCTGACCGCTAGTATTGTCGCTGCTGGCATTAACGTGGTGCTGGATCCGCTGATCATGTTTCCGCCCATCAACATGGGAGTGCAGGGCGCCGCGGCGGCGACGGCAGTGGCGCAGATTGGAGCGGCACTGGTTTATGCCTACTACTTACTGCGACGAAACATGCTGCCGCGGAAAAGTGCAGTTTTGAAGAAACGTAATCCTACTGCGGAGAATGTTGCAGCTGCCAAAAAGACAAAGGAGCAGGCTCGTGGCGTGGTCAAGTCCATTCTTGGTGCCAACTTGAGCATGATTATGAAGCAAGGGAGCCTCTTGTTTGGCTGGGCGTATGCGACGGCGCGCGCCACGCGACTAGGGGCGACGCAAGTTGCGGCGCATCAGGTGGCGCTCAGTGTATGGCTGGTCTTTGCGTTCATTCTGGATGGAACCGCCGTATCGGCGCAAGTACTCATGTCACGAGCGTATGCGATCAAGGATAAGCCGCAAGTCAAGTCGCTGACCAAGTACATGATTGGTTTCGCCTTGCTGCAAGGCTTGATTAGCATGCTGGTTGTGGATGGCCTCGATCTGCTGGTGCCTCGACTGTTCACTTCGGACAAGGCGATCCAAGCACATTTGCATCATGTCATGCCGCACTTGGCCTGGCAGCAAGTGATTGTCTCGCTGACGCTGGTCATTGAGTCGTTGGCAGCCGGTGCCAACCAGTTTAGCATTTTGGCAATTGGCACAACGTTCTCGACGGTGTTGGCGCTGTGGCAAATGTCGCGTCAAGCCAGCATCGATGGTATTTGGTTTCTTGGCATTGGCACACTATTCGTCGGTCGGCTGCTTACGGCGTGTGTTGCCGTCACCAGAGCACTGTGGATCATGAAAAAGACTGATGATCGACAGATCCAAAAGTCATAGAAGGTCAGGCTTTCTCCTAGGATTGTCAGACAAGCATCAGCAGCAGTGCATGGACTTCGTTTGCTGTTCATGCATATTGCGCTTCTGTGGCGAGCACGTCATGTATAGGACAATGCGACGTGAAAAAGTTGCCGGTCCATTGGGTGCTACTTTTGTTCGATTTGAAGCTACAAATGAACTAATAGGGCATGTAAATAATTTAAATGTGAGCTATTGCTACCTTTACATTTATCTGAGCTCACATGATCCAAACCAATCGCATAGATACTACGCAATATCTGTCGTTGCACCTAACAAAGCAAGTCCATCGTCTGTTTGGATGTAGTTGAATGTGGAATCAATTTTGTAGAGCCCAGCAAACTCCATGGCTGCTGCTTCAAAATCGAGCAAGTACATTGTCCAGACGAACTTTTTATTGTCGCTGCAGATCTCATCGGCAGGAACGCAAAATATTTCGTTTGACGACAGGACCCACTCATTGAAGTTGTATCTCTTGACATCGAAAGACTGATTCATATCCATGCCTCTGTACGTCGCCTGGACTGATTCGGGGCGTCCGCCCGCAGTTCTGCACAGGGACTCTAGTTGCGTCAGCTCCGCAGAGGCAGTGACGGTGCATGTTCTGATTTCGCGTTCAATACAATCCTTCTCCAATAACTCTCGACTCTTTTGCGTGGCAGTTCTATACGCATGCCTCAGTTCCGCGTTGTCAACCAGAGCTTGAGCTTGAACGGCGCAGATGGAAAGGTCGACGTCATCCTCTTGAGCAAGAGCGATCCCACAAACGAGAGAAAACCACAAAGCGAAGGTGGTGGCAGTGAAACGGTACAGCATGGTATTCGATTCGGTTGTAATGGAAGGATGATGGATGATGTTGAACCATGAACTGAGGGTGAGATGTCCATCGGTCCATCGGGAATCGTCAGTCGTGTAATGGCGCAGTCTTGCTGCCAATCCTGTTGTATTGTACATTACAATCTATAGTCAATTATGAATACTATCTTTTGGCGTCAGCAAGTCAGTTCAGTCAATCGTTCCAAGATTGCACGACAAAACCTCGAACATTGCCCTTCACTGTCAATGCAGGGTAGCTATGTACCGTAGGATAGTAAAAGCAATCTGCAGTTGCGGAACGCATTAACTGTAAGATTAACACTCCATGTATTACGTCTCCTCTTTGCCCTTTACATTGCGAAAGTCATAAAGGCAGCCGCAATTCCCATGAGCAAGATTGCACCCTTGTGGAGCCAAGCTGTCGATCCTCCTGACACGTCGGTACGGTCGAGATTGTAATCGCATGACAAACCATCGTTCTGAAAGTTGATGAGCGTGTTGTCAATCAAAGTTGTATAATCCGCTTCATTGACAGCGTCAGAGCAGCGAGCTCCAAAACAAAAGACGCCGGGAATATTGTAAACCCAAAGATTGTTGGCGGCATCACGGCAGTTGAGATTAATCTGCCATCCTTCGTAATCACCATTTCCTTCCTCGCACAAGGCCTTGATATTCGACGTTTCCGTCTCAGTCGCGATGGTACATGTTGGCAAACCATTGGCAATGCATTGCGATAGGCGTTGGGCGCTCAAGTCGGTATAGGCTTGAATGGCGTTGACAAGATTGGCGTTACTTTGGATTTCCTGGAGATCAGTAGCACATTCATCCTGCGATTTGGTCGTGCGCGCGACGAATAGAAGCAAAACAAGGGATGAGCGGAGAGAGACAAACATGTTGATGGACTTTATTTTGAACTTCCAATTCGAAAATGGATCTTTTGACAGCCAGGTTAAAGTATTTCGTCAGGCGCCATGCAGGATTGCCACGCCGTGAACCTAAATATCTTGACATTTCACTATATATATTGAGCCTCCCAGCTGCTTGAATGATGGCAATTCCAATGCATATGGCACGCAGCTGGTTGAGTCCTTGGCGTCACAGTGACGCGCCAAACCCAACGCCTCCCGTTAGAAGTATTATATATACATCCAGCCGGAAGTCAAGGGAATTAGAAAAAGCAATACTATGTTGTTTGACCACATCAGTGGGTGTGACAAAGGGCTGTAACTCCGAAGAAAAAAGTTGCAGAATTCTACCGGTAGTTCAAGTCTTCGATCAATAGAAAAAGGCAGCCGCGAATGAGGGTGACGGCCTTTAACAATGATTGAAGTGCCGGTATACGCACTGACGAAGCTGCCTTGGCTACTCTACCGAAGTAACATATTGTCCTGCTAGCTATGTAATTAGCTAAAAAGTACTAGCATGATAGCCCCCACAACCCAATGAAAGGCGCTTGTCGTATGCAACACATCAGCAGCAATAGACGCAGTTGTGTTGGGAGCATTGTCCTGCTCTTCTTCAATCTCTGCAGCATCACCGTTATTTGATTCGTCACTGCCACCTTGGGTCGCCGCTATAGTCGGCGTATAAGTTTCGCCCGCCATCGTCGGCTCCATGGTATCGACATCGCTTCGCGTGTAAGAGTTTGTGCAGGCAAGACCAGTGCTCAGAAATTGCGAGCCCAAAGTGGTGAGATAGTTTGCATAAACAATTGTAAGGTAGACTTCGGCACATCGAGCGCCATGGCAAAACGCAAACGGTACATTGAACGTCCATGGTGTCAACGAAAAGTCGTCGGTTCTCGTGCAGTCAAACAAAACAGCAATCGTCTCAAAGTTGCCGCCGCTGCTTTCGCACAGTGACTCGAGCGAAGCTACATCCTCCAACGTTGCCGCGCAAGTCCCCGTGTCACCTTGAGCGGCGTAGCAGTCTGTCACTTGCTGGTACGAGTTGCCGTTGGCCGAGTCAAAGGCTGTTGCAATGTCATCATTCAGATTGTTGGCTTGGTCACATTGAGCTTGCGCAAAGCGAGTGACGAGAAAAAGTAAAGCGATAGCTTGGAGGAGTTTGCGATGGAGCAGCATGTTGCTAGAAGGGTTTACAATCTATTTGTTAAATCAGTGCGAGAGGCAAATCTTTGGATCTTTTCGTTTTCTTGGATCAGTGCAGTATCAAGTGCACTGCATCTTTGGCGTGGTCAACTGCGCCAGAATGGGAAATGCTGACGACGTTGTGTCCGGTCAGCTGTTGGCTACGCAAGACTTTTCAAGAGCGTCGCATGGGGCTTGATTTCACCATGTCGTAGCGCGTTTGGAAAAGTTCGATCGAAGGATCGATTTGCTGCGACCTCTTTCTCCCTCCATCACCATGGCATGTTCCGGGTCAAGTCAGTCTACAACAGTTAACTCTTACAGAGTTCTAGCCCTTTAAACCGGACTTCCAGCTTTCCCATTGTTTTTCAGAAGCAGCACTTTTGTAACGGGCAACAATTAAAGACCACCTGATACACACAACATACAACTTTCTACAATGAAGCTCTTCAACGCCTCGCTCTATCAAAAGGAGTCGCAGCAGCATGAGGTCCCCATGTCTCCAACCGCTGAAACGCATGAGACAACAGTTACGCAGGAGCAACATTTTATGCGTCCCCTCGATCCCCGCGAGCAGCGCGCTCACGAAACGCTCAAGCGCATTGAATATTGGATGGATAGCAGCATTCCCCTGCCGTTTTCGAACGGCAAGCGTCGGATTGGACTGGATCCAATCCTTGGTTTAATCCCATTGGTGGGAGACTTTGGGTCGGCCTTTATTAGTTTGGGGTTTGTTGCGCGGGCGGCGCCGACGCTGAGCCGATATACTGTCGTGCGAATGCTTTACAATGTTTGGGTCGATTCGGTGATTGGAGTGATTCCGTTGGTGGGAGATATCTTTGACATTGGACACAAGGCGAACCAGAAGAACTTGAAACTGTTCGAGCAGCATATGGAAGTTGGAGTCACGTTGCAGGATCGAACGGATCGAAAGTGGATCATTCGCGTCTGCCTCTTGTTCTTTCTGTTTTGTTCGCTCACGACTCTGGCATTCTTTGCACTCTTTATACTATTGATTTTGTATCTGACGGGACGCTTGTAAACATAGCTGATGGCATGAATCTCATTGGTTAACAAATGTCTATGATCCGGTGATAAACGAAAGAGTAGCTTGTTCCGATTCGGAGGAAGCAATAAATTTTGTAATCAAGTTTATGAATTGTGCTTTTAAGTAGTATGATTATGGATATTCTTGACCTAGTAGCGAGGTAAATAGAATGTGTACAGGCATGGAAACGTAATCACTTTGTCTTCTTAACATGTAGTAATTCCGCCTTGATCAAGTGCGTCCACGTGTGCGGTTCATCCGCCCACGGGTGTCCCTGCTCAAACTCTACTTGATGCTGATGGAGACCAAACTCAATGAGATCGTCCATAACGCCGTGACCTTGAACCACTTGTGCAAAGCAGGGATCAGCGTCTTCGTCAAAGAGTTTCTTTGCTGCTTGGCCGTTTGGTCCATGCGACAAACTATTCTGCACAGTGTTAAAGTACCAAGTCGGCCCGCTGTTGGCAAAACCGAGCGAGTACTTGTCGTGCTTGCAGCTGGAGTGGTACTCGGGAAAGCCAAGCTTGGTCCAGCCCAAGGTGGCAAGGTGAGAATGCTTGAACTGCTGCTGACGAAAGTCAATGGGCACGGCGGCGATCAAGTGCTCGATATTCTCGTGATGCAACAAGACGGTATGGTCCCAAATGCCGAGTTCGACCATTTCTAAGAAGAAATGCACTGAATGTGGCATATCATGGACACTAGCGAGTTCGATTATAAGCTGTCTGTTGTTCATATCGCCAGCGTCGTTCTTGTATTCGACCGTAAATGCAACTTGATGCGGACCTTCGCCCCAGCGATCTAGCACTTGCTGCTTGCTAAAACCTTGTATGTATTGTTGGAGATACTCCATTCTTCGTCGTAGTGCGTCTTGGCGATGGTGCAGCCACTTGTCAACGAGCGCGCGATTCTTGGGTCTTGCTTCGACTGGCTCGGCGCCTTCCTCCAGCTCGTTAATGACCTGGAGCTCATGCTCTAATGCTTCTCCAGTCTTCTTCATGGTTTCGATGGCTGTTTTTGTATTACGAAGTTTTATTTGAAAGTCTTTAAAAGATGCGAGCTGAGACTTGTACTGGCTGTCAATGGCGAATTGTGTCGACTGTAGTAAAGTGAATTGTTGTCTCGTAGGGCCATTAATATACATGGCGGATATCCATGAGAGCAGAGCAATGAAGTATACAAGGGATATAGCAGGAGTCTGATGACTTTTAGTTCGTGCGAAGCGATTGCTGCCGCGCTGTCGAGGGCTGGAAGTATGAGATTTGTAGTCGTCGTAGTGTGACGATGATGAAGATGCGGAAGCCGAGCTATCGCTAACCCATGTGTACGCCGAAGCGTCGTTTCCCATTGCTAGGTCGAGCATCATCTTGATGTTGTTTTCTTTAAGAGTATAGAGTGGATGGTATGTGCAACGGCAGAGCTTGCGAGAGCATTAATGTTTGAAGATTTGGAGAGGTTCGTCGCAAGCGTTGCAACCGACGATGAATGTGTGGCCTTGCATTGCCGCCCGGCTTGCGGCGCGCCATGCCAAGCCGTTTCAACGGAGGCTCGACAATCTTCGTTAGCTAGATGCCATGCTACCTACAGTACAATTTTGAGAGTAGACTCGTTTAAAATTTTAACAAAAATGCCGCTGTTATGTTAGCGTCATGGCACCACACAGTCTGCTGGCACGATTTGCCAGTTTTTATCGTGCTCATTTATCCGCCTTAAAAAGCAACGGTTGGAAATGGTAGCAAGCCATGGCCAGTTGCTGGAGAATCATTTCGCGGTCGTCATTAAGTCGAGCAGCATGTAACACTACCATTTCGTGCGCAAGGGAAAGTTGCGCCTGGAACATGTCGACCAGGACTGGTAGCTCGGAACGATATCCAGCCTTTTTAGCTGCCTTAGTGAGTGCATTGCCAAGTCCACGAATGAGCAGAATGCGCTGGCTTCGGTCGTCATCACCAGAGCAAGCTTTGTGCAAGTCTTCTGCAGCAGATCTTGCAATCTCCACGAAATGAGCTGGGTAAGTTTTAATCTTGTCTTGGATGCGAGAAATAATTTCTTCACCGTCAAACAAAAAGATGCAGAGACTAGCCGATCGGAAACCACCCGCGCACGTATGCATGGTTACCTTCGCGATGTCAGACTCATCTCGTACAACGTTCACGTTATAGATAGTGTCCTCGCCATCTTCGGGTTTGGGGAAGCAGTCTTCAAGCAGCTCCGGAAGCTCAATGTTCACCGACCGAGACAAGGACGCTGTCACTTTGTCTGGCAGATTCAAAGTTTTGTCCAGTGCATCTTCTGCAGACATTGCAGAGTGTACATTTGCCAAGAGAGAAGCATGGTCAGTCACAATGTCTTGAAAGTCGTGCAAAGCTTTTCGACCGACGCCAACATCAGAATGTGGCGAGTAAAACACTCGATGAACGGCAGCCGACCAATGCTCCGCTGTTCCACGAAGCGGAGACACCTCACGGATGACATCTCCTAAAAGCGGAGTCAGAAGAACGTCGCGGCATTCTTCGTCCCGTGCACTCTCGTACAGACGACTCATTTGTACTATTGATCCAACCTCATCGGAGACTAGCTTTGAAACCTGCCACGGAATGCCTCCGTTTTGGAGTCGATCCTTAAGTTCTTGCCTGGCACTTGCTTGCGACATAAGTTTCTTGGGTGGCGTTGATAGGGGAGTCTTGCCGACAATGTAATGAAACATGGACATGAGTCCAAATGCAGCGACCGCTTGTAAGGATCCTTGTTCGTGTTCCGTCATTACAAGACGAAAAGATGGAGTCGTCAGCAAAGCTCGTCCAACGAATCGGATTAAACTATCAGCGTCGTCAATCTTGTGAGTCATCGGTGACATGGTATCTTCGTGGTTCTGCGCCCCGTATGCTGTATGCTGAATCGCCGTCCGCATATCTCCTTCCAGCAAGAAGACACAAAGTTCAAAACCGTCTCGCATTTGGCAAAGTTGCTTCCAATGATCCTGATGCACACTGCGTTGAACAATGTCTGCAATAGTCTTGCGTTCAATTGCCACAGGAAAGTTAAAGGTCGAGCTACCGAGCGTCGACTCGAAAGCAAAGTCTCCCCGCGCAAGCTTCCGCTCCTCAATTTGAGGCGCTGGTAGTGATGACGGCCAAACACGGCGGAGTAAGCCAGTCGTCAGCATGCGAGTTAGCTCCATTCGTAGCATGCGTGGCGTTGCATTCTTGTTGCGCTCGCGGTCGTCAATGTATATTGTAAGCTTTGGTTGTTGTTGATGTGTAGTCGGTGTGTATGTTGCTGCGCTTGCTCTAGGTGAAGCGTCTTCCTCGGTCAAATCAATAACATTTTCAACTTGTTTGTCGTCGTCGAATGAAATCGATCGTGCCTTTGCAAGTGGTGCAACTCGGGTAGCAGCCGTTTTCCGACTTAAACTGTCACCGTCATCGTCGCTGCTATCCGACAACTCCAAAACATTTGGCGTGGTGGTTTTGGTAGCGACGGATGGCAACTTCATGGCAGACTCGTAAAGCCATGCTTCGTCGTCGTCGCTGTCATCGTCCAGGACCAATCTGGGACTTAAACTGTCACCGTCATCGTCGCTGCTATCCGACAACTCCAAAACATTTGGCGTGGTGGTTTTGGTAGCGACGGATGGCAACTTCATGGCAGACTCGTAAAGCCATGCTTCGTCGTCGTCGCTGTCATCGTCCAGGCCATCCAACCAGATTGGTCCTGCATGATTAGATTTAACAGCCGGTCGGCTTCGTTTGCTGTTAGCAGCCGTTGTTTGATTCGTTTGAGCTCGGTTGGTAAGATTACAACTGACATTGTCGTCATACAAGTTTCGTGGCGCCATGCTCCCTGGTCCAGCAGGCGGCTTTTTGACCATCAAGGCGGATTCATGCAGCGCCGCTCGTAGCATGGCTGCCTCTGCGGCGGCTTGGTTGGCCGTTCGCGCGCGCTTTGGCGGTGTACCAGCGACATTATGGCTTGCGATGGCGTGCGAATGGACATCGAAGGGCGAGTCATCGAATGCATGTACGCCGCCAACTGAGTTTGTCCCAGGTAAAGCTGGCATGTTGCTTCGCTCCATGGTCACGACGAGCGTTCGGTTACGCCCAGCCCCTTGACTCGCGTGGTGAATGCGCCGTCCCTGCGCTTGCAATGTCGTATTGCTGAGAAAATCGCAAAGATTGTGTAAGGTCTCGCGCTTGGCTTTGGAAACATTGAAGACCCGTGAGTCTCCAAATTGCTGTCGTTCGAGCCCAGCTTCGCAAGTCCTGTTCATCGTTGCCGCCTAAAGGGGCGGCAGCTGCGGCGGCGGAGCGGACTGGAGATGCAAACAATCCACCTCCTCCTGTATTAATTGATGCCGCGAAACCAGCTCCAGCTCCTCCACCAAGAGCTCGCGGACCTCCTCCTCCGTAATTAAGCACTTCCTGTTTGGCTTCCGGTCGATGTTCCAGTAGCGTCGATACAAAGAGCTTGCCCTTGTCCGTGAGCGAGTAAGTGGCGCGCGCACCAAGCGCCGTCCGAAACCCATGCCCTCCGTTCCGCGTCGCTCGAAACTGCACCTGCGGTTTTTGCTGCAGCAGCAACTGATGCGACATCAGCGTCTTGTGTCCGCTCCAGGCTCCATGCGGTCGACCAGCCATGTAGTTTGCCAGCATTGGTTCGTCGCAAAAGGGTTGCGCGTATTCGCACAGCTGATCCTGCGTCAACATTGGAAAGCCGCGCGTGTAAAAGACCATGAGTATGGCAAAGGCGCCGCCGCGGACTTTGATGTGATTCAAGTAATGATCGCGTGTCATGATGGACTCGCTGCTATTGCTGCCGTGCGCTGCAATAGCAAGATTGGGAGGAGTGTATCCTGGAGGGAGCACTGGTTCATTTCCATTAACAATGTTTCGACAGAGCTCCGCTACCGTCTTTTTCAGTTTCGTTTCCGGCAATCCAACGATACGTCCAGTCTTGAATGCGTAAATGTCTTGACGAACGTTTTGAATCAAGCGCGCGCCTTCCGACCAAAGATGGTGTCGCTGCTTCCCTTGTTGGCGAGCGAACTCGGCTCGGGCGTTGAGTGCCGTCACCAAGTCCTCGTTCCACACCTTGGCATTTGCTTGGCGAGGCATTGTGAAATGATGATTGATGTATTTGACTCGTTAGTCCTTTCGCTATCACAGAGGAGGTGCGCCAGATAAAGATGAGGGACAATGCAAAGTGTCATGGTGGGGGGAGCAGCGAGCATGCGAACCGTCGATGAGCGATGTGACAGTTAGTAACGCTACGACTTATATGACGTCACAAAGATCCATCTTTTTATACCGGTACGCCATTAAGTGACGTCACAAAGATCCATCTTGCTATGCCATGGGATTTTCTTTTTAGGAAACGTTGCAGATAAACAATCAGCTACCACGGTGTTCAAACCATGTTGTATCGATGTATCGCAAGGTCTTACAGTTGATGTACTTGCATGTCATGGAATGCTGCATCTTTGAGTCACGTCGATCGTCAATAAGAGTGCTTTAGTCACACATGGGGTTCACGGATTCCGAACGAGCACAGCAGCTGCCGATTTGGTCACGTTTCGACTGCGAGATCCATGTATGCTGCATGCACCATTGCTCGGGCGAGAAGAATCTCCGATGACACGGAACATCGCAGCATGCATCAACAAACTAGCAACATCAGCTCGCCACAATAATGAACCCTGACGAATCTTCTCAATATTATCCATCTTTGACAAACATGATGGCCATCCATCAAGACGATCAGCTGCAGGAACGACGAGTTGACGTTGTCAAGCTCAAGCGTCCATCGCTTGTCAAGGATCAAATTGACGGAAACCTGTCCAACAGATCCATCTTCATTAAGCTATCGCGCTCAACGTCGCCGGAACGAAGTTTAAGGCCCATGGCAACGTTGGTACACGCATTGACGTCGCACTTTCCAATGCCGTCTAAAACGGGTATTCGAAGTCCCTTCAAGCATGTGTCAACACCGGCGACCAACCCAAGGGCGAGGGATGCACCCTCGGTGAACGATGACAAGGACGATGAATCATTTTCGCTGGACCAGTCGCATTTCGACGAAAGCGACTCGAATTATGACGACGTGATTGAGGAGCTGGTCGGTAAACTTGGATCAACAACAACCACTACGATGCAGGAAGGCAAACTGATTCGCCGACGGCGAAGCAAGCAACTGTCCAAGGGTCGTCGGAACAATCGAAAAGTACGAACCATGGAAACGAAATTGAATGCAAGTGACGGAAGTTGGGATAAGTTTGTGAAACTTGCCGAGAGTCAACATTTCGAAGCAAAGGAAATGGAGGATAGTACGAGCATTTAAGTTATAAATAGTTTATTTAATGCACAATCTTCGCAATTACAGTAGTGCAAAAGCTGGCAATGGACGATATGGTTCTTGCGCTCCATTTGGGTCTCAATATCAATACCTGTTGAGAGCTGCCCAGTTATTGCAAAGCCCAAGAGACTGATTAATTTTACTTGACCTCATTACAGCTGCAAGTTTGTACTGAGTACGACTCTGCAGCAGCCATCCAACGGAGGCAGCGCTGCGATAGCTAATGAGATAAAGACTCCTCGGGCGAATTACTCCGATTACTCCTGCAAGAGGTCATAGCTCGGGGAAATCCTTCATTATGGAACTTCGGCAGACGTTCGCTGCGTCCCAAGCTGGCGTCGACGGCGTGGATCGTGCATCACGAGCTTGAATGTGTGCACGCTTTGGAGGTTGAAGTGCCAAGGTCATTTGAGAAGCGCATTCTTCGAAAAGGTGACGCGCCGGAAGTTTGGCTTGCTTCCGGTTCTGCCCGACAGTATCGTTCGTCATATGAACATTTTCTACTATTGCCTGGTCGTGTTGAGTCACAGTTGGCGAGGTCAATAGTGAGAATTGCTGATATGGACTTGAAGATTGTTCGTCAACTCCGAAGTTTCGCCGATCAATGAACCAGCGTAGTGATCGCGCGATTTGCGACCATCACAAATCCGCCTTTTGAGAAAAGCACAATGCACATTGACGACTTGAGCAAGAGCAACCACTCCCTCGCGAGCCTCTTTCGCTTCAGCAAGGATCAAGAGGAACATGGCAAGGGATGGGTCACCGTTTCCAGCAGTCGCAGCTGGACGCCCGACGACAAGGATCTCGACGATGAACTCAACACGAAGAGTACTCATTCCCGCTCCTTCTTCACCAAGATTAGCCGCACCAAATCTATGGAGGAGGCACTCCGACCCATGGCATCCATTTCTCACGCACTGACAAAGCTTCCGCGATCGTCCTTCGCCAGCATGAGGACTGCCAGCATGCGATCGTTTCGGATTGCACCCTCCCGTACTCCATCGCCGGATGATGTGACGCTTCCTCCACGAGAGGACGAGGACGATGATGACTCGTTGGATGACTCGTTCCACCAGGAAGAGGAAGAGAAGGAATGCGATGAGGATCAAGACTCCTTCAAGGATGATGCGACGCTAAGCATTGTACTACCGCCAACACGTCAGGAAGGCACGGTCATTCGTCGGCGACGTGAGAAGCAACTCTCCAAGGGACGCCGCAGCATGCGACAGGCTCGGACGCGAAGCGCCAGTAGTGGGAGCGACGGTAGCTGGGACAAATTCATGGCAAAGGCTGCTGCTCCAAGCCCGAATTTGATGCCGCAGGATTAACAAGCAAGACGATGGAGATTCGGCATAGCCTTGCCCAGCGCTGGTTGGTCGAAAGGTGTACCTTTAAGTGGCAATGTCGACAAAAGTAAAGAGATAACATACATTTTAGAAACGAACAAAACATGTATTGACTACCGTACTACCATACATATGCTGACGAGCGTGATTCGTATTTAGATTAGATAAGCGCTGCACCAAGACCGAGCATGCCAGTCGCTATAACGGTAGCCATATTAATCCAGACAAATGACGTGGTCCATCCTTCACTTGCATTGTCTGATGAAGGTGGGTTACCTGTTCCGCCGGATGTCAATGTTGGCTCTTTTGAACTACCTCCGCCACTGGCCGTTGGAATGGGCGAGGAGCCACCATTGCTCGCCGGCGCCGGAGTGGGGCTACCAACGGAAGGTTCAAAGGTTGCACTGATTGTAGGCTCTGCAGTGGGATAGTCGGCCGCAAGAAGAGTTTTCCAGACCGAGTTGCCTTCGCAAATGCCGTCAACCACAACACTTGATTCAATGTTGGAGCAGTCGAATGAATCAACGCTCGCAAGTGTTGCATTTTGTAACGTGCAATTGGAAATTGTGCAACTGCTGCAAGCCTGATCGTTGAATGTGACATTGCAAGACTCACTACTCAGCTCGAGGGTACTGTTGGTGTCAGAATTAGTTGATACATCGAAATTTTGAAACCTTGTCGTGCAGTAGTTTTGCACGACATCAGCTTGCGCCAGCGATTCATCCAAGACGGTGTAGCAAGTCTGAAACTCGATTTGGAGAAGGTCAGCATCTTGCGGGTTGGTGACGTTGAGGTTCCAATCAATAGCGACTGGTAGGCCAAAGTAGGTTGCGTTGCCGTAGGCAATCGAACAACTAAAGTTACCTACGCCATTTCCACTCCCTGCCGTTAAAAGGAGAAACGAGATTTTAGTTTTATAGTTGTTTCACTTTGCAAAACCTGGGGAAAAAACAATTTTAATCTTCTTCTCGACACGCATATTATGCTGCTGCAACTACTTACAGTTGCTGCAGTCGCAAGTGAAACCAAGGTAGTCATAGAAACCACATAGACCGTCGTCGCCTGTATCACCCTGTAGATTTCGCAGCAAGCTGGTGTCTTCGTATGCCAGAACGCACGTGCCAGCCGCGACTCCAAGCTCGACTTGCTCTTGGATCGGCTGGCAAGTGTAGCCTGGAGGGCATGCTGCTGCTGCATCTGGAGCTAAAATGCCAACATCCGGTTCATCCTCGCTCGTAACAGTAACCGCCTTGCTGGGGTTACAAGACTTGAATCCAGCACCAGCAGCAGCAATCCCTCGGTCTGCCTGCTTCCATAGTGGCTTGCTAGGATCACTTCGGATGGAGGACTGAGTCGTTGCTGCAGCAGCATCGGCATTACGTGCAAACAACGATCCTCCACTCTTGCGATTCAAACGCTCCTGGAGGCGAATGGTTCCAGCGACTGGAGTGAGCGCCAAGGCAGCAGCTGAAAGAGCTACTCGCATGATGGATGTGTATGTTGCGATGCTCTTTGACCAATGATGAGATGTGTGATCAACTTTGACGAGAGCCAAAAAAGCTATCATGATAGCTCGTCGTCGCCAAAGATCTTGTGGTCAATGACGTCATCCATGCTATCCTACGGTAGCCGCAAGATCCTTTTGTTCCATTCACAGGCCACGGATGTTACAGCAAGTGTTAATGCAATGTAGACTTCTATTTTTTTGGCAAATGTTAGTTTAAAGGTTTTACAAATACATATTATGCGAAGTGGAGATTTAAGGTAAAGTGTTGCGCGTACAATCTCGCTCTAATTTAACACGGCGCCAAGCCCAAGCAAACCAGTCACCAGAGCCGTCGATGCAGCACTCCAATATACTGACATTGACCATGCACGACTTTCAGAAGCTGCTGCATCATCTGCCGTCGGAGCAGCATCGCCTCGTCCATTGGACGCATTGTTACTTCCCAGCAGCGGCGTTGGTCCGCTCGACGCTCCCGCATCGTCCGGCGGCAACGTGTCAATCGTTGGAACGCCGACGGATGGTTCAAAGGTTGGATATCCGGTTGGTTCGGTGGTGGGGTAGTCGGCGGCAAAGAGCTGCTTCAATATGTTATTGCCGTCGCACATGTCTTGCACGACAACGTCTGATGCTACATTGGAGCAGTCAAAGGAGCCAATGGATGTGATTGTATCTGATGCATTGCACTTGGTGAGAGAACAGGAAGTGCAAGCCTGATCATTGAACGTAACGGTACAAGACTGATTCAATAGCTGACCCTGAAAGTCGGCGTATGTTGCGTAGTTGGATATGCAGTAGCTTTGCAGCAAATCGGCTTGCGGAAGCGAGTCGTCAAGTGCCTCGAAGCAAGTCTCGAGGCCAACTATTAGTGGATCTCCCTCTTGTTCGCTTTCCACATTGACATTGTATGAGAGTGCGACTGGCAAACCGAAAAAGGTGGCGTTGCCGGAGAGAATGGCGCATTCAAAGGTACCATTGCCAGTGCTATTACTCCCTGAATTAAAAACAAACGTTTACAAAGGAAAAAGAGAACAATAGGGTAAAAAATTGCTGGTTTTTGTCGAAGCGTCTAAAGCGTTCTAGCTAAGATGATATTCCTCTCATCTCATTCATGCATGCCACATAATATTTCTTTAACTTACAGTTACTGCAGTCACACTCGTAGCCCAATGTATCTTGATAATATGTACAAAGACTTTCCATTGTTTGTAAGTTTCGCGAAGATGCTGTGACATCATTCGTTGCGACGCAAATCCCTCCTCCAAAGGCGCCATAGTCGGATTGTTCGGGAAGCTCTTGACAGGCGTAGCCGCGAGGACAAGCTGCTGCAAGTATTCCAACGTCTGGCTCACCGTCACTGTCAGTTGCGGATTTAATCATGGTAGGGTCGCATGGCTTGGCGTCCAGAAGTCGATGATTGGGCTGCTTCCAAAGAGGCGCCTTTGCAAAGGACGACGACGAAAATGATGTTAGGCTGGTTACTCGCTCGAAGCGCTCATCATGACAACGGCTGCGACCATTTTGCCGTCGAAAGGGTTCCACAACAGGAATTAGCGCTAGAGCAGCGGCGGATAGAGCGACGCGCATGATTGAAAAATGATGCAATGCACAAGAAGCGGTGCGGTCGATTGTCACGCACCGTCACCGCCGTCCATGGTGACGAGGCCACGAGCGAGCATCGCCGAAGGCGTCAGAAGATGACGTCACATACACGTCTAAAAACGTCGCTAATGACTAACTTCAATACCGCTCCGACTCCTGGGTCATTATTCATCGCCCGGTCGTGCCAAGGTTCGCGCATCTTTCGACGAAAGTGACCATGGCGTTACCGACTCGACAACCACAATCACCGCAGACTACAATACTAAGCATGATGCTCCAAAGGCTTTCACAAGCAGCAATCGTCCTTTTCCTCCTCATTCCCCAGAAATCATCGGCGTATCCAACTGGAGCCGGTGGCTGTGCTGGAGGAGGATCCGTCGGAGGTCCTCACCTTAACAGCACTTCCATTGTTACTGGATCGCTTAATGATTTCGGTGCAGTCATTTACTTTGGAGCAGTTGATAAGTTGGTGGTTGGGCAAGTTACAAATTTTACTATTGATGAGGAGCATACCATGGTCATTACTTCTGACAAGACCTTTCGAGGTTTGCTCTTTCGACTAACGTCTGATGGAGATGCAAATTTCGATCCGCGCGGCGCGTTAACGGTTTCGCCGGATCTACCAGTGCTGGAACAAATTAGTCAAGTGTGCTTCGATGAAGGAATCGCGGGAGTGACGCATTTGAACAATACCGACAAGACGATTACGGAAGCAGTCCTTAAAACCAACCAAGTGGTGGAGGGACTCACACTGGAGATTACCTTGGTTGTCAGCAACCGCATCATGGACAATGGCACCTTTGTCAGTGAATACTACTGGAGCAGCTACCAATTAAACTCGTTTGATCCTGATGAGACGGCGTCACCGACAGACTTTCAATTTCCTACGTTTGCGCCGTCCATGAGCCTTTCACCATCAACTATACCAGTCATGGCGACTGGACCCACCTTGCAGCCGACGCGCAACCAGGCGGCAACCTTTCCGCCCACCTTGGCTCCAGTGGTGCCAACGACGGCGAGTCCCACCGTGACGGCGCGTCCGACGAGTGTCGACGATCGGTCGGAGGCACCGGCTGCCGCGGCGAACTCGCTCTCGTCGGGGTGCATGACGCGAGTCAGCATGTCAATGATGGTTGCGACTGCTATTGCTGCATTCGGATTGGTGTTGCTATAGTTATGTGAAGTGTAAGAAAAGGCTATATGTAAATAAAAGAACCTGCCAGAAACATGCGGTCACTGCCCCAAAGGTCGGCTCGGATTTTGAACCTGTATAGGACACATCATCATGGTCAAATGATAGCTACTGTGCACTACTAGGCATGCATACTACCGGTAGTACCGGCTGATGGCTGGCAACGAGCTGAAAGCAAACATACACCTATGATACGTATGTACGTCAAAAGGGCATTGAGAGATATCGTCTGTCCGGTACTCCAGGCGCCCGCCGCGCCGCTCGCCAAAGAGCGACAGCCATGGAGCGTCGCCACCAAACACATCTTCTGCAGCAATTCGATTCTTTGGCTCCGCCTCTCGGACTGCAAAGTGTTGCCTCTTTGCAAACAAATTCGACAGTCGATTACTCATAAAGAGCGTCTGCAGTAGTAATACAAGCTTGTCGAGCGAGACAAGCATCATCCTTACAAGCAAAACTGAGAAATAGTGCACATTCCGCCAAATTACGTACCTCTGCTGAAACTGTCCACGACGAAACTTGGACGCCGACATTCCTAACAATAAGATGTTCAGCATGAAACATGCTCTGCTTGTTTTCACTCTCGCCGCGAATACGGTTTCGGTGACAGCCAGGAGGAAAAATAGGCCAACAGCGTCACCGACTTATATCTTCAAGGAACTGATTGACGGGTCTGCAATTTCAACGACATCTCCAACTGCATCGTCTTCTGATATGCCAAGTGACCAACCAAGCTTGTTTGTGTCGGACGTCCCGAGCATACTATCTAGTGTGGCTTCTTCGGACGTACCCTCTGTTGCTCCAGCGTTGGCAGCGTCGGATTCTCCGAGTAACTTTATGAGCGAGCTTCCTTCGAATGTCCCATCGTTTGGTGAAAGTTGGCCAACGTCTCTCAGAGGCAGCGATGGTTTGAGTGATACGCCGAGCTTGTCGCCTACCATGCCTGTAACGGCGGATGAAAGCGACTCCCCCAGCGATGCGCCGAGTCTCTTCCCAACAGGTATGTAACATAGTAATTGAATAGACGATTGTGATATCCGTTCGTCAAGGCTTGTCTAATTTTTTCCTTACCGTCTTTCTTCCAAAGCCATCTCGGATAATCCAAGCCAATCTCCATCGCTGGCGACGTCGGATGCGTCCGAACAGGTTCCAATAGGTGATTTGACCAGGGCTCCGTCCGATGTGCCTTCCCTAGGATTCGAGCAACAGGGTATATCGGACACGCCAAGTGACTCGCCAACCTTCAGCTTATCATCGGACACGCCAAGTGACTCACCAACCTTCACCTTATCATCGGATATCCCGAGTGATATGCCGAGTGATTTCCCGTCGGATCAACCGAGCATGATACAAAAAAGTGTAACGTCAGAGCCTACCGTGCTGTTTAGTCAACAAGGCTATCCTGAGACAAGTGGCGAGCCAACAGCTGGACCGATGCAAGATATTAGTGACTCGCCGAGTGGAGTCGTCAACTTTGTGTCTTCTTCGAACGGCATTATGGACAACGAGACTGTGGCAATCTTTGAAGACGTCATTGCCCGGCAATACCTGCCGCAAGTACTACCGCTAGTTTACCCAGCCAGCTACACAAACACGAAATGCAAAGTCGTAAGCCAAACGTCTTTGAACAGCAACGCGGAACGCAAGCTGCAGGACACAACGACAAGCAAAAAACAAACGGCAAAGCTTTATGTAACCACTGACGATATTAAAATATTGCTGCGAATCTCGAGCAATGTCAATCCACCAGCCGAAAACTTTGATGAGCTTGTCGGTACAGCATTGCAGGAGTATCCTAACCTTTTGCAGCAGTTACTGAGTAATCAAACAACATACTTTGAAACGGAAAGCAGTATCGACAAATCCGACAGAGACGACGATTCCGTGCCACCACCAGTGGCTGCCATTGAAAAGACACCAACGTCCTCCAGTGGCAAGAACGGAATGCCGGTTATCATAATCATTTCTGCAGTTGCGGGAGGAGTTGTTGTTGCTTTACTTGCAGCGTTCTATCTGGGTCAGCGTGATGCCTATCGCCCTCCGCCAGAAAGACAGATTGCCGGTGATTGCAGCATTGCCTTTTCTGAAACGCAGGATGATATATACCCATTTGGTCGCGTGGCTGAATCTGGACGGGGAGGCATTATGATTCAGACGAGCTTCTCTAGTATATCTGGTAGCAACATGCCTCTGTCGCTGAGTCCTGACCCCTATCCGCTTGTCACGCCCGTCAACCTACCAATGGGAGACGACGAGTTTCCAGTTTCGACTCTGGCATCGCCTGTAAAGAGCAGTCGAAATGGCAAGTCCCCAGTTGTGAGTCCTCGATCGACAGGTTCAGTAGCGAGTCTCATGTCCATGGCGTCAGCCCTGAGTCCAAAATCGCGTGGTTCAGCAGCAAGTCCAAAGTCTCGATCTGCGGTAAGTCCCAGGTCCATGGCATCTGGCGCGAGTACAGAAGCTACTTTAGAAGCTCCACAGTCTTTGCAAGATATTAAGCGTTCAATTGAGACGCACTGGAACCCGTCATTGTCCATAGCCGGGGATGTCAACAAGCAAGATCAGCCAAGTGATGGAAAATTCGAAACAATTTCTGAAAGAACCTCGGAAGAGAGCTCCTGGGAGAGAGAGGGGAAAGCAGTATCAACGGATGATGAGTCAAATGGTTTGAATGGATTGAACTTTGTAGAGTCCGTAGCGGTGGACGATGGCCGTATTCAGCAGCCTCCCCGAACTCTGACTGTTGACCCAAGCATTAATGATTCTCCAACAGCGGAATCACGAAATATGTTCAATTTCTGGGGAGCAAGTGCCAGCAAGGATAGTTTGTCGACTCGGCCATCGGAGGCATCTCGTGTACAATGCATCGACGGGCCACTTGACTCCTTGGCAAGTTTTATCACAAACGACGAGGATTCAATGCATCCTTTCCAGCCAGCGGTGCAAATACAGCAAACGCAAACATCTGCAATGCGGCCGGTGGTGCCATTGGCGATTGACACTAACAACAAGCATGCCGCTCATACAGGCCTACTGTTGGACGACTTAGTTAGCACAGAAAAGGAGTGGTCGGTGTCCACCACGCCCAAAAGCGGCAACCAAGAGAAGTATAAAAAGCCTCCAAGGCAAATTTTGCAAGAGGAGCGAATTCTGACTGACGGCAACAGCATTTAATGTCAAATATATTGATAGGTGTTTATATGTTGTGAACCAGTTAAACATTGACCTTGCTGTAAGTTAACTTTTAGTAGGTATGGCATAGATAAGGCTTTGTTGCAATTTAGAAAAGATACTTCGTGGTCGAGCACAAAGAGACGGACGGAACGTAGTCGCTGATAAATTGGACGAATGGTCGATTGCGAGATTATTGTTTACAAAACATGCATAAGTTAGTGTGGATGGGCTCTGGAGAAGATACGCGCCAGACGACGCACGCGAAATTTGTCGACACAAAGGGCAATAATGCGATATGCGAGATAACTGGTACAAAACTATGTGGATATGTTGGTATTTCTTGCTTTAACCAATGGGCAATCAGCAGTACGTCCATAGCTATGCCAGTAAACAGACATACTATTCGTTTGTCAGAATCGTCAGGGTCCGCTTTTGGTTGGCGGTCTTGATCATTAACGCCGTAATCGCCGACGATCCCATGGCGCGTGTGTCGACATCGTTAATGGCAACTATAATGTCACCGGCCTTAAGCAAGCCTTCCAGTGGACTAAGCAGGTTGACCTTATGAATGACCGGTCCTTCCAATGTTGTGTCAATGACAATCCCCAGTTTCCCGGCTGGAGCGGTGATTTGCCGCGTTACTTTGCTCGTAGAGACAGGTGCCAATATTGGTTCCACTCCATCGTCTGTTGCTGCATCAACGTCCGACTCTATATTCTCCTCACTCATATCTTCGGAAGACTCGTCTTGGTCCTCCTCAGTTGGTGGAGCTGGTATGTGCTCGTTCTTTAGTTTGGATGAGGAGGCTGCTGTCGTTGTTGATGCTGCCGCAGGAGCCACCTTGCTTGACGTCAATGGTTTTTCCACAGCTGCGCTGCCATTGGCTCGCATTGGAGCGTCCCCATTTTCGTCCGCATTGTTGACCGTTGTCGACTTTTCCGATAATCGTCGCTGATTCTCAGATTGACTGGTAATTTCAGACATTATTTGGTGCTTGCCAACCTGGTTGTACCAAATGACGCCAAAAAAGATGGCTAGTATGCAGACGCCTCCCACAATGATACCGACAATCGCTCCCGTCGCGAGTCCACTGTCACTAGTTGATTCATTGACAATGGGAGCCGTTGTTGGCGATGTATTATCTTCTGGCACTTGACTTGCTTCCACACTTGTTATTGGTTTGAAGTAAATTTGGTTAATCGCCGGTGTGGCGTTGCGCAAGTAGTCTTGGACAAATATTTCTGCATTTTCCTGCGCCGTTCGTACCAGCAAACTATCCATGGTGGCATTTTGGCCGTTTAGCGTGTCTCGTCGGCCAGTCACTTGCAGAATGGTTTGCAGTGGCGCAAGGTTATTGTATTGCAAGTTTCGTCGCAACGAGCTGCGTCGCCGTCCATTATTCTCCGAATTCTGCAAATCAAACACTTGTCGAAGCAGTATTGCAGAAACGTTCAAGATTGGCGGACTCTCCTCGGCCAAGTAGTCGCTAAAGAATTGCGTGACTTGCTGTTCGTAGGCGGCAATGGTTGTCACTGGCATGGCGCCGGCAACATTCATCAAATCTACGACCACCATGCCTGAAACAGACGGCAATTCGTCAAGCGGAATGGTCAGTTCCATCGTGGGTGTATTGGTTGTGCCGGATGCTGGCGATGATGCATCTGGCGCAATGGTTGTTTGTACAAGTGTTGGTGTCAGCGTCGTTGCCATTGCCGTGGGCGACGGAGTCGGTTGCTCGGTTGTGGGAAGACTTGTTGGCGTTTCGGTTGCTGCTATAATCGGTGCATCAGTCGTCGTCGCATCATTTACAGTAGGAGAATCCGTCGGTGCACCTGCTGTCGGAGCATCAGTAGACGCTGTCGTTGTTTGCGAGGTTGGAGCATCTGTCGATGCCTCGACTGGACTCTTCGTCGGTTCGTCTGTCTTTGACGCTGCATCATCGTCACCATTATTTCCATCATCATTATTGCTGTTACTCGCACTTTCGCAGTCGCAATAAGCATAGACGGAAAACTGAATGGCGGCGCATTCAAGGCTGCTGTAGTCGCCCGCTTGGCCCTTGGCATCAATGTCGCGGCAGGACACTTGCGAGTCTCCAAATGGATCATCCAGAGTATTGTCGGGACTACCAACCACTAAGCCGTCTCCGCAAACGTTGCATGACGAAGAACTTTGTGCGAATGCAAATTGAGAGTAGCATGCGGCAGTGACAAGAATGGACAGAAGCCATCGACGGCTGCTGCTGTTTCGGGAAATTGTAGACATCTTACTAGGCGCGGAATAGGCTGCAAATTGACAAGTATCTGCTAATCCACGATGTTTCTTTAAGTCAAAAGCAAAGTAGCTGTTGCTTCTGACTCTTGCCTCGATATGCAAAGCTCCTTTGGTCGAAACGGAACAAGTTGTTGCAACGTTGCAACAGTGTCCAGCAGGAAGGATTCTCTGATTATGAATCTCTTTTTTACGTAGCGCTCCTCGATTCTTCGGATAATTCCTGTTCCTTGTTAGACTGGTAAATAAGGAGGCCAGCAGCAAGTGATTGTGATGCTTTGGCAAAGCCTTGGCGGGTTGTGGTCTGCGAAAAGGGACGACCGACGGGATGGAACCGGACAGGTGAGGGTCATTGATCCAGTCATTTTCGGTTCTATGCCCACTAACTTGTCGGCCCGGTATTCAACGGACGCTGGCTTGCGTGCGTTTCTTAGCTATGTAATGCTAAACTACGAGCACACTTGCACCGCTAAGAAAGCAGCCAGCTAGAAATACAATCGTTTATAAATTACCCCATAGCTATTACTATTAGTTATAATAATAGCAGCGTCTATTTTCAAGCCACTGCAACGTTCTCAGCAGGTTGCGCATCTTGCGCAATTTCCTCCGCTTCATTATTGGCACTCGAGCAATGATACTTTAAATCATTTGTCTCCTTCAAAACACTGTCTTCCTTGGCGCATGGACCAAAAGCAAATCGTTCGGCGAGTGCATCGAGCGCAGCGTTTAGTCCTGGGAGCATGTCAACTACGGTTGGTTCGGGAAAATACTCGTACTCGAAGGAATGGTCATCGTCGTCGTCGTCGCCATCGTCGTCATTGTCGTTTTGGTTGCGTTGACTCTGACTGTCTTGCTCGGAGGTGTCATCTTTCTTGGCGGCGGCTGCGTGGAAAGCTTGTGAAATAAGAATCTTCTTGTGCAGTCGCTGCCTTTGGTTGACCGTGTTGTCGTTGCTGCTGCACGTGATTTTGACGTTAATGTCACCGTTGACACTACTTCGACTCTGGCGGTCGCCAGGGTAGCCATAAAATGAGGAAACGGGATAGCTTGTTGTCGAAACACCGGACTCTGTCATAATGAGCCGCAAGTCGTCGCTTCCAATGGATGAGCTCAATGACTCGGCATCCTCTTCGTCGTCCTGCCCGCATGATGCCGATGATGAATTTGATGATGAAGATGGATCAGACTCTTCGTCCTGCGACTCAACATCGTCGTCTTTCAGTGCCTCGTCTAGGAGCTCGTCCAAAGGGTCCCTCTCGGTAGCATTGTCTTCTTGTGGTGAAGGTTGCTGCTGTCGATCAAGCTCCCGCGCCAGCTTCTCGCAAAACAAAGTCGACGGTTCATCCGAAATGCTCGCAGCAAGTTCTTCAATAAAATCACCTGCATCCCCTTCGTCCCGCGTCTCAACGATTTGGATCATGTGTTGTCGCCGCTGATTGGGTCGCGACGATTGCTGCGACAGCATTCGAAGACGAGATTGGCTAGTTGCAGCGCTGGCATTGCAACCATCTTCATCGTCGTCAACTTCATTGCAAAGCGCCATGACTTTTGAGTTCACAACCTGCAGTTCCCCTTCATCGTCGTCGTCAATGCTTGCCGAAAAACTATGCGGTAAAACACTGTGCTGCCGTCGGTCATTCAGGCGACTTTGGCGCAGGCGAAGCTCCCGCATAAAGCGCGATTCGTTTGTCATGTAGCTAGCAAGTGTGTACGCTTAATAGGTAGGAATTGAGGTCAGGACCGACTGCATACGCTCTCAAGATGGAGATGCAAAATTTGGGGACTTTTATCGCATCAAGCGCCATGGGTTGGAGGCGTGGCTCACAACATCATCGAACGGACAAAGCGCACCTCCCGCGTGTACACTGGGTACGGGCATCCACGACAACGTGCACCGAAATTGCAACGCCTACACGAACGTTGCGCATGCCTGGCCAGATTTTTCAGCTGAACTCATTTGATCCCATACCGAAGTGACTGAGGCGGTGTAGCAGTGTAGCAAGATCTACCTGCGTAGTTGAGGTTCTGTAGCGACGCAAGTGGGCACGGAGTAACGTAAAAGCGCAAATTAGCTGATTAAACTAAGACTATGTAAGCGGGACGCCTTTTTTCATTCCCTCTTGCAGATTCCCAGGTGCCAGTCGCATGAATATGGGTCGCCAAAGTGATGGTCAGGACTTCCTGACAGTTCATCCGCGTCTGTGGGGGATGTCTCGACTGTAGACGGCCCTCCATCGCTCGCTGTCTCCAGTGACTCTGACACGGAAGACGTGCTGGAAGCAGATTCTTCTTCGTCTTCCGATGTTAAGCTCTGACTATTCTCGCTGCACTCTTCCGAGTGAAAGTCAGTATGCGACAGCATTTCGGCAGTGGAATCCATATCGGTGCTTTCATCGTCTCCGATGCAGCTCATCGAGTCAGTAGCAGTGCCAAGCATTTCGCCGCTACTTGTCGTGCCATGATCGAGCCCAAAACTCTGATAGGAATGCACGACTTTCTCAAGTGCATTCGTCGATGACGCGACGCACAGCGAAGACTTATGCAAGTCTTTCAGTTGCGCCGGTGGCGGTGATTTGCTTAAGTAATTGACCGCTGTCAATTGTTTTGGATCCGTCGATACGCTGGCAACAGTAGGTGAAATGTATTCTTGCAGCCAACTCTCGTCGCCTTGTACGACGGTGATTCGATCCCGAGGATGATCTGCTTCTTCGGCAGTTTGTTCGATACACTTTGCATCCGCCAATAATTTCCTACACTCGCTATTCAGTGCCGACAAGTACGCTGTCCCATCTAAATCCTTCGCGCCCCACTCCAGTAAAAGCTTGACAGCATGCGCCTGTCCAGCGTGGGCGGCAATGTAGAGTGGTGTCCGCCCCTGCTGTGCCTGCATGAGAATGGCTCGATTGTGTGCAAGCGCTCCGCGAATGAAACCTTCGTCGCCGACGCGACACGCGCTCCAGATATCAGTTGGAGCAGCATTTGTACTTGCTTTCTGTCGACTAATGAGAGTTTCGGCTGGTTGTGGAGGATCCTTGCCTTTTGTTTGAGAGTTGGAAAAGCTCATTTCGTCGAAACTGAGATCAAATTCCTCAGTTTCGATATCTTCTACCGGCTGCTGCGCCAATGCCGCTGTTGTATGAGGAACGATTTCATTCAAAGCAGTCGAAGGACGAACAGTTTCTGTATAGGAAAGCGTTGAAATGGAGCCTTGACTGCCTGCTACGAGGACGGCGGGCTTGGGCGGCGGTATGGGTGTCATAGAATCCGTTTCCGCAAGTGTTGTCTTGATTGGAATCTCGAGCATGGCCTCGTTATTCGTTGTGCCCTTGGGCAAGCCTCCTCTAAGCTTGCGAAATCTTCGAAGAATGCCCTTTTGCTCTACCTTGGCACTCTTGACAATCGTTGTGTGTTTCGCGACGCTGATGGGAGACGCAGCGTCCTCGTCAGCGACAGCATGGTCCCTTATTTCGCTCTTGTCGTCAGGCGTTGATGCGGTCAGCGTTTCAACTTCGTCTCGGGAGGCAGCATGCTGCACCCGCACCGACAGCGTTTCCTCGCTTGGATCTCCAAGACCAATGTAGGCGTTTTTGCTCTCCGGACCAATGTGAGGCCGGCGCCATTTCGGAAGGTGATATCGAAGCATCTTGCTTGATTGGCCGGCTGATAAACGATGGTGCTCCACGAATATGGCCGACAGCGCTTCACCTCATCGGCGCATCAAAAGATTTGGAAACGGCGACGACGCGCTTTCATCAAAGCCTGGATGCCCTTCGCCTTTGACGGGCGTCAGGATCGTTCCGACTTATTGCTGGAAAACTCTTTAGCGAGATCGACCCACCCGGCGCGAACGCATGCTCGGCCGGCTTATCATACTAAAAGATATTTAAAGATATAACTTGTCGGCGCGCAAGTCGGCAAGGTATCCTAAGCTCACTATGTGAACGCGCTCATCGGGATCATCGTGACTCCAGAACGAGGTGCGTTGAACGCACCTGCTGCCTGTCATCATATTCATCGAAGCCCCGTCGCCTTGCTCTCCCCCTTTTGAGTGATAAAACCACCAAGTTTTGTCGAGAAGCAAAAGAATATCGCTAATCCTTTCCCGTGTAAAAACTCTTGACATGCCGCTTCTTCCCAAGGAAGTCATCGAAGACAAATCTGCACCCCGGAAAATCTTTACGCGAAAAAGTAAAGACTCGACAGGCATGAAGACCGCTTCCAAGCCGAGTGCACCTAATGATGCCGACAATCGAAACGATGAACGTTCCTCTTGGCTAAGCAAGACCAGCGCTTATCCTTCGTCGACGACAACTGCAAATAGCCATGATTCATCCACCAACGCAGCCACCAGAGGAATATCTAGTGTTAGCTTGCTACCAGACAAGCGGCAGATGAAAGTGATCATTCACCAGTTTGGAGACAATGCCAAGGATGTATGCGTCATTGAACAGGAAGACGTGCCGTTGCCAGAGTCACCAGATCACGTCATAATAAAGGTGCAAGCCGCAACAGTGACACTGCGTGATTGCCTCTTTCGCCGGGGACACTGCTTTGACGTCGTCAGTCCAACGACACTACCCATGACACCCGGCCACGACGTGGTAGGCAAAATTATTTCCAGTGGCGTTAACGTCAAGCATTTTGCAGTCGGCGACCGCGTCGCCGCCTTGATTCGCACCGGCGGCAATGCGCGATACGCCAATGTACACGCTTCACATTTGGTGCGAGTGCCTGCCACGGTGGATGCCGCCGAGGCGGCCTGCATGGTGAGCGTCTATACGGCAGCCTATCAAAGTATGCGCATGGTGACATCGCCGAAAGGAGGTGCAACATTTAGTTTGACGGGCAAGCGCGTCTTGGTCATTGGTGCAATGGAAGGAGTTGGACAGGCGCTTGTGCAAATGTGCAACAAGGCGAGAGCTGAAGTGTTTGCGACGTGTCCGCAACAAAGACATGCATATATGAAGAATACTCTTGGAGCACGACCACTGCCGGAAAACTCAAAGGAATGGTTGCCATTAGTACAGGGACAGATGGATGTCGTATTTGATGGGCTGTGCGAGGATGGACTAGACGCTGCCTGCAAGGCAATGGCCAAGGACGGAGAAGTTGTTTGCTTTGGGCATGCGGCAATGATCAAGGAGGAAATGGGAGTGTTTGGCGCTCCCATATCAGCATTCGTGAATCGATGGCGTAGCCAATTTACGAAAGCAAAGACGCTGGATATATGGGACAGTTTTAACCAAGATCCGGAAGAATACAAGGTATGTGCAGAATGGTTGGCGGTTCAATGACTCGCATGAGGCGGTCTTTCTAAGCACAATCGACTCTCATGACACAGAAACATTTGACATCACTCTTTCAACTCATGAAGTGGAACAAGCTTCGACCGCACATTGCCAAGCGCGTCGGCCTTTCCGAGGTTGCCTTTGCGCATGTCAAGCTCGAGACTGGTGAAGTGCGCGGCAATGTGGTTTGCCTCCCTTGGAAGCGTGTCGGCAGTCAGCACATTTCAAGCAATAGCGATGATGAACGCGAATGACCAGCTACGCCCATCCATCGTAGTATGATCGAATACTGCACTTATCTGATTTGCATTTTTATCATTCATATGTTGCTGTACCTTGTTTTTGTCACAGCTTGCTAATAACCTGATAAATTTCTCATTTTACTCGACCTATTCATTCTGTGCGTGGTATAGGACAACTTGATTGTTGAAAGTATCCTTGGGTAGTTGGAATTTCGAAATAACAATGATAACCCAAAAGGGTAAATCGGTCGTTCCGGTAGCTCAATCAAGAACCAGTGCGACTACGTAGTTTTTTTTAGAGCAGTCATCGTGGTCACACTCGAATGACCTCGCGCGCGCCGCGCCACTTCCGAAAGTGCCTCGACCATGGATGATGAGTGAGACGAATCTCACACTCTGATCGCGCACCAAGAGAGTGATCGGATGGATAGCATGCAAGCTGACAAATCACAACCCGTTGCAAATGAAGCTGTCGACTCTCCGTCCATTCCCAGTCTCATGTGGAAGACGACGCCAAATGACATCTCAACAGCAGCAGCAACAATTACTCCAGAAACCGGAGAGGCCAAGTCCGCCTACAGCATCATTTCCGAAGACGTTCCAAAGGAATACAAGGACTTGATTTCTCTACAGCATATTCAACTATCTGACAATCGCACTGTCTCGTATTCCATTGCTGGCGACATGGCAGCAGGCACTCCTGTATTGTTTTGGTACGCGGCAGGTGGTTGCAATCGTCGCATACTGCTCATGCTGCAGGAAGCCATTGAGGATTGTCAGTTGCGAGTCATTTGCATCAATCGACCAGGACGAGGAGATACGAGTATTGCGAATTATGAGAGGGAAAGTGAAAGTGAAGTGGGAAAAGTTGTTCAAGAAGGAGATGAGGAAAAGGAGCTTTCCATTCGCGTCGTCATGGCGGAGGAGCGCGAAGAATCGCCTTCCAAGGGAACATCTTCACCTCCTCGCAGCAGTAGCAATGACGTTGACAAGAACTCCAAGCTACTCTCCGCTTCTCACGCTCGCATTCATTTGGAGACGTGCTTGACTGATGCCATTGCTGTTTTGGATGCTTTGGAGATTGACAAGGTGGGAGTATTCTACGAATGTTCCGGCGCGCCCTTTGCGTTAGCCTTTCTTCAGCATTACTCAAACAGAATACTACTTGACAAACCAGTCATTGGCATTGGCAGCTGGATTCAGCCAGCCGACTGCAACGAAACCAAGCAACTATTTCAGTTTAGTGCACGCAAGTGCCCGGTTTGGATGATTGCGCCATTGGTCAGTGGAAGCATTGGAAGCCTCGACAAGAGCGCGAGCTGGGTGCCAGCCTCGTGGATTGGACGGCAATTCGTCAAGCACTTGACAGTCAAGGAGAAGGATGTTTTGGAAGCCAACTGGGAAGTGGAAGAGTTTATAGAGCGATTTCGCTTCATGCAGCAGGAGGGAGGCGGAACACCCATGGCGGATTTAACTGTCTTGCTGAGTCCAAGCAAGGATTTGGGTCTGGATTATAGTTCCGTTCGCGCAAGAATCATTTTGGTGCACGCCATGGACGATGGCATGACGCCCCTTGCGGCGGTCCAGTGGCTCAAGGAGCAATTGCCAAACTGTCGACTCATTCAAGTGCCGGATGCGACGCATGAAGGTACTCTGTTTTTCCTGCATCAGGAAATTGAGCAGTCGTTGAAGCTGTTGGTCAAGGGTGAAGCTGTAGTCGAGGCATTGACGGAAGAAAGTATACAAGCAGAATCTACGTTGTTGCTGAATGGAGGCGAAATTACAGCAGCCGACGATATTGAACAATCTAACCTTGTTGCAGAAACTTTGGAAGAATGTAACACATTAAAAGGAGCTGCATCGATGAATCCAGAGCTGATGACTGATTTCAGCGCCGAAAATGGATTGGTAAACGATGTGGGGCGGGAGCAGTCGGGACTTGTAGAAAATGACGCTAACGATGCTGCCGTCACTCCACAAGACGATTTACCAATACGTGTCGACGAGGCGCGGCTCAATGACGAGAATGCGCCTATGAACAGTGAAGCGGCAGCTTTGGTCGATGGTGAGGGGCTAAATGATGTCGACAGTGAGCCATTATCCACCGTTGACGATGCCTATGAGGCACACGCGGCAGCTTTGCCGGATCACGAAGAGATTGTCGACATCAGGCCATCATCCGCCGTTGATGATGCATATGAGGCACACGATGATGAGTCATCAGAGAAAGACCATATCGTAGACAAGAGTAAGACAGAATTAAAATGAAGTTTATGGTTGATTGTTCTAGAGGGACTTGGTTGAGTCGAAAGATGCTTAAACAAACGATAGTCGCATTTTACTTTCCCTGCTTCCTAGAGATGGACATTAAAAATTGAATGTGATGAAATTTTGTGGCTCTTTATCGCCCGGTTTATTTCAATTTCTTTCTAGTAGATAGGAAGTCATCAATCATGTCCGGCACATCTCCATCAAATAAGTCGTCGTCATTGGCATCGCGATCCTGACTTTCAAGCCAGGCAGCTACACCGCTGTCTGCCCGGCGAAGAGTTACGCCAGGTTGTCGAAGAGGAGCGTGATCAGCCGAAAAGCTGCGAGACCGAAGTGGAATGTCGCCATTTCCCAACGGCGTCGGAGTCAGTGGTGGAGTAAGGGAAAGCTGCAGGTCCTCCGTTTCTTCCAAAGCGTTGCGAGGAACGACAATGGCGGGTTCTGCCGTCAAGTAGTCTCCAGTATCTGCTCCGGCAATGCAGACTGGTATATAAGCAGCTTTATGGGCGTCCACAAGAAAGCGACGATACTGCTCGCGCTCGTCCATGTCCAGTTCCGATGATTTGTCCCAACCATCGAGAAGAGCAGTTTGCAACAAAGCGGCGTCGTGAAATGCTGTGCTGTACTTATGCTTGCAGTAGTAGGAGAAGAAAACAGTCACGGGTATGGCTGAAGCTGTTATTAACATTGGGCCGTATGCGTTTTTCAATGTCATTTGGACGCTCAAAAGTATCTGCGCCATGATCAAACCACTGATGATCATGTCAAACAGGAACGTCCATCGCAGACCGCCATCGTCATAGCGCGGTCGGTAAATGAAGATTAAATTGCGGCGGAGGATGGGCTCGCACACAAAGAAATACAAAAGCGCCGCGGGTGCTACGACAGGACAGACCGGGGCCAGCGCCACAGTGCACATGATGACCATCGCGCTATCGACATAAATTCTGTATGGAATGGGACCGCCTGGTCCTCCTCCAATTGTAAGTCGGGAAAAACATTTTAGTCCGAGCATTTGAAAGAGGAACGTGTTGAATTGCAGCATATAGTGGATTGGAATTATGATTGTGAAGCGATATATGATCCAATTGAGCCAGTTGGCCGAAACAACAGTCGCTGTCGCCCCTGCAATTAATCGAAGGGCCTCTCGTAGCCCAGCGCCAAACTGAAAGTCGTTGTCAATGGCATTTAGAACCCATTGGGCAAGAATAGGACCGGTGAAGGCCGTGAAGACCATGAACCACCAGAAGTATTGCAAGGCGCGACGCTCCGCTTTGGCGACACTGGTTGCCACGCTTCCGAAATTAGCGATGGTCTGAAACAAAAGGCGTGAGTTGTCCTTAATGAATATCACCGAGGTCATCATGCAGCGAACTTACTCTAAATAACTGAGGACAAACCATGAAGAAAATGGACCACACCATTGCGGAAAGGAATCCTGTAAAGATGTGGGGGAGTTCGGTCCCTTGCAGATACGGAAATAACTGCTCAAACAGCTCTGGGTTCACTAAACTCGACGCAAACGTGAGAGGGATGGTGTAAAACACGTAGAGACACGCCAGCAATACCAGCGTGAAATAGAAGCGAATGGACTTTTGTCCGTCGCTGATACTGAGCGTCACCGGACGGCAACAGTTCCGGCACAGCCATATGTTAAACGGCGCAGCATCTGACAGGGGCGCAATGGGAATTTCATGAAGATTGCTCCACTTTCCAAACGCCCTGCCGTCTGACAGACAATGTCTCGCAGCAATGGCAGCCTGCCGTGAAGTAAAAGTGACGACAGCGAACGACGATTCGCGCGCTAAACTCTCAACGGCGCTCTCCGTCTGGAAGTGTTTTCTCCAGTCTTTCAAACATGGAAATGCCAGGAGTCCAGAGCAAGTTGGCCACGACCAGACCCCGGTGGGTAGCTCTCTCGCATGCATCAACTCATTTTCTCGCGCTTCGTCGACCATTGACTCAAGAAGTTTCCATTTTGATTGGCGGCGTCGTTTGCGACTTGAATGTCCCGAGGCCTCAAGCAATTCGGTCTCCAGTTGACTACTACTTCTCGATATCTCGGGCCGATCAGAGTTCTTTGCAATTTTCTTGTAGCCTTTCTTGCTCCGAGGTGATGGGTTAGTCGAGGGTACTTCATTAAGCGGGACGCCTCGCTCATCTACAGCTACAGCGCTCACGTGGCACCGGGCGTCCTGCAGTTCGCAAATGGCGTGATGCAATTGAATGGCAGCCTCTTCTTCGAAGTCTAAAAGCTCTTCCAGGCTAGCCCGAGCAACCCATTGCTCACAGAATCCGTTTGGACAGCAAGGCGATGCAGCTTGGGCAAACTCGCGACCGTAAATTGCAATTTGCTCCGGTCCGAAGGTTACACTCTCATAAACTTTATTGTCAGCGTCATCCGAAACAAAAGGGCCCAGTACATTCCGTACGCCATTTTGTTGCTCTTCTGTAAAACTTAAAGATTTTGTTCCATTCTTTTGCGGCGTCAAATCTACCATTTCAACCGATGTTTCCGTATCAACATTGTCTCCATTGCGCATCAAGACGCTACTCTCTCCGTCACTGCGATTGTTTCGGTCACTCAGGCTCATGCCTCCACGCTCACTGGCAGCCAATCCACGTTCACTCAAGCTCATTCTCCGCCGCAATATTTGCTGATGTTTGCGTCGCTCAATTTGCTTTCGAATGAACCGGAGTCGACGGAGCTTCGCCGCCGCAGCGTACCACTTTCGCCACGAGACGGTAATGTCCGCGGCGCCTGGTAGAATGGACACTGCTGCCACACTGCTACTGAAACCAGGTTGATTGGGAACGCAGTAATCGAAAAACGCAGCCGTCATGCTGAGTTGCCAGTCAATGCAGTCTCGTTTGCTACTCAAGTGGCTGTAAATAGGATTATGAAAGGTATGCGCATCTGGATATAAACCATCATTGTGAATTGCTGCGACTTTTAGCTCGGGCAAGGTCGGCAAGTTCCCAACGAGAAGACTGTACAGTCCAACGTGCGCAACCGTGTCTGGTTGCTCTGGGTGAGGAATCCATGGTTCACGATCATTCATTAACAGTTCATCTTGCGACTTTGACTCTACTTCATCGTCATCCAGCAAGCCAAGCAGTGACTTGTGAAAATCAGAAGCGTCGTCGTCGTCGTTGTTGCTACTATCAGTGTCACTTGCATCCTCAACGTCCGAACTGTACATTGCGCTTGCCGTTTGCAGATTGTTTCGCGGCGGCGTCGCCGCTCCTCCGCGACTGCCTCGCCGATGGATTTGTTGCGACTTGAGAGTTGCTGCTGTTGTTGGTGGCGGAATGATTGACTCGTCTGTTGCAGTGACGACTCTTGTAATCTCCTTCTCTGATTTAGTGGTGCATTTTCCCTTGCTCTCAATGTCCGTATCACTAACATTCATTCCTTCCATCTTCCGTTCCTTCCAAACATCCGACTCCAAGTAGTAGACGCGCCGCAGCGCCAGCAAGTCAATCCACTCCTGCTTGAGCAAGTATAAAACGTGCAGCGTCAGAATCCACAGGACCGCCACCACGGCATACAATCGCATGGCAATGGCAAAGAGCCGGTAGTTCAACAGAAACTGCACATTCGTATGGTCGAGTATGTAGGATTCCTCAATCATGATTGGAACATTGGCGAGGGTTGTCTTGCCATAGTCGGTGAGTGTTTGGTCGGCGTGGCAGGGATCGTTCCAAAGGTGCTTCATGCCGTGGTACTCGTCGTCATTGTCGTCGTCGTTGTTGTTACGCAATATATTAGATGAGGGTGAATCTTGATTTATTGAAGCTGCATCAATGGTTGTGTTTTGCTTGCTGCGAGTAAACAGTGCTTGTCGTTGCGTCGATTCTAGTGAAACAAGATTGATGGCAGAAGCATGTCGCCGCGCCCTCGTGACGTTCAACACCTGAACTTTGGCGTTGCTACTCGTTGCACCTTCACTGCAGTCCACCGTCGGTGACGTGACATATAGCGGCAGCAACACTCCTAGACACAGCAATGTGGCGAGAGCCGCGACGCGTCGTCCAATGGCATGAAAGCGCAGCAAGACAATGCCATCCAAGTTGGTTTGCAGCATTCGTCCCTGCAAACCGCCTTGCCGCGTGCCAGTGCCAGGAACTCCCCGCAGCAACGTATCGTAACTCAGCGACAAGGTCCAAAGAATCCATCCCCATAGTAAGTTGCCTCGATGTTGCGGCGATTCCTTTGGTGCGTGACGATTGTAAATGACGGTGCGGGGCCGCGCCGTCGCGCGGGGCGCCACGCAGGGCGACTGGTAGCGCAGCGCCACACCAAAGAGCAACCAGCAAGCCATCAAGACGAGGAGACCGCCGAAAAAGGTAAAGCCGATGGATGAAAATGTGGTAGTTAACGTCATGGTGTTGGAATGGAAATGAGTATACAGTATGTGTATTGATCAGTTCAGGCGTTGCTGTAGCTTGCTCGATCGTTCCCTCGGCGCGAATTTCGCAGCTGCAACGAGCAGCCCTTGGACTAGGGATAGTTCTTCTTTATCACCTAATCAGTCTATGCAGTTGCTAGTATCGTTGTAGTACTCGGAAGTCGTAGTCTTTCGTGGCCGTCGTCATGGTGACGAGCCAATGATGTTTGCGGCGCGAGAGGGCGAACGACGCCTTTTAATGTCGGAGCGGTTTTCCACTTAAGTCGGATCGGTGTCGCATGCGACATCCGTTTCTCAACGCATTGCGTTTCGTTCCTCCGCTCACAACATTTTCATTGCTCCTACTATATGCCTAGAGATGATTGAGTCAAGACGAGTCCATCTACAATGGCTGACACTTCTAGTAGGCGCATTAACGTCGACGAACGCCGTCTACGTTTCCTACGAGACTCCGCGTGCCTATGAGGAAGGGGAACGGTACGTGACGACTAGCACGCAGAGTGAATGAAAATGAGGCTTTGATGCAGCCATTTATATTAAAGAAAGCGACGAAGATAAGCTTCTCATCTGATATATCTTTGTATTTCTTATTTGAATAGAGTACCTCTCATTGTGAACAAGCTTGTGTCAAGCGTGACGCTCTCCTCGATTGACTACTCGCACCTTCCACTCTGCTTTGAATCAAGCAGCGTTCCGCAACCCATTCATCCAGCCAATGCGTGGGATCATGCCGTCAAAGCGTTGCATGGCGACGTTTATCAGGAGGAACCAGTATTGCCTCTATACTTTCAACGAAACATATACTGCGGACAATTGTGTGTATTGCAACTGCCGTCGAGTGACAGTAGTCAAGGCAAGTTGCTGCAGGAATCGATTCGCAATCAGTACTCGCATCAATTTTACATTGACAATCTACCCGTGGCGTTGCGGCAGGAGAACCAAGACGAAATTTCCATGCAGTACTGGGGAGGCATTCCGATTGGATTGAACTTGAATGATGTCTTGGAGGATGATCGGTTTCGCAAATATACAAACAACACGTCCGTGCAACAACAAAGGCAACAGTTTATTTACAATCACTATCGCATTGAAATACTGCACAATGATCAATACATACTACGAACGACAGTGCAGCCCTTTAGCATCAAGCATAATGTGACAGACGTTTCCAAGTTTCCAGCAGTCGCCATGAACGAACCTATGCCCAAGAGTTGCCGCGATCGGAGTCAGCATTTGCCAATCTACTATGGACAGCTCAAGCAAATATCGCCGCAGCCGATACTTGATGAGCCAAAGCCAATACTATTCACCTACGATGTCATGTGGGTACCCTACGAAAGTAATGGCGGCAATAGTAAATCGCCATATTTTTCGCGATGGAGCGTCTTTTTGCAAATGGACAATGGCGTTCCAATCACGGTTCCATTGTTTAGCCTCATTGTTGGCATTTTGGTGAATGGCATGCTCATTGGAGTTTTGGTGACTTGGATTCTGCGCGACTTGTCGTACAAGCCACTGACGATTGACGTGGACGAGGAAGTGGAGAATGCGCAGCAGCGGGAGGAGGCGCAGCTGTGGCCACTGAGCACGCGAGTCTTTTTCACACCAAAATTTGCACCAGTGTTGACGTTTTGCTGTGGAACGGGTGCCCATTGGCTCGTTTTTGGTTTTGCCTACGTTATTCTGTTTCGATGCGGACTCATCAACGAGTCGCTTGGAGCTAGCCTTTTGACGCCAGCCATTGTCTTGTATATTTTGGCGTCGCTGCCTGCCGGCTATATCACTGGCCGCATGTGCATAGTGTTTCACCAGAGTAAACTTGTTGCTTTGCTGGTGACCTTGGCGGTGGCGACTGTCATGCCGGTAGTAGGCATGTTAGTGATTCACCTGGTCTACGATGTGCTGCCTGATGTATCGACGGCGCCTACTTACCATGCAATTGAAAACGCCACGCCAGTAATTTTAACGTGGCTGTTTGCATCAGTACCATTGACGCTGGTTGCAGCATATTGGGGCTACGTGCATGGTCCGTGGAGCAATTTTCCAGTGTCTACCGGCTCCAGTGGTTATCAAGACTTGGCATTACAAGACGATGCTCAAGAGAACCAGTGGGAGACATCCGAAGATGAATGCAAGTCGCCAATCTGCAACAAACTTTCGAAATGCTGGTACAGCAACGGCCGTCTGCCGATTCTTTTTATCATTGGAGGACTTCCTCCATTGGCGTGTGGGTTCGTCGAGTACGCCTATGGCGTCGCTGGACCCATTTTCATGGGCTACTTCTCTAGCTCCAGCTTCTTTGCCATTGCATCCTTTGTGCTCTTTCTCACATGCGTGGCTGCTGTCAGTGTCTTGCTCTACTACAAGCACATTCGCATGCAAAACTATCAGTGGTGGTGGGCATCGTTCGTCACGGGTGCATCTTCGGGTCTTTACATTTTTCTTCTCTCCATGAGCTGGGTATGTTTGGATGCGTCGGGACGTCATGTGACGGACAAGACCATGCTTGGCTACTTTTTGTGGTTTTTCTATGGCTCGACATGCGTCGGTCTCATGACTGGCTTTGTGGCAGTTGCCAGCTGTGTCTTGTTCAGTCGCACGCTCTATTCGATTCTACTTCGGCGGTCCAACGTTGACATGGATCAAACTTCTTTACTACTGGAAGAGCACTCGCGCGGAAGCCCGACGAGCGCAGACTCGTTGCAACCATTAGCAGAGTTGGATGGAGCAAGTGTAGATGGCAGCACTGGCGAAGCAAGTATATCGGGAGACGGAGTGATGCGTCGGGCGAAGCCGCCGGCCAATGCCGGTGTCAGAGATGGGCGAAGGATACGATTGAACGCTACTGGTTATCATAGACAGTCTGATGAGTAATAGTAATGGCGATTTCAAATTCTTCTCGCTGCCTTTAGACCTTTGAAGCAATCAGCTCTCGAGAGTGCCCTAGACGTACACCAATACATAATTTATAATATGAAGAACAAAAAAAACGATTGAAAATTGAATGTAAAAATATGTATGGACCAGACACTTATCGAATTTAGAGACGCGAAGAAACGCTGGCGACGCTTAGATGGGTTTCAGGCATGTCACAACACTCACTTGGCAGGTCGAATGTGAACAAGCTTATCAGAAGCCACGCTGATCACACTCGCTTCCTTCGGTACGCAAAACTCCACCTTCCAACGACCATTTTCCAGCTGCTCCACAAGTCGTACAAGTTGGAAATTAAACTCCTTGCGACCCTCCAAGCCATCAACCTTCATGTAGTCACCCACTACCCGCTGCTCCGGCGCACGACACGCTGACTTGTGTCCCTGCTTCCAGGCAGCCGTCTGACACTCACGCGAGCAGTAGTAGGCCATTTTGCACTTGGCGCAAGCATTCAAGCGATCAACGCCAAGCTCCGCCAGCGTCTTGCGACACCCTTCGTAGTCGCATGCTCGGCCACCGACCTCACTGGCACGCCGCGCCAGAGCCAAGTCTTGGGGCATACGCATTGTTCGAATCTTGTTTTCCAAGCAACTTCCATCTGATCGTGGAATGGGTGGCGCCGATCCAAAGATAAAGCCTTCTGGAATAAATCTGACTCCCTGCCGCTCAATTGACTTCAGATTTTTGGTCAGCTGCTCTTGCAGGCCTCCAATGAGCTCACGAACCGTAACATTTTGGTTCAACTCGTTCAGCGTACGCCTCTTCAATTCCTGCTTGCTCGCGGCCTTTGCAATTCCAATGGCTTGTCGGTAAACATCCGCCGCATCCTCGTCGTCATGATCGCGGTGACGCAAAATACCCAAGGTTAATCCTGCATCAACTCGAAAAAAGGCAAGCTCTTCCTCATTGTCTAGCACACTGCGAATATTCTCTAAGTCGGTGGCTGTATGCTTAAAGTACTTCTCCGCCAAAATGGAAGAGTAGCCGGTGAAACATTGGTACCGATGTTCGGTCCATTTGGATGGAAACTTGTTGAAGGCTTCCCAGTACAAGTCGGCTGCCTTGCGAAACTCACGCAGATGAAAGCTAATAACTGCACTATCGTACAAGACTTGGTAGCTTTGATTGTTAGATGGCATGATTGGAAAGTCGTTGCCTGCCTAGGGGAAGAGGAGGTGCTGGCTCCTGCAATTTTGAAATTCCATGGCGATGTGCGTTGGAAACGGATCCCGCGGATCGCGAACTGGTGTCAAACAAGGTCGCTCCGTTACTCGTTGAGAGCCGTTGCAGACGCTGCGACGAAATCTCGCTGTTTTAGATCGTGTCAATTTGACGTGTGACTGCTGACGATCGTGAAATGACGTACTCCCGTGCCGCGGATGGCTGGGGCTGTACGTCGGAAAAGGCCTCAGGCGTCATCAAAGGGCCATTTCGTGTCGGCAATATTGCCGAAATGTCAAAGCAGGAATTGACTTATTCGGATGACACTTGGTGGATTGAAGTAGTTAGTATGACCTAAACAGTACACCAAACAGCCGATCGGCACTTCGGATAAATAAGCCTTCGCTCTGTGACCGAGTGACCGAATGATCATGGTCGAAGCGGCATTTTTCCGTGCGTCTGCTCTCACTTTCCATTCACTTTATAGCTCGCATCACTCTCTTGATCTTGCTGGCTCGTTGTCTGATAAACACTTATGCTGATAAACCATCATTGCATTAAACGGTCTGCAACATAGAACGATGAAGGAGTTACCAGAGACCTATCTATCGAGCGACAAGATACCGCAAGGTAGCCGCCACGAGTCTGACGATGGATCATCCTCCGCCGGTGGAGACAGCGACAGCCACAACACATCCGAGACTCCGGGATCCACCAACAATGCACAGAGCGCCGCCAAAAAGGAGCTTCAGAACGAGTTTATGGGGCATGACGAAACCCGCTACGCCAATCGCATCAAGATTCTTTTGGGTGTCATCTTTTTGCTCACCATGGTCGGAGTCGTCACCGCCGTCTACGTGGCCATGTCCAAGGGTGAAACAAACAACTTTGAGAATGATGTGAGTACTTGTGAATGGAATGTGTCCGTGACGACGCGTTAGTTTACTTGCTGCGAATGGTAGTTGTAAAGTTAGCCTCTCTGAAATCGAGCGTCGATGTGTGACAATTGGCTCGTTACGAGCTGCTGCTGGTGATGTTTGAGTGTCTTATGGCTGTTTGCAGCATCTCTGACCTCGGCTCTCTCGTGTATTTTTTGGTAGTTTTCGAAAAAGGAAACTTACTTTCTTGAACGCTTTGAAAAGGCGTCGACCATGGCAGTGAATCAGACTCGAGCTTTGTGTACGACGTTCACTAGTTATTCGACATATCAAATCGACGGAAACTCCTTTCCAAATGTCACTGTGCCTGACATTGCTCAACGAGCGAATGCTACTGTAAGTAGTTGCGGAGGAGTGGGTCATGGTGGCGGCGATGAATAGCTGTTTTTTTGCGAGGCAAGATCGGGTCGAGCTACATGACCGTCATGGTTAGCTAAACTGGAATATTGCTCCATGATCTGCATGTTGTCTTACATCTCTCTCTCTTACATTCACAGATGATGCTCTCGGGCGCCCAAGTGATCGGTTTCTTTCCCATGGTGCCGACGCCAGAGTTGGACGAGTGGCAGGCGTATGCCGTCAAGTATCAAGATTGGCTGAGCACGGATCTAAAATACACACACCCTGGTGTTACTCCGAGGAACCTGACAGTCGAAATGTTTCCCTTTCATGCTGATAATGCTGGGCCATACCCGTTCGTGGCTCCCCTCTGGCAACTAGCACCTACTCCATTGGATTGGTCATTTGTCACAAAGGACTTCTCTTCCAAAGCTGAAGTGAGAGCCATGATGGCCTCGGTAATCCGACGCAGGCATGCCCGAATTTCAGACGATATTACGGACGTCGATCTGAATGCGCTTTATGCAATGGGTGCCAGCGAAGCGGAAATGTCGCAGCCTAAATCTTACGTCATACAATCTGTCTTTGAAGACATTACAGATGATGCACCAACTGTTGGTATTCTTATTTCAATGTTTTCATGGAGCAACTTGCTGAAGAATCTCATGGCCAAGGCAACTATGCCCATGCTCGCGGTTATAAGGGGCACCAAAGCGTGCAGCGTTGAGTTCACCTACCGCATTGAGGGACCAAAGGCAACGTTTCTCGACTATGGAAACCTGGGCGACCAACGATACGTTAAGTTGGGACTGGTAAACGATATTCCTTTCTTTAACCGCACATGGATCGTTCCAGATGAGTCCATGTGTCGGTATCACATTAGCATGTACCCGACAGCCGAGTTTGAGAGTCACTACCATACGTCGCAGCCTATCATTTACACCTGCATCATTCTTGCGTGCTTCATATGTGTGTTGATCATGTTTGTTATCTACGACGTTATGATTTCTCGCCGCCACAACTTTTTGTACGGAGCAACCATGCGGACGAACGAGTTTGTCACGAGTTTATTTCCCGAGACGGTTCACAAGCAGATGCTGCAGGATGCGTACGCTGAGACCAAAAACGCAGGTGGGGGAGCAGCCAGTGGGAATGCCAAAAGCATGCTCAAAGACTTTACTGCCAAGGACGGAGTCGCTGTCACGCAAGACATGTTTAAGAGCAAACCTCTTGCTGATTTGTTTCCGAATTGTACGATCATGTTTGCTGATTTGCAAGGATTTACTGCGTGGAGCAGCATGCGAGAGCCGACGCAAGTGGTAAGTTTACAAAAGCTGCGTGCGTCGATACTCGCGTATATTCGCGACGCTGGCACTAAAATGAGTCTATCTCCCTTCACAGTTTATGCTCCTGGAAACAATATACCACGCGTTTGACCAAATAGCAAATCGGCGCCGTGTCTTCAAGGTGGAAACAGTAGGCGACTGCTATGTTGCCGTGTCGGGATTACCCGAGCCGCGTAAAGATCATGCCGTGACCATGGCTCGATTCGCCAGTGATTGCGTCAATGCCATGCCTGCACTGCTCGCCAAACTTTCCACCGAGTTGGGGCCTGACACAAGCGAGCTGCAAGTTCGCGTCGGGTTGAACAGTGGACCAGTTACTGCCGGAGTGCTTCGTGGAGAAAAGGCTCGTTTTCGTAAGTTTGCGCCGCAAGTTATGTGCATTATCATGCTGGAGAGCAGTGACTGACAAACTGAACTTTCGTTCATGACAGAATTGTTTGGTGATACGGTCAACACGACGGCAAGAATCGAGACGACTGGCGCCGGATCTCGCATCCATGTGTCATTGGATACCGCGGATATTATCACGTCCGCTGGCAAGGGTCATTGGCTTGAAGAGCGAAAGGATGTAGTCCACGCCAAGGGTAAAGGAGCGCTAAAGACATTTTGGTTAAAGATTAACAAAGCAAGCAACTATGCAACTTCGAATACGGACAGTGGCACGAGTTCCGGCGGTTCAGTCGGTGCCGCAGATACGGAGCAAGAAGACACTAGCGTCAACGAAGTGAGCGTCAAGGAAGTTTTTATCGCCCCACAACCTGTTTCGGAGAAGTATGCTCGCCTCATTGACTGGAATACGGAAATTCTCTTTCGCATTCTCAAACAAGTGGTTGCCCGACGTGATGCTTCCAAGCAAATGCCCACATCGGAGGCTCAGCTTCGTCAACTTGAGATGGACACTTTGCGCTCCACTCGCATTGTGCTTGACGAGCAAGTGGATGTCATCATGCTCCCAAAGTACGACTCCGAAGTCGCTGCTCGCCAGGTGAACCCAGACGACATTGTGATCTCCGAAGACATTCACGATTTGTTGCGCGAGTACATGCAAGACGTTGCAACAAGTTACCGAGACAACCCATTTCATAACTTTGAACACGTCTCGCATGTCACCATGAGCGTCGTCAAGCTGCTTTCACGCATCGTTGCTCCAGATTTGTCTACCAGTGCTGACAAAGCTGGTGATGATCATAAAATGTTGCATGATCATACGTACGGCATAACGAGCGATCCTCTAACTCAATTTGCCTGTGTCTTCTCGGCACTCATTCATGATGTTGACCATTGCGGGGTGCCAAACGCTCAGCTCATCAAGGAAGATAGCCCTTTGGCAACTGTGTACAAACAGAAAAGCATTGCTGAACAAAACTCGGTCGATCTGGCCTGGGCCAGCCTGATGGAGGACCGCTTTGCGCCCCTTCGCCGCATCATTTACTCCACAAAGGATGAGTTCCAGCGCTTCCGCCAACTCGTGGTGAACGCTGTAATGGCAACTGACATTATGGATCGTCAGGCATCGCTGAACCGCAAGAGTCGGTGGATAATGGCGTTTGATGGCCAAAGTTCGTCGGGGCTAAGCAGTGATGAGGCGGTCAACCGCAAGGCGACTATTGTCATTGAGCACATTATTCAGGCATCAGATGTTGCTCACACAATGCAGCATTGGCATATCTACCGCAAGTGGAACGCGAGACTGTTCGAGGAAATGTGGCTGGCTCATCGAGCAGGACGTGCAGATGCTTGCCCATCAATCAATTGGTACAAGGGGGAAATCGGTTTCTTTGATTTTTACATTATTCCGTTGGCAAAGAAATTGAAGGATTGCGGCGTATTCGGAGTTTCTAGTGACGAGTATCTAACCTACGCTCAGCAGAACCGCAAGGAATTCGAGAACAAGGGAGCCGAAATAGTCGCGTCCATGGTAAAAGACCTGGAAGAGAAGCACTCGACATTGCTGTACTTGTAAACAGCAGGACAGAGTTTGCCTGGTAAATACTTATGCACGCCGCTAGAAACATATTGTAGTTACATTTGTCTTGTGCATACTTCTCTTTGACTTGGCCGCCTTTCAGCTTACAAGACGAGCGCAATGCGCTGTGCATCCGATCGCCAAAAATGATGCGACGACCGACAGACGAGTTCACATACGTACGCATGGTGGGCGTTTACTATCGATCAAAGTGTACATGTCTGCCGGCGACGTACTCTCATTTATTTCGGCAGATTCGACCATGGAATTTGCGTCCCTCACAACTTGCCGCAATACTTCTACAATAGTCAAGAAGCATTGCTACCCTCACCCATATACCTGAACAACGTAAGATTTGTCAGACGCCAGAAAACTAAACCACAAAGCCCATACAATTGTCCATCTCATTTGATTCCACTTGCTGCTTTCTTTCCAGTCGATCTTTTCTCGTCCAATCATCATACCATGCTTGCAAACACCAAAGTCAACGCAGAGCTTACCGGCGGACTCATTACGTTGGACAAGATTGTCCGAAAGACGGATACGAAGCAGCGCCGCACCAAAATCGTCTGCACCATGGGTCCAGCAAGCTGGTCGTCGGAAAACATTGGCGTCCTGATGGATTCCGGCATGAACGTTGCCCGTTTCAACTTTTCGCACGGCGACCACGAGGGACATGGACAAGTCTTGGATCGGCTGCGTGAAGTGGCCATGGTCAAGTCGAGAAACATTGCTGGTACGTGTTGCGTGAGAGAAGCATCTTGGAGATATTGAAGGCGCAGTGTTTCCGAAATTGCGAAAGAAAGAAAAATTACTGTATCAAACCATGACAATCGACTCATCGCCACATCCTTTACACAGTCATGCTTGACACCAAGGGCCCCGAGATTCGTACTGGAATGCTAGCGGCTGAAAACAAAAAGATGGAGCTGACCAAGGGAGAAACACTCATCCTTACCACCGACTACGAGTTCAAGGGCGACCACACCAAGCTCGCATGCTCGTACCCAAGCCTGGCCACGGACGTGACTCCTGGTCAGCAGATTCTCGTGGCTGACGGCTCGTTGGTGTTGACCGTCCTGACGTGCGACGCGGACAAGGGTGAGGTGGCGTGCCGCATTGAAAACAATGCCGTCCTTGGCGAGCGCAAAAACATGAACCTTCCGGGTGTCAAGGTGGGCCTTCCAACCTTTACCGAAAAGGATGTTCATGACATTGTTGAGTTTGGTGTCAAGCGCGGAGTTGAGTTCATTGCGGCCTCCTTCATCAGAAAGGCTGAAGATGTCAAGAAACTGAAAAAGCTGCTCGAGGACAATGGCGGCGGTCACATCAAGATCATTTCCAAGATCGAGAATCAGGAGGGATTGGAAAATTTCGACGAGATTTTGAAGGAGACGGACGCCGTCATGGTGGCTCGCGGAGATGTAAGTATGATGCTGGTGCATTGACCGCATGCTTAAAGTTGTGGACGAATCGTTTTACTCACGATATCTGCTCATTTGCAAAAGCTTGGTATGGAAATTCCGGCAAGCAAAGTATTCCTTGCACAGAAGATGATGATTCGCAAGGTATGCGGAAGTTTGAGGAATTAAGAAATGCTCATTTGCTTACCGCCTCAGCAACTGACACCTTTTTTCTTACCTTACATAGTGCAACATCGCTGGCAAGCCAGTAATTACTGCTACACAAATGTTGGAGTCCATGATCACCAACCCTCGTCCAACGCGTGCCGAGTGCAGTGACGTTGCTAACGCCGTCATGGACGGAACTGACGCTGTCATGCTTTCCGGTGAGACGGCGAACGGTCCTTACTTTGAGGAGGCTGTCACGGTCATGGCCCGCACCGTTTGCGAAGCGGAGCATAATGTCAACCACAGGTTGTTGGTACGTATACAAAGCTTTGTTTGGTGTCGTAACCGGCGCTTTTGAAATTGGGACTAAATGCCTTTTTCCTGAACTTGACACAGTTCCGTACGCTTATCAACTCAATCATGGCGGACTATGGCAGCATGACCATGGGAGAATCGATGTCCAGCTCAGCGGTCAAGACTGCGATCGACATCGACGCCAAGCTCATCGTTGTATTGTCAGATTCTGGCAAGATGGCAAACTATGTCGCTCGTTTCCGTCCAGGAGTTCCTGCCTTGATGGTGTCCTCCAACTTGGTCGCATGCCGTCAGGCAAGCGGACTCATGATGGGTATGCACACAATTCTAGTCGACTCGTTGGAAGACTCGGAGAGCGTGATTGAAGAAGTCAACTACGAATTGGTAAACTCAAAGACCATGTGCGTTGGCGACAAGATTATTGTTGTGGCGGGACGGATGACTGGAATGAAGGAACAGCTTCGGGTCATTGTCCTGAACGAGGGCAAGTCGCATGGACGTTTGGTCGAAGGAGGTGGTCTCTTCTTCAATCGCGGTATGATGTTGAGTTTCAGCTCAAAGTAAACGATTGTACCACAAAGCTATATAGTATAATTGAAACACAGGATGACATTATCGCATCATAAGCAGTTGCTTGTTGTTCATTATACATCAACTTATCGGGTAGTGTAGGAAAGTCAGAACGCCCGCGTTTAAAGCAACTCTGTGTATGATTCATCTCAGCATGTAGGCAGCAACCGGTAGCTTATGCTTAGCTACCGGCACATTAGAAGACGCGTTTACAGAAAAACCTCATCCTTCTCGCGCCGGCTGCTTCAGTTGAAGCAAGCTCTATGAGTACACCGACATTCGTCATTGGTAGCGTCAAATGAAACGATCACTCATTAGATGACCCAACAATTAGTAGTCGGCACCTATCCTACCATCATGTTGGCTTCTATCCGTACATCCGCGGTAACATACGTCGAGACTGAACACGCTCGGCAACGAAGAAAGCAGCGCGGCATTGAGTGGAAAGATCCACAAGGAGCCAAAGTCTACGGCCGAGCAATGCCATGTCATTGGAGCCAATCTATAATGAAATACGAATACAAAGATATCTATTACTTTTTTCAGAAAACAAAGAGAAATTGGAAACTTGTGACGTGCTATGCCAAGCCTCTTACGCTTGAGAAAGTTCCTCTCACACCAAAAATGTTAGAAGACCACATCCAGGCTCGCGAGAAAATTCAAAAAGACTTGCCATCTTGGACATCCAATACAGTTATGGTAGTCGATACATCCGGAAGCATGCGTGAAAGTGATTTATGGGGGACTCGTAATCGGTACGACGTCGATGTGTGCGAGTTGTCAGAACATTGTCTTTCCCGCTGACCGACCCCTAGACTTGACGCAGTCTTTGTGTCTATTGCACTCGACTACCTTGCACACAGGCTTGAATCAGGGCATGCTTGCGTGACCGACGTCCTCTCAGTAGTGACATTGGGAGAGCAGCCCAAGATAGTCATCGAGGAAGAGCCATGCACGTGGCGATTGTACAACAAAATCGTAGATATCTACCGGAAACAGCTCATCCAACCTAAAGGACATGGCCCTTTCCTCCCCGCGCTCTCTATCGCAGAGCAACTCTTGTCTCGCAATATGAATACTTCTTGTGCTAATGCGCTCTTGTTTCTCTCCGACGGCAGGCCCTCGGATCCCTCCGTCGGCCAAGGTGGAATCGACGATATCGTTGACAAAGTGGGAAGCCTTGCCAGCAACTTTGGACGTAGATTGACCTTCACAGCTATCGGAATGGGAGATTACAATGAATTCGACGTTCTGGAAAAAATGGTCGCTTCCGCCAAAGATTACCAGGCAATTGCAATGTTTTGCCTCCCGTCAATGACTTCGTCGTCTCTCGGTAGCATGTTCACCTCGGCCGCGTCTTCACTCACTACGACGCAGACAGAGATGACAGATTTAGCAACTTTAAAGCAGTGTCAGGTGCGGAATGTCAAACGCGAGTCAAGAACCAAGGCAAGAGAAGCCATCACAAGTGTTTCGGAAGACGAGTTCTTCATCTATCCATACAACTGCGTGCTCCGCACTATATGGGAAGAAGATAGCGAAAGCGGAAAAGACTTTCGTGAAACTTGCTTGCAGCATCCAGACGCCGAATATATCGCGTTTAGTAAGTGTCCATTCGGAGAAGGAGCTGAGCGATTCGCCTATCGCTTTTACGAGCTAGCTGCCGACGGGACAACAATTTTAGGCAAGCCTTTGGTTGCAAAGGAAAGTCGTCTTATCTTGGAAGATGCTGGGAGAAATGAGGAGTGGTCCCGCAAAAACTTTGTTCGCACGTTTTGCAGAACCCAGCAGCTTGCACGTCGCCTCGCGGATAGATTCAATGACAAGCTTGACCTTACGCATCGAGTTGATGAGCGCACGCCACGCATAGCTTTCCTTGATTGCTCAGTGTACCGATTGGATGACAAGACAATGGGTATGCAGAGCGTTTTGGTTGAAGACAGGCTTGATGAAAGCAAATGGCACAAATGGAACGCCAACAACGGTTACGTTGAAGGAATGGAGCGAGCCCCCGATTTCGACCATCACGCGGCTATGCGCGCAGCGTTCACTAAGCTCGAGACTGAAGACCTTGGCTTAATCGAAGAAGGTAGCGAAGACGATGAAAGTGACGACGAAGGGAGTGAAAGTGAGCATGCGGGTACAAACATCCACTTTGTAAAAGTATTCACAGCCTCCGAGGTCGCACAAGCCTTTTCTCATTTCACTTACTGGGCAACGGGTCGCAAACGCCTTGTCTGTGATCTTCAAGGTGTCTATGACGAAAAGGACAACGTCCTCAGACTCTCCGATCCAGTAATTCACCATACTAGTTCGTCGGGTCGCAAGCACGTTCATGGTCGAACCGATCGCGGCCGCAAGGGCAAGGCCATGTTCTTCGAGACGCATAAATGCAGTGCTTTATGCCGACTCATGCTTCGAGGCTTCAAGCATGCACATCATCGCCAGCACACCTCAATTAAGCCATCAACTTTAAAATAATAGACAGTAGTGCTCACTAAGATCGGAGGTTGAGCAAAACATGCATCACTAGCAAATAGCAAAGGTAGGTATGCTCATTGTATTCCGATATATTCAGCATTCAATTCCTATTTATTCAAACTGCTCTCGTAGACTTGATTATTGCTGGTTATAAGTAAAATTCGATGAACCTTTCTCACTTCTCACTTAACTTCTCCACGTTTGCAGGGTGATGCTTCTTGCTTCTTGCTACTCAAGACTCGAACTCGACGAGCACAAAGATTCTGCAGTCATTTTTAACAATAACGACGGCAAATTTCTCGTAGATCTTTATGGGGTATGATAGGCACTGTAATCGTCATTCGGCGTTCATCATTCATTTTTTGTAGTCGCTGCCAAGTGATCCTCATTGTCGTCGAGCATTGTGATGATCATCCAGCTTCGGAATATGAAAACCGGTAGGACTAAAATAATAACGCTAAGACACGCTTTCACACGTGCCATTGCGCGGAGTCTCCCGCAGCACACCCACCGATGATGACATGCGGCGAAACACGACCATTGCAAGCATTCTGATTGGACGAATATGACTCATTCACGCCGTCGGAACGCATGGCAAATTATGCACGACGACGAGGCACCATGATGGTCGATGCCTTCCTCCTCACGACAACATAATAAGCGACCATGTTGCGGTAGTCGGAGTTGACCAAGCGCACGCTCCTCCATTGCATTCGTTGCAGTAAATAAAATAGAAAGGTCGAGATCTGGAGATTGTAGTGGCGTTTAAAGGCACCTTGACTACTGAACTTGCTGAGCGAAGTTGATTCAACGAAGTGCTTGCGCTGCTGTCTCTGCTTGAGACGGAGGTGTTTTTTCGGTTGGACAGACTCTTTTCAAGCAAATTACTTTCAATACGCTTTTATTCGCGTGCCATTCCATTAGTTGCTTTGTTTGAGCAAGTGCGAAGTGCGAACGCTTGGCTGTTGCTTACGAACTGCCGGCGGTTGGTTGCATTGACAGTGGCTTGCTGACCTTTCATTGCTGCAGTAAAGCGAGTCGAAAAGTTTGGTCTGGAACGAAGAGAAAAGTAGTCATTTTCATATTAATCTATCATCATGTCATCGCCGCTTCTGTTGCTCTTTGATGGTTACTTGTCGCAGGATCAGGAGCGTGTCGAGCAAGCTTTGCAAGTCATTACGGGTGACGACGCGACAATTAGCAGCAGCCATGCGGCGTCTCCGCCGTTTGACCTATTGACAGTCTTGCAAACGTTTTTGCTTGCCAATTCGCATGTTGCGGCCATTCCAAGCAGTCACGACGGTTCATTGCCTCTTCATTTTGCGGCATCCTTTGGCAATGTAGCAGTTGCCGAGCTCATTTGGAAGCATGTACGTTAGTGTGTAGAGAGGTTAGGAGAGCGGAGGAAGATCGAGGTATTTGATAGCTATATGTATCTGACGCGTGCACCCCTTTGTGCTCTCCTTAGTATCCTCAGGCTGCGAGCACGCCGAATGTCAAGGGCAAGATTCCTCTCCACTACGCTGCACGTGAGTATCAAGCATCATTGCTCTTTGCACTAAATCAAACTATGAAGCTAACTTTTGTATTCCATTTACTTTTGTGCAGGCGAGGGACGAACTGACATGGTGCTTTGGTTCCTCAAGGCAGATCCTCGCACGGCATCCTTGTCGTCCAGCAAAAACAAGCTGGCCTTGCATTTTGCTAGCGGCGATGGCCACGTGGAAATTGTCCAAGCCTTGCTGAAAGTATATCCCGAAGGAGCGCGCATGGTGAGCGCCAAGGGCAAGCTACCGCTGCACTTTGCGGCGCGATGGGGACACGTTGCCATTGCCCGTGAGCTAATGCAGGTGCATCCACGGAGCGTGCGAGCGTTGGACTGGGACGGGTCACTGCCGCTGCATGACTGCGCGCGGGAAGGCCAGTACGAAATGGCCCGCTTCTTGGTGGAGCAGTATCCGCGAGGGCTATTGACGGCCAACTTGCAATCCGAGATTCCGCTGTTTCCTGCCGTGCGCAGCGCCAACATGGATTTGCTCTGCTACATAATGCAAGCCTATCCTGCGGGAGCGCAACACGTGCTCAGGTCGGCAACTCCACAGGATTGGGAGTGGGGATCGCAGGAGATCATGGAGCTGCTGCTGCGAGGCGCAGTGGGGAACTTTGCAAACTGCGCATTGTTGCGAGGGCGAGTGGTCCCTGCGATACACTTTTTGGATGATGAGAATGTCATGGACACTGCAGACTTGGGTTCAAGTTCGGAGGGATCAAATTCAAGAGATAGTCCCTCGATGTCTTTGCCAAGATCGACGAAAGTTATATCACCGAGTCAACTGCCATCATTTGACCTTCCTGCGCCAAGCGTAAATACTTGCGCCAAGGCCAACTCCAGCCCTAACACTGACGACAATCTAAAGAAGCGGAAGAGCTCAACCTTGGACCCTAGTGGGCGCAAGCGTTCCAAGCACAAGTGGCGCCTTGTAGTGCATCATAGCCGCCCATTTCTACCTTTGCACGCGGCCTTGCAGTCGGGAGCAAGCTACCAGGTTGTGCAACACGTTTACGACACGTACGGTGGTGCTCAACGGCAGGACGAGCTTGGTCGATTGCCTTTGCATATCGCCCTCACTCGATGCACATCAGACGAAGATCCCAGGCTCTTTGATTTTGTAAATAATTTTCTAGTGTCACAAGAATCTGCCTCTGTCGGAGAAGGCCAAACGAACCGACTTGCGCTTCACATTGCACTAGATTCGAATGCGCACGTTTCTGTCGTTGAACGATTGCTTGATGTATACCCAAGAGCTGGCGTGGAGCCTTGTAGCACTAACGATGTTTGGAACGACGAGCTGCCCATCTATCGGGCCGCGCATTGCGATTTGAGCGTGGTGTATCGGATGCTGCGCGTTGATCCAATGGTTTTGAGCATGGAGTCGACAAGCGAGCGGAGGAGTGCACATACAATGTGAGACGCATATAAAATTTTTGTATAATGGATGAGGTGTTAAACAAATATTTGTCATCTCGTAAGCCACTCATCTCCAAACGACCGCAGCCAAAATAGGAGGCGCCAAAAATATTGGCATCTCACGGTTGCTGTTTTATGGAATTTTAGAACGCTAAAGGCATATGGTCATCGTGCTTACCTTCAAAACTAATGTCAACAATACCAGAATAAAGCTTTTGTAAAAGGAGACCATACTTACTGTAAAACGAAAAGTGCTGACATCCTAGTCAAGTGCCCCTTGACAGCAGCGTGAGAGGGAATCTCAGTGGATACGTTCGTCCAATTACTCTTGTCTGGTGAAACCGTTGTGCATGCACTTCAAAAGTGAATATACGAAACGCGAGAGATTTTCTTGACGCTGCCGATGAGCCGTACTTCCGGTCAGTCGAAAAATCCACGATCCATCACGTACAACTCGTGCCGCACCAAGTCAATCAACGCCTGTAGATCTATCGAATTGTTCCGTTTGAACGTATTTCGTGGCATCCAATGCACGCGTAAGTGACTCATGTGCTGGAACAAGTCCCAATCCAGACGCGCCGGCAAGTAGGTGAGGTGATTCTCCACCACGCCACCGTCCTCGGAGAAGTAGATGATGGCGCTGGCGCCGCGGGGAAGAAACATGGCGTTGACTGCGCCGCCACCACACACAGTAATGTATATGGATGTTTGCGTTGCAATCTCTATTTGCTCCAGCAATGAGAGGTCTTTCATAATGAAGCCTTCAACAATGTCATTCGGAAACGCTTGTTTCAAAGCATTGATGGTCATTGCAAAGTCAATGTCGCGACTGGGGATATCGGACGATCGACTGGAAAAGACGATGCGGTGCGGCGATTTCGTGCGTGCTACTGGATTGGGCAACTTTAGATTTTGGACCATGAAGTTTCGAAACGCAAACAAGTTTCCTCCGCGTCCATAGTTGTGAGTCAACTCGTAGTCCGATTCGTCCCAGCCGTGACTCTTCTTGACGCCATGATCCGTCAAGGACCCAATGCCAGCGACACTTGTTCGAGCGCACACCCAATGACTCTTGCCAGTGTCATTGGGCAAAAACTCGGTGGCGTTGGTGCTTGTCAGTCTGTGTGACGAATCCAATCCCAGCATGAGCGGCAAAAACTTGTTCATCATGTACTCGCATTCCTTTTTCTTTTCCAGTCGTACGTCGCAGGTTGCCCAGAGTGCGCGCATACCATCGTTCAAAACATGGCGCAGCAGCAACAGTTGACGATTCTGCAGCTGAAACATTTCCAAAAGGTTGTAAATTGGAAAAAAGTCGTCCCACACCAAGTGACCAGGATTGGCTCCATTCATGGAATGAAAGGGCACCAAGACTACTGCGTCGGAAAGTCGATAGTATGTTTCAGGAGGATCCATTTTGATGTCGGGAAACCACTTTAAGCGCTCCTTTTGTTTGGCCCACTTTTGGTTCAAGCCTCCCAGCGACAGCGCGTTGGTTTCGTTGGCGTTGCGTTGCGTAATACTGGAAAACGCCATGAATGGGCGTCGATGCAAGGCCACATGGAGCGGCAGTTCGCGTTCATCTTGAAACAATACAAAGTTTGAGGTGGAAGTGTCGAAGCAAAGATTGTGAAACCGGCACGACTTGTACTGCCAGGCGTCGGCGTGAAAGTTGTCGCCGACGCAGTGCACCTTGGAAACGAGTGGTTCAGTGGACAAGTACATGGGAGCGCCATTGAAGGAGCCATCCGGTGGTTGATGTAAATCTGCTTTTAATCGTTGTTGTTGTACATTCTGAAAGCTGTCAAGGTAGTTGTAGAATGTAGGAGTTGACACCAACGGATGATGGACAAGAAATGCAAACAGCAATGGAAATAAAATAAATTGCGCCAATACCAGCAAACATAAACCTCCGATGAGTGCAAACGCGGGTCGCTTGCTCTTGTTTTGTTGTTGCAGTGGTGATGGATGCATATGCGCGCAAGTCCTGAGTGATCGTTCAGGTCTCTGCGGGACAAAAGGGAAGCGATCGCAGTGAGAAATGCGATCTTTTTAATGTCAAAGCTCCACCCTTTTTATCCCTGAACCATACGCTATACATGTAGATCTCTGTGATGTTTGCGAGCATACCATGGATCAATGATCAAACATCATGCCATCATTGATGATGTGAAACGTCCATGTCGTTCCGGTTTTGGATGGTGATGTCGTTCCGGTTTTGGCAACATCCTCCGCCCATCCGATCGCGACCATGGGTGCACCACATTGACTACGCAAACAGTAGACCCACTTGCGCGCCAAGCAACATCATACATCGCACACAACCATTCAATATCAGAATATATATTACCATCATGAGCGTCAACGCTTTGGAGCTGCTCTTTCGAAAGCTCCAGACTCAACATGCCAAAGCCACTGACGATGAACCGTCTCGTCCATACACAATCTTGCTGCAGCATTCGCTTGCCGCGTCGTTGCGCATGCAAGCGGCCGAACAAGCGGACGAGACAGTCTATCGGCGCGCCGGGTTGCGCACGCCGTCGGAGAATGCGCGGAGAGACTTGGAGGGTGGAGTGCTTTGGACCAAGTACATGACGCAACTGTTGGTGGAACAAAACTCTAATGTATTCATATTGAAAACAAGTCCTCGACGATCAAGTACTTGGATGCAGCAACAATCTTTGAATGTTCACGTCATTGATGCGACTGCAAATGATTTATTCGGCTGGTTGAACGAGGAACAAGGTTCTGATTCCGCAGACAGTTTGAATTTGCAAGATCTCAACTCGATTGTCTCCGCCATTGAATCTCGCGTAAAGACACTCGAAGAATCGTCCAATACACCTTGCAGCAGCAGCTTGGTGATTGACCCACTCACTCCCATACTACAAATACATGGCATTGATCAGACGATTCGCTTCCTCCAGCGACTGCAACGGATTCAGAGCTTAACCACGATTGTCGTTCCCGTCAATCGCGAAACACTTTCGCCCAGCGACCACTTGTGGTTGGAGCACACGGCGCAAGCCATTTTGAGCGTTGAACATGGCGACGTCACGCTGCTGCGCCAGGGAGTGCGGGAGCGAGACAATGTGGTGCGGGAGACCTTGGCGTTTGAAATTGTCACGGACTCCAGTGGGCAGCGAGCTATCGAAATGTTAGCATCCAGTCAAAGCGGCAAAAGCAAGCAGGCTGAATCAGTTGCGGTAAGTAAGAGTGATACTCAGCAAACCAAGTCAAAGCAAAAATCCAAAGCAGCGAGACCAAAGATTGAACTTTGCTTGGAGGAAGATGTTGCTGCAAATAATGAAAAGCGAAGTGTACCGGACGCGGAAACCAGCACGCCACAACCTCGCATCTACATGGACGATGACGACCCAGAGTTTGATGATTACGACGAGGAAGATCCAGACGATGATCTTGACATATAGATACTGTATAAATAGAACTTTCTACAGATAACCGTTCAATGAGGTCCCTGTCGTGTATCAGTTACGACTTGATGTCAACAAACACTTGCCGGCAGCACGGACAAAGCGCTGCTGCACCACCGGGTATTTTGACGAGCCAGTCGAGCATGCAATCAACGTGAAAGGCATGCCTGCAGTTTTGATTGCTCGACCAAACCACCGCGTCGCCCTGTTGATAGTCGCTCAGACAAATGGCGCAAACATTCGAAGCGGTTCGTGTCGGCGTCAACCGAACGAGACAATGTGTCGAGTAGTCATTGCTGCTCGTCTTGTCTTCTGATGCAACGCGTTGAAAAGCAGCCGCGAGCTCCACGTCCATATCTGTGCTAGTGATACTCCTGTCGTTTGAAGGCTCAACGTGCTGCGTATTTGCATCGTTGTCAGGGCTCGACTCATCCGACTCGGCCGAGCAAAACTCGGCAAGTCTGCCCATCTCCTCGTCGTCATTTGCATGGCATTCCAAATCTTGGGCTGTTAAAATCTATGAGAAAAAGGAGAATATTAAGGATGCCGGTAGATTGAAAATTGGCGTGCAAGGTCATACTCGACAAATACATGATGTTTCCACTCACCGTCTGCAAATCACTACGTCTCAACTGTTCCGTCAGTTTGACAAGTCGTTCCGCAGCGTCAGCTTTTGCTTGTTGGCGTCGCTGCTGCTCCAACGGATCAGTAGTAGTCGGCTGAACGGGTTGCTGCCTTTTACAGTAGTGAATGTAGCCACAGCCTATCGGTACGACGACGCAGATAAAGGTGCTTGCAATGAAAAAGAGTACGTAGAATGCGCGACTAATGGATGAATCGTCGTCTTGATCGTCATTGATACTTTTACCGATGACAGTGTCATCGTCCACGCTTGAAAAAGTAATCCCGGTGGCCGCAGCGTTTCCATCGATAGCCGCTTGCAAAAGTCGTAGCAATGAGTTTGTTTGCGACATTTGAACGCACGGAATTCTTGTCTGAAAAAGTAGTTCCCTTGCTTTGATGACGCAAAATCTCTTCTCACCGGATTGCAAAGTTTGATATCTTGCAATGATCGCTCCTCAATCCTCGCAAATAGATCTCGTCGCACCTCGTTCCGACGGCAGCCACAACAACTCACAAGTCACGTCTTTTGCTTCTGCTATACTGAAAGCAGACTATCGCCTACCGGTACATGCAAGGCAATCTTTGGCGCCACAGTAGTGAGTCAGAGGTTTTGCTTCCTGCGAAAGAATGAGCACCATGGTGATTCTGCTCGGGCAGCATTCTGTCGTGGAATGTCGTATCGGTACCGCGCTGCATAAAGTAGTACCGGTACGACTACTGTTATCGGCAAGGCGAATCAAAGCCGAGCACAGCCTCCACAACTTTTCCGCAGCCATATGATGCAAGTAGCAGGATCAACCATTGCAAGAGTGTTTCGCAAACAATTCATCCGTCGCTGCCTCTCGGCAGCCGACACGACGACACACTTTGGCTTTGAGCAAGTATTGATCCACGAAAAGCAGGAGCGCGTGCGCGACGTTTTCGAAAAGGTTGCCGACAATTATGATATCATGAACGACGTCATGTCAGGTGGAATTCATCGCTATTGGAAGGACTACCTGTTGGATGTTTCGCATGTCAAAGATATTGCCGCAGTCCTTGCGAAAACTGGAGAACACTGTGACGACTACAAGATACTAGACGTCGCCGGAGGGACTGGTGATGTTGCCTTTCGATTCATGCAAGCAGCTAATTTGGATAAGGATCCAACGGCAAAGGTTCAGGTGATTGTATGCGACATTAACAAGGAGATGCTTCGCGTTGGACAACGCCGCGCGATTGACAAGTATGGAAGCGCCATTCTAGACAGTCAAAAGCTGCAGTTTGTTCAAGGGAATGCACAGGAACTTGATCAGTTTGCTGATGACTCGTTTGACCTTTATACGATTGCGTTTGGGCTTCGTAACGTGACAGACATGGATGCAGCCTTGCGTGAAGCGAATCGAATACTAAAACCTGGCGGGCGCTTCTTCTGTCTCGAGTTTACTCCCAACATTTCGAATCCACTACTGCGACAAGTATATGACATTTACTCATTTCATCTATTGCCTACTTTGGGAGAATTAGTGGCCAATGACAGGGCGTCTTATCAATATCTTGTGGAGAGTATTAGACAAATGCCTAATCAAGACGCGCTGCGATTTCGCATGCAACAGGCTGGCATGGAAGAGACGAGCTACGAGAATCTGACTGGCGGTATCGTTGCACTCCATCAGGGATACAAATCTTTATCGTAATCAAGTACTTGTCTTAAGAAGAAAAGTTAGTGAATCTAGCGCAAGCGGGGTTATGTCAATGGACGGTCAGCTCATACGTCGCCAGCATCCATCGAACTTACAGTTACTTCAACTTCGTAGCGGAACCGAGCTACCAGCAGTATCACGAACGCGCTGGTACCGTTTTTTATGCTAATGTTGCCTGTGGAAGTGTTTAAATTGCGAGTCGCGTCGGATTTAATACGCACGCAATCAACGAAGGTAATTGATTGTATACTGCAGCCATGGCCAACTATTGGTAGTCGCCATGACAGCATAGAATGAAGGAACGCCAGAAACATGACTAGACGTTACAGTTCAGATGCTACAGTCTCCTTCATGCCTTCCATGCGTCCACCAAGATCCTCGTATGCATTGTAGCTTGCTCTTGATAAAGCGCCTTCGCCACCGTTACTCAATTCCGCCAGCAGCTCCGCTTCAAACTCTGCTGCTTCATTTCCAAGACCATTCTCCGATAGATAGCGTTCTGCATCCAGCGCCGCGGCTGCTCCACTTCCAGCACTCGTAATTGCTTGTCGGTAGATGGAATCAGCGACATCGCCGGCAGCAAAAATTCCAGGAACAGACGTTTGAGTACTGCCTCCTCTCACCGATACGTAGCCAGCATGTTCACTGTCAAACTCGACAACGCCTTCCAAAAATTGAGTAGTTGGCGTATGGCCAATGGCAACAAATACAGCGTCGACATTCAACGAGCTCTCGTCTCCCGTCAGCGTGTCTCTTAGTAGTACTTTTGACACGATTAACGATTCTGAATCCAAATCTTGATGGCCGGCATCGTCGCCTGGTCTTTCGACAGGCTTGCCAACAATTTCAGAAACAACCTTGTTCCAGGCAACAGTAATGAGAGGATGGGCCATGACTCGATCGGCTAGTACCTTGGAAGCTCTAAACTTGTCTCGTCGATGCACCAGCGTCACACTCTTGCTCGTTCGCGCCAGCACCAAAGCATCCTCCATGGCCGCGTCACCTCCTCCTACCACGACGACATCCTTGCCGGAAAACAAAAAGCCGTCGCAGACGGCGCAACTAGACACTCCGCCACCACGCAACTCCCATTCTCCCTTGACGCCAAGCCAGTTGGCCTCGGCGCCCGTTGCCACCACAATGGTATGCGTCTCAATAGCTCCAGTTGCATTCGTCGTTATTTTAAATGGCCTCACGCTCGCATCAATGGAAACAACAAAATCGTCCTCAAAGACGGCACCAAAGTGTGCTGCTTGCTTGCGCATGCTGCTCACCACGCCTGGTCCCGTCATGTTGTGAAGTCCCGGATAATTCTCGACGTCAACTCCCTTACCTTGCAACTGCCCTCCCATGCTTGGCGCAATGACGAGTGGCGACAAACCAGCCCGCGCTCCGTAAATGGCCGCCGACAAGCCCGCCGGTCCACCTCCAATGACTACCATGCGCTCCGGAAACCCCGATGGCTCCCACGGACGAAAGTCAGCGTCGGCTTCATCCTCGTCGACATCCTCCTGCTCCACTTGCTCGTCGCGCATTTGGTCAAGCCGGCGCTCCAGTTCGCGCTGCAAGTCTTGAAGTGATGCGGATTGTAACATAGTTGGTGCAGCAGATGACTTGCTGCTGGATGACGATTTTGACTCTGACGATCCACTGCTGCTGCTATTACTCTCCTTGCTATCGGAACTACTCTTGCGATTCGCTTCGGTGAAGCGAGGCGTCAGTTTTGGTGCTTGCTTGTACTTTTGTCGCAACTTTCGCGCCAAAGTATTGGCAGCATTTCCCACGCACTGGTTTGCCTTTTTGTTCATGTCGACGCACTTTTTGTGCACCGCTTTCACATCAGACTCGGTCTTGCTTGGTTCCACTGCTTGATAGTATTCCGTCAATGCTTCCAAACTCAGTAATGTATTTTCCAAATCAGCTTGATTCACAATATCACGCGCCTGCTGCCGCAACGCTTGCTCCCCAATGCCTCCCAGCGCTTGATGCGTCACCTTACCATGCAAAAAGTAGGCAAACGTTGGAAGACTCCGAACTTGGTAGCGCGCACTGATTTCGTACTGCGCGTTGGTGTCCACCTTGACAAAGACCGCTTGGTTTGTGAATTCGGCTGCCACCTTTTTGAAAATGGGAGCCATCATGCGGCATGGTCCGCACGAGTCGCTGTAAAAGTCGACAATGACGGGTAGTCCAGTTTCTAAACTATGCTTGTCGAGTAAGCGATCGAATTCTGTATAAAATATATAGAACAATCATGAGATGAGTTCTGAGTCATGAAGTGCAAAAGTGAAAGGCATTGGCATTTCCCTTGCTCGAGACAGCAATTATATCTATATTTTTAATCGTCTCGACGCACCATGAGCGGATCGAATGTTTCTCACAACGGGTCTCGCTGCCACGACGCCCAAAATGAGCGAAAAAACAAGTATTTTCGTCATGGTCGTGGTTCAACGAATGATGGGCGAACAAACACGCCATTGTCCGTTTTCACCTCCACGCGGAGAGTCTGAATGTCGCAGCACGTTTCGGAGAAATTGTCAGTCCCACTATGACCCTGCAAAAATGAGCGGCTCCAACGATGCTCCACGAAGGCCGACGCATCACTCAACAAAAATCCAAATCCAAAACGCTCTCGTTCTTGCAGCTACAAATCATTTCTATATAGCCAAGCCTAATATCTTGCGATAGAGGGAGATAGGAAACGAAGAGAGAAACTAGGATTTTTCAGATAGCAGAGCAGTTTGATTCAACAACAAATACGCAAAAATGACTGGAAACGATGTCGCCGCCATGGATACTACCACTGCCGCAGCTGAAGGTACGGACAAAGGAGCATTACAATATATGGAGATATCGGAGAGGAGGAGCATGACATGCTGCGGTTCCGCTGCTTGATTGAACTGCTCGCCGCCTGCTTTGTATTGTAGCTCATGTACTCACTCGATATCCATTGTGTTCCACTCTCCTCTTTCTATTTTCATCATTCTCTATCAATATTGTAATTATATATATTATCAGTCGACGAGAAGCTCTACTCGCGCCAGCTCTACGTCATGGGCCACGAGGCGCAGCGCCGCATGATGGCGAGTTCGGTATTGCTGGTGGGAGTGAGCGGCTTGGGCGTGGAGGTGGGCAAGAATTGTATTTTGGCGGGCGTGTCGTCCTTGACGCTCGTGGATCCGCTACCGGCGACGAGTTTTGATCTTGGTGGCAATTTTTACTTACACAGCAGCAGCAGCAAGTCGCGGGCGGATCAGTGCAAGGATGAGCTGGCGGATTTGAATACGCATGTGGCCGTGGTGAATGCGCATGTTACCGACTTGTCGGCGGAAACGTTGACTGGATTGGTGCAAAATGCGGAAACTCCCTTTGCCTGCGTGGTGGTCACGATTCCGTTGCCGCAGGAGACGATTGTGGCGTTGAATAAGGCTTGTCGATCTACCAATACATGCTTCATTTACAGCATTGTCATGAGTGTTTTCGGCATGGCGTTTTGCGATTTTGGACAAGATTTTGTCGTTGCGGATCCCAATGGCGAGGCGGCGGCCACGAGTCAAATTGAGAGTGTCTTGCAGTGCGAGCAAAATGGCGCCACGACGACGGTAGTCAAGGTGCTGGAGGACCATGGGCGCCATGGCCTTGAAACGGGTGACGTTGTACAATTTGCGCGATTGCAGGGAGTTCCGCTCGAGGAAGGAGTTTCGTACAAGGTCAAGGTGACTGGCCCGTTTACCTTTGAGCTGCCCGATGTAAATTTGCCGGCTTCGTACCATACGGACGATGGTAATGGCCATGCAAAGAACCAGCAGGGCTACATTACTCAAATCAAGCAGCCTGTCACACTGCACTTTGAATCTTACGAGACGAAATTGACCAACCCGGGCGAATTTATGATGAGTGACTTTGCCAAGTTTGATCGTCCGCCAGTCTTGCACTTGGGCTTTCAAGCCATTATCGAGTACATGACGCGAAACAATGCCTTGCCTGCGCCGGGAGACAAGGTTGCTTGCCGAGCCGTCTTGGATCTTGCCAAGTCTCTGGACAAGGATGGCATCCTGGCCGATGCTGCGGCGGAACGTATTCTCATGCACTTGGCGAGTGGAAGTCAGGCCATTTTGAGTCCTATTTGCGCCACCATGGGCGGTCTCGTTGGACAGGAAGTGTTGAAGGCGTGCAGCGGCAAGTTTACACCGATTCCTGGCTTTTTCTATTACGACGCGGATGAGTGCCTGCCGGATGATTTGCTCGATGCTTCGTTGCTGGCACCGACGGGTGGTCGTTACGACAGTCAAGTGGCTGTCTTTGGACGAGACATGCAGGAGAAGCTGCTTGAATTGAATTACTTTCTCATTGGAGCTGGCGCAATTGGATGTGAAATGCTAAAGAATTGGGCCATGATGGGAGTTGGTTGCGGCCCCAAGGGCGGCGTTTTCGTGACTGACATGGATCGCATCGAAAAGAGTAACCTGAGTCGTCAGTTCCTCTTTCGCAATTCCGACATTGACAAGTTCAAGTCGTCTTGTGGTGCAGCGGCCGCCAAGGCCATGAACCCCGACATGCGAATCACAGCTTACCAGGAGAAGGTGGCTGTCGAGACGGAGAATCTGTTTGGAGACGACTTTTATGATAAGCTGTCTGGTGTGTGCACGGCTTTGGATAATGTCGAAGCTCGACTCTATGTAGATCAACGATGCTTGTTCTACCGCCTTCCAATGCTCGAGAGCGGGACGCTTGGCACGAAGGGTAACACTCAAATTGTAGTTCCGCACTTGACGGAAAACTATGGAGCCACTCGCGATCCTCCGGAAAAATCGATTCCAGTTTGCACCCTCAAGAACTTTCCAAATCAAATTCAGCACACGCTGCAGTGGGCGCGAGACTGGTTTGAAGGTTCCTTCAAGCAGACTGGAGAGGAGGTGAATGCGTACCTTAGTATGCCACCTTCGCAATACATGGAGAGTCTGCAGCCTAATTCTCGCATTGAGAAGCTGAAAATTATCCGCAAAGCGCTGGTGGAGGAACGCCCGACGGTGTTTGAGGATTGCGTCGCATGGGCACGCTTGACGTTTGAAGAACTCTTTAACAACCAGATTCAGCAGCTGCTTCACAACTTCCCGGAGGACCAAGTTACCTCCAGCGGGGCCAAGTTTTGGTCGGGCAGCAAGCGTTGTCCGAAGCCTGTTGTCTTTGACATGGACCAAGTCGACCCGGATACCAACATGCGAAATCACTTCGACTTTCTCGTTGCGGCTGCAAACTTGCGGGCCGAAATGTACGGCATTACTGGTCGAACGGACGAGGAGTTTTTTCGAGCGGCGTTGAAGGACATTATTGTTCCCGACTTTTCACCTGCTGAAGGAGTCAAGATCGCCGCAAATGATGCTGAGGAGAATGAAAACTCTGCAATGGATACCGATGAGCAGGAGGCGGAGGAAATATGGAACAGCCTTCCTCGGCAATCTGACCTCGCTGGCTTTCGGCTCGGAAGCATTGAGTTTGATAAGGACATTGACGAGCACATGCTGTTTGTGACGGCTTGTTCCAACTTGCGTGCGACTAACTACTCCATTCCGACGGAAGACACTCATCGCTCACGTGCCATTGCCGGACGCATTATTCCGGCCATCGCCACCACGACGGCGCTGGTGACTGGTTTGATTTGCATGGAGCTGTACAAAATAATTGGCACGGCGCGTAAGGAGCTCAAGATTGATGCCTACAAGAACGCGTTTGTCAACTTAGCGACACCTTTCATGACCATGTCGGAGCCGAGCCCGCCGACCAAGACCAAGTCCATTCTAAAGGGCGAAACGTGGGAATGGACATCATGGGATTCCTTGGACATGAATATGGGTGACATGACGATGGGAGACTTTATGGATCATTTCCAGAAGGAATACGGCTTGGAGATCTCCATGTTGAGCTATGGCACGGCCATTTTGTACAGTTTCTTTGCCAATAAGAAGAAGGTAGAAGAGCGCAAGGCAATGAAGATGACCGAAGTCATCCATAGTATTACCAAAAAAGAGTTCCCACCCAATCAGCTTTTTATCATTTTGGAGGTTATTGCCAACGACAAGGATGACGAGGAAGTCGAGCTGCCGTACATTCGATTCCGCTTTCGCTAGATCCGCGGAAGTAGCATTATAAAAATGGTATATGACAATATTTACATGATTATGCTTCTTGTATACGCATTCACGTAGTTTTGGTTCATCGCTTCCTATGCCGCTTCATAGCGGCGACCTTCGTTACGCTGCCTACTGGGCACATTCGTGATCCAGCAATTCGACTGTAGAAAGGCACTGTGAATGGATTCTTGGCGCTACTGACAACTATAAACTTGCAAGCTCGGCGTGTGCCCCAAGGTGGGTACGGTACAATCTTTTCCAGCTTTGATTTCATGTTTGTACGATACAACACCTCTTGCCAAAGCTCAATTGTCGCAGCAGCCTCGGGGTCATGGCGCAGCACATCATCCATTGCTTGCTTGAGCAGCACTACACCAAGTGGTTCATTTTTGTATTCCGGCAGCATGCCTCTATAGTAATCCCAAAACAATTCCACATATCGCTCAATGATGGCGTGTTGCGGTGTCACACCAATAAACGCCTGAAAGAACGCTCCCGGCCGGTTCGACTGCTCATGCACCCGCACGGTACAAAAGGTTGTCGCTTGCTTTCGCTTGTTCTGCGTCTGCTGCAAGGCCGTCAATACGTTCATGCGAACGCCCAAGTCAACGTCAAAGTACAGGCCTCCAGTTTCCCAAAGTGCGGCGCCGCGGCACAAGTCGGCCTTGTACATGCCTGCTCGTTCCTTGTCAAAGTAGTCAACAAGCGATAATTGAGAAGAAGTTGTTGTTGCATTGGTGTCGCGCTTTTTGCCAATCTGTTCAAAGACATTGGCAATGCTCCTTCGACAGTCGTCGTCCGTCAGGAAACGAACTTTAGCAGTTGGATGCAACGCTATAATATTTCGAACGTTTTGTTGCAACACGACAAGCTCGTCTAGTTCGTCATCTGCAATGAAAGTCTTGTTAAGGGTTGCCTCGCGAGTGAAATTGACTTCGATCAGGTTCAGATAGTGAGTAAACGTAACAATGTTTGGAATGATAGGCTGATGCTTCTCTGGTGACAAATGGTTTTCTGGTTTGGCAATAGTCACATTATAGAGCTGCTTTTGATTTAGCGAATAAGCGCGATTTTGTGGAATTGTTGCCACTGGAAATGATTGCCTGCTTGTTGGCGCGAGTGCGTCAGATTCTATGCGTTGGTCGGTACAAATTCCATGTAAGAAGTAGAGAGAAGGCCCTGCTGCACATAATATCATGACCAATATTATAACATGGGCGATTGCTTGTCGATTCGTGGCTCTCTTTCGATGATGTAGCCCATTTTTGTTCGTCGGCGTGGCCGACCGTGGAAGCTGAAGATGATCGCCGCCCTCTTCTTGACGACCGAAATGATTTTTCCGATGCCTTTGGCCTTGCGGCGACGAATTCATAACCTTTTATTCAAACTACAATGTTAGCGCCAGATTCGATGGTATGGCTGGCGAGATTTGGCTTGCGAGGCAGGTCGGCAAACCCTCCATGGTCGTCGTGTCGAAAAATGTCGTGTCGCATGGAGTACCGGAACGACAACATATCAAATCCAAAATTCTTTCGCCTGCGAGCGTTCCTATAAATTGAAAACCACATACTTCTGCTTCCACTTATGAGTTCTTGTAAGCTTACACAAGGTGCTCTTAAATTGCAGTTCGCGGGATTATAAAGTTAAAGATGGTCCAGCCTCATTTTCTCGTCGACCCGCCCCGCGCGAGAATTTGCAAGCAGCCGTTGAGGAGTTTTCACGGAAGCGGTACTTAAGCAGTCAACCCGTTAGATACCATCGCTGCGACACGTGATATTAGCGAATGATCGATTTCATTTTCAGCACCGACGACTCGCCGGTCGTCTTGCTTCTTGTCTTTTCTTGCGACTGCGATCGACACCAAGGACCGTACAAAGCAGCCTTTGTTTCTTCACATACAGGAGTCTCTTGCAATCATGTCTCTTCCAACCGCCGCCTACACGGCCGTTCTTTACCAAGCGCCCATCTCCGCTGACACCAATGATGATGCTGATGCCTCGATCCGCATGTCGGAACCACTCTTGCCTCGCAGTCACGACAGCGATAACAGTCAACAAACCTTCGAATCTTCATTCTTGCCTCGCCTCAAAACTCTCAGCTTTATTTCTGGATGCGCCATTGCCATTTTATCGCAGTACATTCTCAGCTTGGCTCTATGGAGCGACGCCATTATGACGCAGTCGGCCGAGCGCGTCGTTTTCTTCTCCTTGGGCTGGAGCATGGCGACTTGCGCCATGGTCTTTTTGAGCATGCTGCTTTTAGTACGAAACGTGACCAAGACTGTCGCCATGTCAATGCAGCAATCGCGCGCGTGGATGGATGCTACCTTTCAAATGGAGGCGCATCATATCATTGGAGCGCTTCTTACCATCAGTCTCACTTGGATTGTCATTGATGTCTTTCGCGTCAGTCCGAGCGGTCTCGTCAAGGCTGGACTGCATGGATGGTGGAGCGTCGCGACAATCTGCGGCAGCCTATTCGCGTATCTTGCTTTTTACAAGTGCATGCTGCGAGGAAGTCACGAGCATGGATCCTACGCTGCAGTCAATCACATTGATCAAACCGACAGCAATGCTACTCGCGACAGCAGTCTCATGAACACGTACCAGCTCATTGCCGGAACTTTGGGATTACTCGCAGGACTGTGCTCCCAGTTCTTTCTCAGTTTTGCTCTATGGAAGAACCAAATGACGGAACCACTGTTGGACAATGTCATTGTCTTTTCACTTGTTTGGAGCATTAGCACCGTTGCCGTCACCTTTTGTGGGTGCTTGAGTTTACGCCTCTTGACATCGGATCATGCGCGCATGGACGATGACTCCTCCAATGACAAGACCTTTATCCGCATGGAATCATACTATGTCTTCTTTAGTCTCATTGGAATTTGCTTGGCCTGGATCTTGATTGACATTGTTTTGGACATGCGTGAGCAAATCTTTCCAAGTCTCTTGATGCTGAGCGTTTCGCTGGCATGCTTTGGTGTCATTCTCCAGTGCTTTCCGGAACCGCACCGCGCCAGTTTGGAGTCGGAAGTCATGGACAGTGTAGTGGCAATCGAGTCGACGGACCAACCTACCGTGATTCAGAATCAAGCGGATGTCATGATGGTGTAAATATGGTGTTTGCAGCGGACATGATCAAATGTCGGCAGGCCTTCCGTTCTGTACGAAGTGTTTGGCGACAAGATCGTTCAGCGCGCGGCTTTCAAGTCTGCAATTTCAATACTACTTTACAAACAAAATAGTGCACACATACATGTCATTAATGCTGCAGCTTCTAAGTAGTGAGTGTGTAGATAAGTTGGACGCGTTAAGATGAAGCAATTCCGCAGATTTGGTGTAGATTCTCGTGCCGATTCGCGACCTTGCACAAGAGCAGCGGCGTTTCATGATGAGATGCTACGGTCAGTCTATCTTGCGCTTGTCCGCATGCACATAAATTTTTTGACTCAACCTGTCTATAAAGGTAGCTAACGTTACCGAGCTTGTCGCTGAAACAGGTCTGCAAACTGTCTCTAGTCGCGCTGCGATAGCATTAGCGGTGCGACACTTTGAATGGACGACGACATCATTCGATTTGCATCATCACCATGGCGTTTCGCCGCTCTCATACATTGCTCTTTCCCGTCTTCTTTTGAATCTTATACTACGGTAACAAATTGACTCAACCTACTTAGCAATTAACAAGAACAATGTCTTACTCTAATTACGAAGACTCCAATCAGCATGACTCTAACGCGCGCAGCAGCAACATTCTCAACAGTCCATCAACCACCAACAGCACGTACGAAGCCACCAAGGCGCGCCGCAGCACGCAGCACCACGCCGATTTGATACACTGGGACCATTCCAAAGCCTTTCGGGATTGTCCCTACCGCCAGCTGCACCATCAGCGTGGCTGGATTGGAAGTTTTCGGGTGCGCTTGCTGGAGGCGGCCGACTTGCAGCGAAGCTACTGGAGCGCCTTGGCGCTTCCTGCGGTGCGGCACTTGAAGCTGAGCAAGGCGCATGGCGCCGTTTCGGCCTTTTGCAACTTTACATTGGAGTTTGAATACATGCATGAGTCAAAGCAGAGTAGTGCTGGTGGCGGAAACCATCCGTCCAAGACGACGTTATCGCGCGAGGATTTGGACAAGAAGCCAGCAGCCCGCACCACGACGCACACTACCTCCGGCAAAAAGTCGTCGTCGGCTTACTCGGCGTCATCGCCCGTCGTTCCGAGTGACAATTCTCCCGTGTGGGACAATTGCGAGTTTGAATTTCCCTTGCGCAAGGGTGTCATGCAGGATGGACAGCGAATATTACTAAAGATTCGAGTCGAGGAGGACGCCACGGCTGTGGAGAGTCTATTTCCGGGAGCGAACGCACGATTGTTGGGTGTTGGGACGCTGGATTTGACGGAACTTTGCTTGGGAGAAACAATCACGGGACAAGCGTTGCCAGGAGTCCGCGATGTTTGGGTTCCCATTAGTATGAATGGACAAGCCGAGGAAGTGGAGCAGCAGCAGGCCTTGGCCTACGCGGAGGCTGCCTCATCGTCGTCGGCTGCTGCAGCCTACTCGAAGGACCACTTGGAGGCATCGTCCACCGCAGATGCACCCAAACCGCCTCCCTGTACGGGCATGGTGCGTGTCCTGGTGTCGTACCAGCCGCACGGACTTGAGCCGCAGGTGAAGGATGTCGTTGCACTGGAAGCCTTTGCCCGACGCAGTCCCTGGCACAATACGTGCAGGCCATTGCTTCCTCCACTCAAGCCACTTGCTGTTTTGGAACGTCGGGGAGCCTACTTGTTGTGCGAGTATGAGCTAGCAGGCACTGCAACAAGTGGACATTCCAGCAGCAAGGCTTGCGTCCGCTTGCATCGCAACGCCGTCTTTGTCATTGAGCGTCAAAACATGATGGACGCTGCCCAAAACTTGGCGCTGCTTCCACTCGACGTGGTGTCGGCCACGCCACTGGGACAAGCGACGGGTCAGTTGCTCGCACCCGTCGTGGCGGCCAGTCGTGAGCTCGCCATGCCAGCGCTGCTGAGTGCACGATTGGCGTGGGTGGCGGCGCGAACGACGGGATTGGCCGGCATGTCGGGAGTGTTGGCCGTGGGAAACACGCTGTGGAGCGTTGGTACGAGCAGCTTGATTAGTTCGCATCGCGGACAAGGCCATGGGTCGGTGCATCGACATGAATCGGACGACGAGAATCGGCAGCGACAGCGGGAAGCAGCGACTGCCAAGTTTGTTTCGTTGTAGAGAATGGTGCGTTTTGATTATATATAGATGATTAAAAAGAATATTAAGTCATAAGTTTTATAATGGCAACAAACGTACATAATTGGTGTTCATGTTGATTGCGTTCGAGTCTTCCCATGCGCACGCAGAGATTCAACAACTGGCAAGTGATACTGCGTAGGCGCAGAAAAGCTAATGTCAAGACAAAGCTTGCATACATTATTGCCAAATTGTTGTTATAGCATGAAAGGCCATGCTCACAGCAGACGAGTCATCCCGACAATGCTCCTATACTTGACCTACGTTAACCAAATATGTCTTTTCCTGTATGTCACTCCAGTTTTGGCTTGCAAAATGTAAATATGCATGCAAAAGTATGATTACAATAGGTTTTAGTCGAAATGTTAACATAAGAAGCGAACAAGAATTGCCGCGTCAAGCCATTCCGATCGCCCCCGCAACGAGCCCAGTCAGCACAGCACCCGTCATCCAGGTCATTCGCCAGCCTTTACAAGAGCCACTGGTGGCGGCGCGAGTTCCATCCTCCCATTCCTGCTCGGTAGGGCTGGCAGTTGAGCCGTCGTCGTCATCGAAAAACTTGTTGGCGGTCCATGCGTCATCCAAGCCGCCGCCGTCATCCAAGCCGCCGCCGCCAAAGAGCGAGTCCTGATCCACGCTGAAAATGGCCAGTTTCGTGATATCAATGCTTGGAAAGGGACTGTCGCCGTCGCACTGATTGCCTTTTGTTTTAACGTTCGTGTTGCTGCAATCAAACGCTCCTGTGATGTATGAAGAAGCATGTACGAGGGTCAGTTTGAATATGAATGCGCGCGGCCAGTGATCGGCTTATCAAGAACTTACCCAAGCCAGCAACAGGAAGTCCATCATTCATTTCCGTGCACTCCGTTTGAACGGAGCAGGACTTGCAGAGCGTGCCGTCAATCGTCAGCGAACAGGATCCTGTCTGCTGCGTGTCGGAGAACATGCTGCCGAATACATTCTCCGCGGCAACGGCATACTGCATGCAGTAGCTGTGTTTGTCTGGCTTGGTCAAGTCGATGCAATACTCAAGTGTAAAGTCTCCAGTCATTTCCGTGTCGAGGCTCACAGAAGTTGTGCCACATACTTTGTCGTCTTCATCAAAACATTCCGTCTCGCCCTCGCAAGAAATGGATCCAGTGAACAGCATCCAATTGTCACAGTTGCAAGTTTTTCCGCCAAAACCTTCGCCCACGAGATCACACAAATCAAAGTCCAATCCAGTGCTGTTGAACCCGTTGAAGAGAGACTGGAACTCCTCCAAACTGCGTGGAGCCAAGATGCCAACGTCCGGATCACTGTTGTCGGCGTCGTCATCCAGAATGTTCTCGGCGCGTCTTACCTCAGAAGTCTGATGCTTCCAAACGGGTGAGTTGATTAAATGCTTGGCAATCAGGCCTCTGCTGACTCGCTTCCCATCGATCGTTGAAGCCGAGACCTTGGCGCCGACAATGGACGGTAAAGCAATCGATACGGCAAGTGCAACACGCATGGTTTCGACAAATGAATGAAAGATTAAAAGTAACAGTCAAACCTTTGACTCTTCGCGGGAACAGGCAGGAAGCTCACTGGGATGTCAGAATTTCAAAAACTGAAACGATCATCGCGGTGCAATTTCATGATCCAGTGTCGCTGCAAAATGACCCGTTCGAGAAAAGGGCTTATGGTCAATCCTGTATACACTTTTTCACACGACTGCAAAAGTGTCTTTTTTGATCGTGTGTTTGTTTCCTTGTCTTCACCGCATCCCGATATGCTATGCTATCAAAGCTCTACAGATTGTTTTGAGAGAGTGATTTCTAGTACAGTATGCTTAACAACAAGATCTGTCAAGTCTGCTACGACACATTGTTACGGCCTAAAGCCTAACGTTAGAGCACTCAACGCCTGTATACCGGTAGCTATCATTGTCGACAGGCAATGAGGTAAACAGTGACAGCATGCACCCGCCGGCCCACATTTTACATCAAACGGAAAGTCTTTACCGTTCCTTAGTACAGTACAAGCATTACAACCAAAGCCGTAGACCACGCGTAAATTGTCATGCCTGCAACAGACGAGGACAAGGTCGAGGTCGAGTCTTGATCACTGAACGAGTTTTCGACATAGTTTGAGTAGTCGCAAGACAAACCAGAAGGCACTTCATCATTGAGCGCTTTCTTCATGTTTTCGAAGGAAGCTTCCCATGTTGATCGTGCGTTTTGATGGGAGCAGCTTCCAGTTCCCTCACAAGTACTGTAGTTGATAGTGACAAGTGCATTTGTGGCCTGGCTCGAGTTCTTGCAAGTCCAGGTAAGGGTAATGAGATCAATCGATCTCGATTGATTGTTATATTCGTCGCACGACGCTACCCACACGTTATAAGACGTTTCAAATCCATCCTGTATCGCCTCGTGGTTGCAGGCGTATGGAGTGTCGTCGGAGGCGCAAATATCAAGTTGCATAGCGACAAGTTCCTGAAGGCCAATGGTTGCATTGACGATGTCGGCCTGTTGAATCTTGCCAACGGTGCAATTGGTTTGAGAATTGACTCCCACAATCAGCACAGCGAGAGGAGCAAGGAGGCGGAGAATGTAGCGCATCATTTCAATTTGTGCGGTTCAACACTGACTTGGAGAAGCTGTTTTGATCAACAGTTCAATAGGGACGGGAACACGTTGGAAGCTCGAATTCTCGCGTGCACTCGCAAATGCAAAACGCATCGTACCGGTACTACAACTACCTTTGTCCTGCAAACCCAAGTACACACATACACACTTTATAACTATTGGAGCTGCAATATTACAAGCCAATTTTACTATATACAGTATGAATGAATCAAAATTGTGACAACAAGTCCGTTAATGCCACATTTACGCTGCACAAGTAGTTCATATCAGCCATGCCCGTGGCTTGCACTAATCAAGACGCACTCCAATGGTTTTATCAGTTGCATTCTCTATGTGGCAAGCATGGTAACTATCGCTGCAATAAATGTCGTCGCAATCGCAACATGAAGCAAAAAACCTGCACCTGCACCCGATTCTGCACCAGCATCTGCATTCGCTTCTGCCTTATAAATTGTGTAGTTGCAAGACACGCCGGAAGGCAATCCATCATTGAGACTCGCACTCATGTTGGCAAACGATTCCTCCCAAATCGAATGATTAGATTGGGCAGTACAGTTTGAGTCAGAGCAGCTGCCATATTCAACGTAAATGGATGCCTTGTCGCCGGGGGTTGAATCCTGGCAAGACCACGTGAGTCTAACTAAATTCGTCCTGTAGGATACACCAGTTTCTTGTTGACAGGACGATTCCGCGTAGTTACTTTCAAACATGTCGTAAATGGGACATTCGGTACCGTTGTTGGATTCGCAAGCTTGGAGCCGCGATGAAATGGCTTCCTGAAGGTGGAGTGTTGCCCTGGAAATGTCGGTAGACTCAATGGTCCCAGCGGCGCAGTTGTACGATGAATCATGGGCATCAACCGATATCAAGAGAAGTGTAGCACACAGGAAAATGGAGTGGTTGAGCATCATGATGGATATGGTTGCTGCATGCGAAATTGTGAGGGCAGCGAACGTGATGGAACAAGCTGGATCGGCAGATGGCATTCACGATGTATTGACACCGTATTCATAGTCGCACCGGTACAATTCAATGCTTGTTATCATCGCAGGAAAACTGATTTGGACTCGTTGTAATCCTTACAGAGAAACGATTGTTTGACGCAGATTATTATTAAACAGATAAGGTGTGTTTACTTTTTTAGGTCAAACAAAACGCTTTCCCCTCACATAGATTGCTTTTAGTGACTTGGCGTTTACCAAAATGTCACGACAGCAAGCAGGCCAGTCGCAGCAAGCACCGCAGTGCTGGTCGAGAAAGCTTGCCAAGCGGCGCTATTCTCCGTCACTGTTTCAACGCCAGCTGGAGTACTGGAACCGCCATTATTTTCTGTTTCAGTTGTGGGTGACGTCGCCGGAGCTTGGCCATTATCACTGCCGGAATTGCCATTCGTTCCTGCTCCTCCACTATTTGACGTAGTGGCAGTTGCATTTGGATCAAACAATGGAAATGGAAAGTCCTCCAAGCATTGGTTTCCGGTTGTGCCAGCAGCAGTGTTGCTGCAGTCAAACGGGCCTGCAATTTACAGGAGGTGAACAAGTATGATTAGATTTCGCAAAAGCTCATGCGATATGCTTGCATATTCTCACAGTCAAGAACAAAACATACCTGGACCAGGATGAGAAGTTCCATTGAAATCAATGCAATCCGTCTGAATCATGCACGCGTTGCACTCGTCGCCATCCACCGTCAGGGTGCAGTTGCCAGCCGCTCCTCCAAAGTCACCCTGACTGCTGACGAAACCATCCGTCGACATGGAATACTTGGTGCAGTAGGAATGAACGGACGGCTTTGTTGTTGCGACGCAATATTCAATCGAAACGTCCGTGCCATCACTGTCTACTCCAAAGGAAACGGTTCCGCAGACGCCATTCGCAATGTATTCCTCAAAGCAGTACGAGTTTCCATTGTACAGCTGACAGTCAAACGAGCCGACCAACACGTTCCAGTTGCTGCAGTCGCAAACGGTTTGGTCCTCCGCGTCTAGCAGCGCACAAAGGTCAATGACGTTGGTGTCGTTACTTTGGTTTTGCAAGTGTCGTTGCGTCAGTGCTTGTGGCGACAATATGCCAACGTCTGGTTCATTGTGATTGGCAGTCGAGACTTTACTGGACGTTGCACGGAGCGACTCGCGTTTCCATAGAGGCTGCTGCTGATTGTGACTGCGCTGTTGCGAAACGCCTCCGATGGCAGCTCGTCGGTGCCTGCTCGGAAGCAGCTTGGCAGCTCCCACCATGGACGGCAATGCGAGCGTCGCGGCGGCTAGTTCGACGCGCATTCTTCAATCGAAAATTTATTACTATATAATATGAAGAAATGGCAAGATGGTGACTCTTAATGGAGATGAAGAGAGCCGTGAATATGATGGAAATGGTGCAGCAAGTTTTGCGAAAACGATGAGCATCGGAGGTCAAGCGCGTCAGCCGGCCAAGGGGCAACGACATTGGGGCTATAGTAAAACGAATCAGCGCGAATGAAAACACAAGATATGTCGCAGAGGTTATGAAAGGTGCTTCTCCATCACCATGGAACACTCTTCGTCGTTGCGCCTCCTTCCACTCCTTGCTCTACCAAAGTATAATGGTACACGATCCCCGCGTTACTAGTGTCTTGACTCGCCTCGGCGGAGTGTACCGCGATCCGGCTCGCGTCGATCGCGACGCGGCGTCGCTTCTTGGATCCAGCGTCGGGGCGCACTTGACTCCCACTCCCTGTCTACTGGATAATATTAACGTCATGACGCTGCAGGGAACGATCGCCATGCACTTTCGCGGTAACACGTATCAACTACTGATGGATATATTTCTTCCGCCGAAATATCCAAACCAGCCGCCGGCATGCTACGTGCGATTGGCGAGTCCCAACATGTATTTGAAGCAGAATCACAAGCACGTGGACTCGACTGGCAAAGTCTACTTGCCGTATTTGCATGAGTGGAACAAAATGACGCATAATTTGATCGAGCTGGTGGTGGTCATGTCCAGCGTCTTTTCCAATGATCCGCCAGTCTTTACGCGCGCCGCTGCAGCTGGTTCCGAGCGATTGTCGCCGCCGCCGCCCGTGCAGGCGACATCTGCGGCGTCGACAACGACTCTATCATCATCGTCATGGCAGCCAAATCCTCCTCCTCCGCTGCCTGTGAATAGTAACGACGACGACGGCGTCCAGGAAGCCTTGCTGCAAGTGGCCATTGCCGAAGCCAACGAGGCGGCCGAGTTGGCGCGTCGCCTCGAAGCCGAGGAGCGCGCCGCAGCCACCAATCATGCGAGCCGCCAAAAGTCGCAACAGCAGGAACAGGAACGATTAGTCTTGCTAAAGAGTCAGCTGGATGACAAGATGCGGCGCTACTTGCTGCAGCAAATGAGTGACATGCAGGCGCACATGCAGGCGGATGCTCGCGACGAAAAGCGTTTGGAGTGGGCGCACGAGCAAAAGATATTGCGGCAACTCGAGTTTCTGACCAAGGCCAAAACGGAGCTGACCGAGCACTTGGCAGTGACGGAGCAGCGTATATTGGATATACAAGCTTGGTTGGAGCATGCTGCTGAAATGCAAGAACAACATGCCGATGCATCTGCAAACAAGGTCGAAGCTGTTCCAGTATCGGCGCAGGATGCGCAGCTGCTCGATTTGGAAGCCACCAACGCCAGTCTCACGGATGCACTCTACTTTTTGGACCGCGCCTTGTATCAAGGTCAGTTTGACTGCGAGCAACACTTGAAGCAGGTGCGACAGTGCGCCAAGCAGCAATTTCTCGTGCGGGCACATTTATTAAAGATTCAACAAAAGATAAGCAATGCATAGACAGGTGTTGATGGAGCGAGCGCTTGTATATGCGTCAACTGGCAAGGCTTGCGACTTGCGAAGCGAGTGGCTATGAAGGGCGCTTTGGTCAAGAGACTTTCATAGTAGACATTGCATAGAATACCATTTAAATGTACTAAAAAATGAATATTCATACACTATACTCGGAATAGTAGCAAGCATAATTGAAAACCAAAGGCGTGCGACAGGCCCGATATAGTGAACGACCCTTGAGTGAAATCTTTCATTGCTGGAAAAAGTCTAATACTTCATCATCGTCATTTAAAAGATTCAAGGCATCTTGAATAATGGTGCGAAGGACCTGTCGGCGCATCAAAGCATTGGACGGTAATTGCTTGGACGACGGATCAGCTGCTTCCATGCGAGCACTTTGTTGCTCGTTCCATCGATGTGATTCGAGCGACCGACTCGATAGAATGTTTGTGTGTTGTTGTTCATTGGCGAGTGACTGATCAGGCTTCATGCTATGCTGGTGATAATCAAGAGCTTGCAATCGATGATCGGAGGCAAGTCTTGGACGAGCGGCAAGTTGTACGTTATGGGAGTGAGAAATGAGCCTGTCGCTCTGCCGTGTCTCTCGTGTGAAGCGAATCAAGCAAGATCCGTCCTCCGATCTAATGCTTCACGGGCCGTATCGGTCGTCATCATCATTGGTACATCGGCAAAGTGAGAAGCATGATAGACAATGACAGACAATGATATGCTAAACGAGGCAATAGGACGACCGATCCGCTCGAACCATTAGCGCAAGCCAGCTGCATGGTTGCAGTCAGGGCTATTGAGATTCTTTTAAATAATGACTGCTTTACAATTATTTCATTCGATTGGCTGAGCATTTTTGAGAGGCTGCCCAAAGGAGGTCAAGATCTGCATTTGCTATTGCCCATTGAACAAACAAGGCTCGCAATGATACGATAGCGAATTCCGATTGGCTTCGCATGGAAACTACCGCGAAACTACTACAGTATGCACCTTGTTGCTAGCCATTCAGATGATGGGACTCACGGATGGCTGCAAAGTTACTTAAGCTGGCAGAGTCAATACAAGCCTGAGTGAGCTGACATCTATTCTCTCATTGATTTGGCCTAACCAACTTGGACAGAAGATGGAACTGTGACTCGATCTTGGTGGCTGGCAATTTCAAAATGGCGCGTCGGACAAAATGTCGCATCGGTTTACGTTGAGCGTTTCATGGCGCGCCAGCCTTGCCACTGTGGCCCCAAGAGTAGATGAGCGACCAATTGGCGATGAAACATCCATTGCGTGACTTCTATGTAACGATGCCATGCAACACAATCGTTCGATTACTCTCATCATCCCATTTGCAAAAGTCTCTCTCATCGCAAGCAATCACCATGGCCGACTATACGCATGATGCCAATGGCGTGACGCATGTTCCCGTTACGAGTCGAACGACGGAACAGCTTTCACCAGACGATTGGTGGTTGTTGCCGGCGAGTGACAACGACAACAACAACATTGGCGCCAACCGCTTGATGCGTCGCTGCGTGAGGACGCACGGATGGAGCCATGACTTTGCCGAACGAGTATGCAAGGCGTACCGGCAATTCTTGGAGCTGAAAAAGGTACTGGAGGATTGGGATGCACAAATCGTGGCGCCGAGTTTAGCTGGTGAGTGTATATACAGTATATAGTAGTCAGATGTGTCCCTTTTGAATGGCTACTCAAGACTCTTTTACCTGTTATTATCATTCCAGTCGAACAAATGTGGAAGATGCACATGATGGATCCCGTCAGTTACATTCACGACTGTCTGTTGCTGTGCGGCCGCGTCGTTGGACATGACCCTGACGGAGAGCTGGACGAGTGGGCGCAGGAGAAGCGTGTCATGGCCACCAAGCAGCTACTCAAGGCACGCTACGAGAGTCACATTGATCAAGACGTGTGGAAGTTTGACAGTGTCAAGGTGGAAGACGGGAGACAGGATGTTGACGTTGAGGAACGAAGTCGCAGCATGAGCGTCATGCAGGAGGAACGCACTTTGCCAATCGTGGACTCGAGGACAAGCTCTTCGTCCATTGTGGAGGAGCGCACGCGCTTTGACGAAGGCAGCCTTGATGGCGCGAGTGGCAAGTACTCGAACTATGACATTTCGTTCCGTTCAGGCTTGAGCGGCAAGTCGTCTGCCAGACAATTGCTGCCGACGCGAAAGACTCTTGGCCTTCATCCAAGCGACCTTGATGATGCCGAAATGATACGGAGCGATCTAAAGAGTAAAAACACTAGCTTTCAGATTCGCATTCGCACGCTCAAGGGTCAAGTCTATCATTTTTCCGTCAATCGAGAAACGACCATTGACCGCATCAAGCGCATGGTGGAGGAGGAACATGGGACGCCAAAGGATCAGCAGCATTTGCTATTCTATGGAAAGGTCTTAGAGGACTGGGCGACGCTGGGGGCGCACAGCATTCCGCCCAATGCCGTCTTGCAACTGTTGGCGCGCTCCAAGCGTAGTGTCGATGCGGCCATGGAGAGTCAGGCGGAAGGCGTAACAGCTTGAATATGATCACACAACGTAAACTGACGATCAACGGGACAGAATAGCTATTACCAATATGCAAAAATTATTTGAAACAGAATCGGCGCTAGGCCATTTTAGTATCTCCACGCTGGTTGTCGCCTAGAACCCCCATTTACTTGCAGTGCAAATTCGCCGTATCAGCCGTGCTGGCATTGTTTAACTTACAACGCATTGGAAGCAGCAGTAGCCACTTGCATCAAAGTGGAATGCGTCCCTGAGTCAATACCGGTAGAATCCTCCGTCGTTGGCCTTGGCGCGTGCATCACTTCCGATGCGATGCCGTTAGTCGCCGGAAGTCGAGGTACAGCATTCACCAAACCGTCTTCGACAGCGTCCACTTCCAACATTGATGCTGTAGCATCGATTCTTGCCTGCGCATTGTGATTGGCAGATTGTTCAGGGCAAGCGCCAGGCCGCTCTGGGCCATCGCTTGCTTTTTGAAAGTGGTTGCTTGCCAAATCGTCAACGTTCGATGTTCCTGCGTGTGTAGTAGCGTCATTAAAATTGTGTGGATGCGATTCCGTCGACATGTCAGTACGTAGCGAAGACTCATCCATGACGCCATGGGTGGCAAAGGTACTCTTCTGTTCTGACGCGGTATCGCATCCATCGTCCGGACCGGTAGGGACAGCCACCATAAAATCTGCTAATCCAGCAAGGGCTGATAGAGCATCAAACGCAGATAACGTTGTCGAAGGTTTCAACTCTGTGCCATTAATGCTTAAAGTCGGATAGTCAGACAGAACAGACGCTGTGCGTTCCAAAGGTTGCAATTGTTCTTGTGAACTTTTCGCAAAAGACAAGAGTGTCCTATCGCCAGAAGATGTACATGTCGGCTGAGATTGAGATGGTTCGTTGAGGCCGAAGGTAGAATTTGTAGCTTGCATATTGTCGTCAGAAACAGAATCTCTCTGCTGGTTCTCAACATCTTGACCCTGCTCGTACGAATTCGACAGTGCATTCGCGTGAGAGTAAGGCGCTGCAGGTGCTTGATACTCAGTCGCTGAATCCTGCGCATGTCCGCTAGAGTAACCATAGTCATTTCCATGAGATGGTTTTGGGTATCCATATCCATATCTGGGTGTCCGGTATTCTCGTTCTATTTGAGTCTGTTGCGCTAAACTCGCAAGGGAGGGGATTGCATTTGAGCGACCGACGTACGCTGAATGTTCATATTCAGCTCTAGGTGATCGAATTGCTTGATCAGCAACAACCGCAGACGCACGGGATGACAAAGGCGAAGTAGTAATCGCATTCGAGTTCCAACCGCGATCATGGTCACCATATATGTGACCATTGTGCTCTGTGTGGCTGTCCTCGCACGGATGATTTTGCAAATACTTAAGTCTAGCCTCCTCTTCCCGTCGTCGAAGATCTTCCTCCTCTTCTTTCTTCTTTTTCCGCGCATCTCGACGTCTGGCCTCGGCGGCTCTTCTTTTTTCCGTCTTGCGTTGCAATTTTTCCTTTTCTTCTTCCTCCTTTCTCTCCCTTTCGGCGCGCTCGATAGCTGCATAGTCAACAGGAATTTCTCGCTTTCCACATTGATGCAGGACCATTCGACCTCGACATGCAGGGCATTGCGGATTGATTTGGGAAAGAGACTGTTGTAGATCGGTCGGACCTTTCTCGCTGGGTGTGACGACAATCTCCGCTGCATCTTTCGCGACATTTCGAAGGCTGGGCGGATTTATAGGCTCGTCCTGATGGCCATGGCCATGATCAACCACATCATTCAGCGATTCTGTCCCACAAGGATCATCGCGTGGCGGCATGGAAGAATGTCTTGGAGAAGGACTCAAGTGCAGCAACTCTCGCGCAATTTCCCTTTCTTCCTCTGATGCTTTTGAAATAATCGTTGGCGATCTTTCAATATTTAAGTTTCCTTGGGCGACGTTTGCATTTAACTCTAACCTGCAATCCGCGCCGTCATTTGCACTAGCATGTTCACTCGTAACATGGACATTCATCGCGACGTTTGTCGGCGCTAGTAATGATTGATTTTGTTGAACATCGGCGCTGAGCATTGATGTACCCAAGTAGCAAGGAGAAAACTGATCGGCATTAACTGGTTCAATCTGCTTCATGGTGCTCCCTGATCCATCCGCCCACATGCTTGAACGCAAGAGCATTTTCTGACGAAGTATCGGGTCAACTGACGATTGTATCATGGCTTCTATATTGGTTGCTCGGTTCCGCTTCGCTTTAGGTTTTGCTGCAGCTGAAAACTTTGATTCCGAGTCATTATTCATCGGGTCTTTTGTCATGTCCTGAGACACGGCGGCGTGTTGCTCCATCATTTCTTGATACGCATCGCGCGCCGCTCGTTGCTGCGGCAGACTAGCAAAGAACTCAAAGCTTTTGAGCATCCGCAAAGGGCTGTCCCTCACAGGAGATGCGGGCCCTTGCGACGACTCGTCGTCTACTTCCTTATGCTCTGGACGGCAGGGTAGCATCACTTCATCCAGCGAACACTCTCCTTCGTCGAGTAATACAGATACGAGCTCTCCAGTGGCCTCATCTTCTGTTTCCTTTTCCTCGTTCATGTCGCCATCGGTAGCTGCAGCTTTCTTTTGCTTGTCGAGCTCTAGAATGGATATTCGCAAAGCTTCGACCAATTCGGCGTCGACATTCGAATCACTGCCCACTTCAACGGCGCCTTCAGTCGCGATGTCATCTGCCTCTGCTTCTTGTTCAGCTGTTGTTTCCCACACGACGAGTTGATCCAATTCATCCTCATCTTCAATATATTCAACATTGTCGTGAATGACACTGTAGCCTACCGGATACTGAATGCCAGCAAAGTCGGTATGCAAACTCCCCCTCCACTCAAACACTTGCCCCAGCTTGGCCGTCACGTAGATCATGCGCCATCCATTGGCCTCGTTGAGCAGCGATACACCCAATACTCCACCCGTCGGGACTGACAGCGACGTGAGAGGCACCGACGTTCCCGGCTTCCAAACGGACAAGGTTGATTGTAACTCATGCGGGCCACGATACGGATGAGGTATACCCATTAACAAAAACTCCTGATCTTGATTCACTTGTAAAGATTGCTCGTGCTGCATTTGACAATCCAACTGGTCCGTCCGTTCCAGCCACGCTTGCTTGCGCTTCTTGGAGACTCGCACCGAGGTTGCTTCATACTGCGGCTGCAACATCCAGGCACATGATCGCCAAAGCACCGACTTGCCGTGCAGCGACACCGTTTCACCGTACACGTGCAAGCACACCAAGTCGGAGCTTTCGTAGACGCGAATACCCTTGGAGGTGGACACAAAAATAAAGTCATTTTGTGCGCGCAAAAAACACTCGCGCACATGTCGAGCAACGGTGGGAATGTGTGTATGTTGTAGTGATCGTTGCTCTAAAAGGTCATAGCGCGAAAGCACCATGGGTTGGTCATTTCCGGAATTCTTTAGTGAAGTCACCATGAGAATTGTGCGATCCGAAATATCGAAGTCATTATTAACTCGACCAGCAGTAGCATGCGAGAGCGATGTATCCCAAATTGCGGTAAGGCAAGTGGGAGTTTCCTGTGCGTTCAAGCGATCCGTGTTGCCGTATATTGCATGTTGATTGTCGTCACTTGATTTCCGCAGCAGTGGCTCGCACGTTCCTTGGTTTGATACAATCCACAAACTATTTGCAACTAACACGTTTCCATTATGTTGAATCTTTTCATGCTCAATCACTGGCGTCGGCCCGTGTCCAGTGACCCACAGCAAACTCTGGCGCAAGTTCATTTCCACGAGTAACTGATGATTGCTGCGCGCCGCGTGCACCGGCAGTGTGAATTGAACCGCACAAGTGCAAACTCCATGCGCGGAAATGAATCGTAAGCCTTGCAGTTCCTGCTGCGTCAAGACGACGACGAAATCGTCGTGCCAGGCAACTTGCACGACCGAGTTGGGGTAGCTGACGGTGGTGCGCGTCACGGATGTGGCGAAACTACTACTCGAGCTTGATGCTGCTGCACTCGTATTGCTTGCCGCACTCGCCGCAGTCTTGACACTGGTTCCAACGTTATTTCGCAGCTCCCGCTGGGCCGCGTCCGTTTCCAAGCACCGATGTATCACCGACGCTCGGTGGGGTCCCAGTTTGATCAACCACACGCTTCCCACCGCGTCGCCCAGCGCGGCATATTGCGGATTCATGTTACTGCTGCTGCTGCTGCTATTGTCGCTTGCACTGCTGCTACTAGACTGCTCCTGGTAGCAGGTAAAGGGCGGCGGCGGTTGCCGCGAGTTGCTTTGGTCGTGTAATCGCGTGTTCCAGGAGAGTAATTTTGCCGCTGGTTCACTGTTGCTGCTATTCGAGTTTGAATTAGACGCTGCTCCGATAGAATGACTATTACCGACGCAAGCCCTTTGCATGTCGCTGGCCGACAGGAACACTGCCGGCGAAAGTAGCGGATGAATGACTGTCTTGTGCGGCAAAATGACGTCTTTTGCAACGTGAGCGGGCGGAGACTGGAGAATCGTTTTTGGTAATGTCGACGCGTTCGTCGCTGTCACATGCTGCTGCTGCAATTGCTTGCGCGGAGACAAAGGCTTCTTGACTGCTACCGCCGATTTCTGTTTATTGGGAGCGCCGCCAAGATGAGTGGACCTTGACGACGTTGACGAGGGCCGAAACGACGAAACGGCAGCAGCGTCGTCGCCTGGCAATCTCCGTCGCCTTGCTTTCGATTCCGTCTTGACATGATTCCTTTTCACTTGTTCGTCATCATGCTCGTCTGCTTTTTCATGCAGTTGCCCTGGTCTCCTTCGTCGCTTGCTGCTGGAAGATACATGCGTTTGCTCATGCTCGTCATGATGCTCGTCGTCGTCATGATCGTTCCGACGCTTCTTGACGGTGAAAGTTTGCGGATTATCGTCACTGTAGTGCGTCACCGTCTTGCGGTCTCGAATGGGGCGGTTCGCCGGAGTTGGTTTCATTGCAGCTGTAATGTGATAATAGTAGTGTGTATGAAGGATGCAGCAACTTGAGAGGGATCAGGGATCAGCATGCATGCTTGGCGCGCGTCATGGCGAAATCCACTGCCACTTCCGCAGGTCATCCAAAAACGGGCGACGGACGGACGCTTTGCGGAGGAATCCGTCAAATGTCGCAGTGTTAACCAGTGCGACGTAAAGCTACTGCTTGTTTTCCAGTTGGTGGCAAGGACATCGAGCCAAGCATATATGCTTGCGTGAGAAAGACGATGGCTACAGCAAACAAGAAAAAGATGGCTGTAAGTATGAATGCTCATATGTTGCTATATTTCGTTATTATATGTATATTTTGTAAAATGTGTCACTTGTTGTTATGCGCAAAAAGCTCGGTACAGCATGAGGCTACCACAACCCGCGTCGAGTTGCAAAACTCTACTTCATCCATAGTTGTTGCGTTGATTTAGAGTATGTCGCCTTACTGCTTGCGAATCATGACAACCTCGTGGTCTTGACCGTGCCCATCGTGCGAAATGCTAAAGCGGCAATTGTGCGCATCCTCCAAGGCTTCATAGCCAGACTCGCGGAGCAATTTGCAGAAGAAATTTTCCCAGCGCTCCTGGGCGGCCGAGGACTCGAGCGCGTCGCTGCTTCCGAGAAAGTGGTCGGACAGTACGCGGCGTTCGGATCCTGATGGAAATGAGTGGAGCAAGAAATGAGTGAGGACGAGCCAAAGTGCAGTACTTTCCATTCGACGCGCGCGCACATTTAACAAATCATGACAATCAAAAACATGTACTCACCACAGAATCGGCAACTGAGCGTGGTCCACGTGTGCCACCCAGAGTTCCAGACGGGCTTCTTGGGAACGTACGCCAATCCGCGAAGGAGCGAAAGATTCTTGTTGCCCTCATCCGGCTCGCCCTTTTCCTTGGCGACCAAGTGGTTGCTAATGACGTACTTGTCCGAGTTCTTGTGGGTCTTGTCGTAGGCAAACTTGATGGCATCCTCCAAGTAGGCTTCGTGCTCGCCGGTGATGCTGTCGTAGTCGATACCTCCCACGTTGGCCTTGATGCCGACCGAAAAAATGCGCTCGCCGTCATCCTCCTCGTCGTCGTCCATGATGGAGTTGGCAGCAACTTCCGCCTGGAGTGGAGCGGTGGCGTCGAGCTTGACTTGGGTCGATGGAGAGTTGACCTCCTGGGCGGAGATGCTGCCGATGGAGACCAAGGCGAGAAGGGTCAAGAGGGGAAGGGAAAACATGATGATGCTCTTGGTAGTTTGAGTTGTAGAAAAGTCGCTTGTGTAGTGAGCGGAATGCTGGATTGTGAGCAGAGTAGTTTGGTTGCTGAGAGCATTGTTTGACGAAAAAAGGGGCGATCTGATTCACACTTGCTGTGCGAGAGTCCTCAATCCTAGCTTCCACCGCGTTGACATGAATCGAGGACTCCCGTCAACCCCATTTGAGTTGCGGTGGTCTACGCTCTCGGGTGTTGGAAGTCGTGAGGGCCCCTTTCTTGTTGCTGCGGGAGTCCTCGATTGCATCACATCAAATCGAGGATTCCCTTGAACAGTTTCAAGCAAGATGAAAAGACAGTCTGAACGGTACTCGACGACGGAGGCGACCTGCGACCTCCAAACTCTCATCACAGTATTGTCGAACTCATGTAGTACCAATACAACTTACAGTAGTTGTAAGATGATTATAATTTCTATTAGTGATCAAAGCTACATGCTGAATCTTCATTTCTTTCCCTTTTTCGTCGGCGCCAATCCAGCATTCAGCAAGTCATCCAGCCCCGCCTTGTCTTTAGCCTTGGCAGCCGGCTTGCCTGTCGCTGCTGCTCCACTACTACCATCTGCTGCTGATCCCTTTTTACTGACTGCCGCCACTAGTTCCGCCGCAATGGCCGCCGCTCCCGGAAAACACGCATCGAGCGTTGATCCATGTTTCGATTCCGCGTGCATGGTCAGTTCCGTATTCGTTTTGGTAATCTTCATTTCCTGTTGACATACTGTGCATAGCGCCAGTTTTGGTGGTTCCTTGACGCGTACTAGTCGGCCTTGCTCGTCGCCCAAGCCCATGGCGCGATTGGCCTTTTGTTGGCGCTTCTTGGCGGCGTTGTTTGATTCTGGCATGCTCGGTTGTAAAGAGGCTGTACAGGAAATGTATCAAGGCTAAAGATTAAGTGACTCTCTTCCTTCTAACAAAGCAAAATTAAAGGATCCTGCGTCTGTTGTTTAGATTTGGCTTCTTGCTTGGACTTAATTCTATTCGACGAAAGAAGAAAGTGAAGCGACGAAGAAACGGAACCGTTCGTGGCTGCGAGACGAAAGCGTCCGTCCGGCACCCGCATCATACCGTCGCACTGGTTTTGACAGGTCCAACGGTCGCACAAAACCCTTCACAGATTCACCTTGCTCCCTTCCTCCCTCCGAGCAAGCAAATCGTCACCTTGTCTCGTCTCTTTACTCTCTCCCTCATTACATTACAATCATGTCAACGACTGACGCTCCCGAGAATCCTCGCATATTGGCGCTCTTTGACGTTGACGGCACCTTGACCATTCCACGTGGCGAAATCACGTTGGAAATGACTGCCTTCATGACCATGCTCAGTCGCAAGATTACGGTCGGCATTGTCGGCGGCTCCGATTTGATTAAGCAGGAGGAGCAACTGGGAGCTGGTGTCGTGGCGCAGTATCCGTGGAACTTTTCGCAGAATGGACTCGTCGCCTACAAGAACGGCAGCTTGCTCGAGGTGCAAACGATTGCCAAGCATTTGGGAGAAGACAACGTCAAGCGTATCATCAATTGGGTGTTAAAATACGTTTCGGAGCTGGATCTTCCAGTCAAGAGGGGAACCTTTTTCGAGTTTCGAAGGTGAGAATAGTTTACTTGGAAACGATATTGTGCGCTCGGTTTGATCACAATGAATCGATCATCACCCCTTAACCTCATAATCTCTCCTTCAAAACAGCGGCATGTTCAACATTTCTCCCATTGGTCGCAACTGTTCTCGCGAGGAGCGCAACGAGTACGAAATTTACGACTTGAAGCACAATGTGCGCCAAACCATGGTGGAAGCCATGCGCCAAGAGTTTGCCGACTTGAATCTAACGTATAGCATTGGCGGACAAATCTCCTTCGACTGCTTTCCGGCCGGCTGGGACAAGACGTACTGCTTGAACTTTATCAAGGCGGAAGATTACGATGAAATTCACTTTTTTGGTGACAAGACTTTTGAGGGTGGCAACGACTATGAGATATTTACGCATGAGCGAACGATTGGTCATACGGTGACGAGTCCAGATGATACGGTGCAGCAGTGCACCAAGTTGTTTCTCAGTTAGTAGTGGAGCTATCGGTAGTTCCTAGGTGAATGGGATGGGGAGAATGTCACGAGATGCATCAATGCAGCGTCGTAGATGGAGCGCACAGTTAACAAAATAGGGTTTATCGTTAAATCCTTGCTGTATCCATAATTGTCTTGTTGTAGAATATTAATAGTCGAAGCGTAGGCCTGGTAGTCTCATTCGCTGATAGGAGTAGAGCCGACGAGTATTTCTTTGTTCGTTGATAGCCAGTTGATGTTCATAGAGCGGAAAACACCAATAGTTTCGAACCTCGACAAACTCAGTACCGTCCCTTGGCGTCAACCGTGTTTCGCACCCGTTCCCAGCCAGCAGACCCATTGTTGGTCTTTTGCATTTCGAGTATTCGATCCGAGACGGTTTGCCCTATCCGAAGGGTGCTTGGAATGACCACCGTAATGGTCTTTTCCAGCACGTAAAAGACAACGTCCAAGGCGCGGAGCGACAAGTCGACGAGAGGATTTGATGTTTGCTCCTCGTCTTCGTCGCCTGCTTCAACGGTAGTCGTTACTCTGGCTTGACCAAAGGCTGCGTCAAAGTCTTCATCCGTGACAATCTCGGCGACAAAACCTGGCGACGATGATGCTTGCTGGTGATGCTCATCGTCAAGAACTACCTCGGCGGCGAAAAATGGTGACGATTGTTTCGAGTATAGGGGCTCTGGGATTACGTCCAAGTAGTCCGGTACCATGACCTGCGATTTGATATTGCGCGACGAGAATGTATCGTCATTCTCGACAACCCAAGCGTCTTCCTGGTCACCAACTTTTGAAACAACAGCATCTCGATCACCCGAGAGTTTGTAGTCTGTTACAGTCTTTTCCAGATCAAGCAGGGTACTTTCCAAATCAGCATACTGTCGATCTACTTCAATCCTTGTGGTTTGCAATCTGTCGTAGTTTTCCTGCAACTCTTCAAGTCGAAGCAGGATTGGTTGCGCAGATGCACCGCGATCAACTCCAAGTATCTCGCTAAATAGAGTTTCCGCAATAGTGCCAGAGACAGCAGTAGCCGCCCGGTCTTGCAGTCCAGCGATGCGATGTCGAACAGCCACAAGATCTTGGATCATGTCGTTGAACGCGCTAGCCTCGCTGTCAGTGTCCACCTCGTCGTCGCCATTTGCATCAGCAATGTCAGCTTCCATGTCATCTCGAATTTCAATCATCATTGCAACAACCTGCTGCAAGCCATCACCATCCAGTTTCAATGTATCATCATTTTCGACAGCCGCATCTGTTAGCACTTGCTCACTCAACCACGTACTTTCGGGCGTGTCAATACACTGCTTGAGTCGCTGCAGCAATTGCATTCGCTCCTCCGTCACTTCCTGTAACAGCGCAACCTGCGTTTGTTGCATGCTTCGTTGCGCCATCTGCAGTCGCGCCACTGCCTTTTTGGATGCCACCAATTGCCGCTGCTGCTGCGCCGCTCTCAAGTAATTGTTGGTTTGCGCAACACCTTGTTGCAGCGCAACACGCATGGGCTTGGTCTTGTAGCCAGGTCGACTCGTCTCCGCCTGCAGCTCGCGCCGTAGCTCATACGCCGCGTTGAATGCGGTGGGAATGATGCGCGTGACATCGGACTGTTGTTGGCGCATTTTGGTGGCTTGCTGATAGGCGCGTTTCTGGCGGTCGGAGACGCGAAACTTGCCGGATGGCGCCGCGGTGCGGAGCGAACGACTCGAACTGACGTCACTCGTTTGACCCGACAAAATGTTTAAAATGGTGCGCGTGACGCTGCGAATTTCGTCGGCTGGTTGCGCCAAGTCAGTAAAGGCTGACGAGGAGCGATAGTTTGCCAATTCATCATACGAACTCGAATTCGTCAACAGCAGCGGCTTGTTTAGTTGCGTCATTTGCGCCGGCAGCGCCCGGGCCACGTCGCGCTGCACGCGATCCCAGGCGAATAAACCAAGGGCCGTCACGACGCGCAAGTCGTTTTCCACCTTGTTGCTCACCCAGAGTTGCAGCGACCCCAACAAATCGTCCGCCTGGGCGGACAGTTTGCGCCATAAACGCGTGTCGCTCAAGGTTTTGACGACTGTGGAAGAGTACTTGGTGTTGCTGCTGCTTTCATATTCATGACTACTGTCACGGCTGCTAGTTGCTGTCTTCGTCTTGGTGCCGCGCTCGAGCAATTGCCGAATGCCATTTTCCGTGTTGACACCGAGCGACTCCTCCTGCAGCATGCTTTGCAAGACGCGCGTATCCACGTCCGTCAAGTCTTCCTCGATTGTCGTGACTGATGATTGACTGTGAGTACTACTAGTTGGCTGCTGCTGCTGCGTCGTTGCGTAGAGTTGGAAGCAAGGTGCCAATGAGTGACGTCTCTGAGGAATGGTGTTGCCGCGTGATGGACCTACAATAAAGGAAGCTGCTTCCTCCAACTGCCGTAACAATAATGCTGCTACAAACAACTTCCTTCTCATGATGCTTAAATATAGGATGCTCTTGTTGACAATCAAGGAATGGATTGCATGTGAGATGGGTTGTTGGCGTTGACGTTGTTGCTGCGGTTCGTGTGATGTCGCGAACATTCAGAATCGCAGCGGTTTTGAAATTCGTTAACCTTAACGATTCAGTCGTGCACCTCATTCATTGTCGCGGGTTTTCTCGACCAGACAACTCCATCACAACTTCTTAATGTCACCATACATGACTGCATTTAACGAAAACAACGACGACGACGATACTTCGTTTGACTACATTTTCGGTTTTGGCAGCATTATCAATACCGAAACGCATGCCTCCTGGTTACTATCATCATCCGCATCGAGCAGCACCAACAGCAGCTGCCGCTTGGACGGCGAGATTGCCAGTCTCTCGAAACGCCTCGGCTACCAGCGGGGCTGGTACTTTCGAAGTAACACGGGATTCACGGCGCTGGGAGTGAAGCGTGTGACAAATGATGGTAGCAGCAGTGACATGAATGGCGTGCTCTTTCGCGTACCAAAGAACATGCTGGCCGCCTTTGACCGACGCGAGATTGGCTATGATCGAATAGAACTGCCTTTAGAGGGAGTACTGAGGCAGTCAAACACTAATGACAACAACAATACACAATTTCACATTCAAAAACACGAAAAACTATGGATCTACGTACCCCAACCACAATATTGTTTGGAAGCCGACCCGGATCATCCGATTCTGCAATCCTACGTGGACACGGTGTTGCAGGGCTGCCTCGAGTGGGGCGGCGGAAACATGGCGCAGCGGTTCATACACACCACCACGAGCTGGTCGTCGTATTTTTTGAACGACACGCCCTCTTCCCGACGACCGTGGTTGTATCGCAAGCAGTACGACGTCATTGACCAGTTGCTTTCGGAGAATGTTGGCATTACACATTTTAATGATCGCAAGCACCCCGAGGAGTTTAGCAAAACGTTATTGAGTCACATGCGCGGCACGTGGGCGCTGCCGCCGCGCAATAACGTGTTTACCGGAAGGGATGTTGCGCTGCGTGACATTCACGCCAAGTTAGTGCTGCAGCGGACGGAGAATTTACAGTCGGGGCGATTGGCGCGGTTGGAGATTGTCGGCATGGGTGGTATTGGTAAAACGTCTGTTTGCGTCGAGTATTGTTATCGCTACTTTCCGTCGTACTATGGTTTGGTGGTGTGGCTGAGTGCGCAGAGTGCCGAAGCCATTACCCTTGGGTACAAGCAGCTCATGGCGGATACGACGGGCGTTGACGTGAAGGAAAAGACGACGGATGACGTGTTGGCGGAAGTCAAGACGCGACTCTTTCGCAGTAAAGTGCCGTGGCTGTTGGTCTTTGACAATTTGGAGGATCGGGCGCTGCTCGACAAGTTTCTGCCGCATGGTGGACCATATGGACATGTATTGATTACCACGCGCATTGTTGGAGACGCTGATCATGACGACCATCAAATCATGCCGCTGGGTTGCTTTCGACCGACCGAGTCGGTGGATTTGCTCTGCCGGTCGGCGGGAAAGGAAAACATTGGCGAAAATCGCATACAGTGCGAGGCGGCGCAGCAATTGGCGGAGCGACTTGGTCATCTTCCACTCGCGCTGGGCGTGGCGGCGGCATACATGAAGCGTTGCGACGTTGAATGCTCCGAGTATTTGGCGCGATATGAACAATCCGAGCGGAGCGGATCGCAAGCGCTTGGTCACGAGGCGGTGAGCTCGAGTCTTTCGCTGAGTCTGGATGCCATTCAGCAGGAGAGCACCATTGCATCGGAGGTATTGTTTCTTCTAGCTTACCTTGCACCTGACCACATTACAAAACCAATACTGCGAGCGTTACTGCAAGCGAAACAGAGAAAAGCTGATTTGGATGCTGATAATCTTGCTGCTGCATCTGAAACTGGTAATGTCATTGTTCAAATATATCCGTATGCATTTGCTGCGTCGAGCGTTGCTGCTTGCGCCTCATTGTTACTGATGAACAATGCAAAGACTTCCGCGCAACGGCGCAGTGCTGGAATTGGCTTGGTGGCTTCTGTAAGCGCTCCCGCATTAATACATTTGTCACGATGGTACATGTTGCATGGAGGTCATGTATCAGAGCAACCTCAATCATCAGTTGTCTTGCCGCGAAAGCGAACTGGAAGCTTCTCCATGGACGTGTTTGAACAAACTGACCGGGTCTGGAAAATTTTGAAATCTTATTCGCTGCTGGATGTGAAGGAAGGCAAGGGATCAATGCATCGGTTGCTTTCGCAGGCGTTGCGAATGTACCAGAGCAACGCGGGCAAGGCAGATAGTATCGAGATTTCTGTGCGAGCGATTCAACAGCTATGGAGCTTTAAACCAGACCAGGTAGACTCCTGGCAGCCTGCTTCCAACATTTTAAATCACGTGAAAGCTGTCGTCGCTCATGCAAGTACGCTTCCGGGGTTAATGACTTTGGAGGCAGCAGCACTCTCACGAGAAGCTGGAATGTACTCGGCCATGGCGTTGAATAGATTTGAGGAAGCCCAACATTCGTTGGAGGTGGCTCTCAATATACTAAACGCTGGCACAGGTCAACGTAAAGAAGTACAGGTCAGCCGAGCGGCATGCCTTCATGAGCTAGGAAAAGTTTTTCGTTATCACGGCAGCGAAGCAAAAGCAGGAGATGCGTTGCACCAGGCACTAGAACTGCGCATTGGGCTGACTGGAACCGACGGTCGGAGTCGACGTGATGTTGCTGCGACGCTGCACGAGTTGGGCATTCTTGAGGTGAAGAACCATAATCTCAGTGCAGCAGCTGACTTTCTCGACCAGTCGCTGCGGCTACGTAAGGAACTACAGCGCGAATCGAACAATGAAGACGTTGAGGCGGAGTGCGCTGCAACTCTGCATCAACTTGCAGCTGTCCAGGTAGCAATGAAACCTCCATCGCTTTCAAAAGCGGAGGCTCTACTGCGCGAAGCCCTTACGCTCAACATGAATATTGGCCAACGTGCAGCAACTTTAAAGCAACTTGCAAGGGTAAGTAGATTTGTACGTCGATTGGTCGCAAATATCTCGCATTGCCTCACAAAATTGTTTTATTTAGGTCGCAATACGAAATGGACACGTTGACGCTGCAGAGAATTACTTGGCGCAAGCCTTAGAACTGTACGTTGAATTATTTGGAGAAAATAAGCTTCACATTAACATCGCCGCGGTGCGATTTCAGCAAGGAGCTTTGGCGTATCAGTGTGAACAGTTACAAGACGCCTGGCAGCACTTCTCCGAATGTCTTCGCGCTAGGCAGCAAATATACGCATATTCTCAGGGCATTCATCTAGAAGTCTCTACTGTTTTGGTACGTATCTTGTCGTTGACATTTCGTGAATGCAGTTTTGACGAGTCAAAGCTTACATTATTTGTTTATGTTGTATCATAGCACGAGCTGGGGTGCGTGGCATTGGCGCAGAAGCGGTTCGTCGAGGCGAAAGAGTTACTGCATCAGGAAAGGCAAATATTGGACGACCTTTCCGAAACGCTGGATCAGCATCACCGTTTGTTTCACATCAAGTTGACCAATCTCACTTGGCTCAAGAAATGTGCCAAGTCGCTGGGTGATGACGCTGAAGTCCGTGCCATTAATGAAGCTAGAGCGTCTTTAAAAGAGGCGAACAACAGAGATGCAACGAGAGTGGAACCGATAGTCAAATGTTTGCCACTACAGCGCGAGCTACTCAGCTGTCGCCTTGCTGCAAGGCAATTTGCTTTGGCCAGGAACAAGACGGGTGACGTTCAAGCCAGGCTTGAAGCAGCATTATCAGAAATTGCTGAAATAATGCAGAGGTTTCCGAATGACTCTCTCTACGAAGCCGCTGACAAATTTTGTCAAGCAGCGTCTGCAGCGCTTTCAAAACCATCAAAAATGAGTGCCAAGCTGCTGGATGCATGCGATGACTTGCGAGACATTTTGCGAGAGCAAGGTTTGCGAGTGAACGATTTAATTCAATGTAAAGATGGCTGCTTGAACGGAGGAGCAAGCAAAAAGTCCAAGTAGAACGTTTTGTAAGCTAGTAAGGTGTAAAGTTAAATATGAAGTGTTAAACTAGATACTGTAGTGCCGCACAGTCGTTTCCCCTTTATGGCCTTTGCTAGTTGCTTATCGAGCAAGCATTGAGCCTTTATGGCGATGCGTGTTCTCAAAATAATTTGTGGTAACTATGAACAAAGTTTCCAGCCCAATAGTAACTCTGCCACGAATGATTGTATGTAAAACCGATACAAGGCGTTCAGCCTGTTGGCGCAGTGGTAACCGTGCGTGGCCAGGAATGGGCACGATATCAAATATTGCTGTTGCCACTCATTTCTGCACATAAAGATCTAAAGTGCTGCTATGTCTCGCTATTCTGATAATTTGGAAAAAAGAGTCGGAAGCGAGCCATTGAAAGTTAGCAGAACTTTCTTGACGAATGAAAGGTATGTATGCTTCGAGCAATGACGTGACGTATGAGAGGGCATGACCCATCATCCATCATCGAGACATCTAGACGTTCTTCCATTGCCGCAGTTCATCCTTGAGCAAATCAATCTTGCGACTCAAGCTGTTATGCGGTGTTTCATTGTTACTAGTTGAGTCGCTTGTGTTCGCCGTCAGTTGATCCAGTTCTTCCAAAACAACGTTGATGCGCTGCAGCGTCATGACGGCTTGTCCGAGGCCGCTCACAATGAGGGCCTGCTTTTCGCGAATTCGATTTTGGCGAGATTGTTGCTCTGTCATGACTGCTGTGGTCGTCGTTGTTGCTTCCATCTTGTGATTGTAAGCCGATACTTGACAGTATACATTGATGACGAAGTAGTGTGGTCGCGATGCGGTCGACCCTTTTGTCACGCTTGTGAATGCCGGTACGATCCACAATGGTCACAGCGGTTTTGATACGACACCTTCCGCCGCGACGGAACAAAACGAAACGGTGACCACATCCATCACGCTGCTCCCCCAATACTCACCAAAGCAACTTTATGAGCATGCTAGCTAGATTATCAATCCATCGCCTTTCTCCATCATTGTTTCACTCATGTAAACTTTCTCGATCATTCGCTCAGCAACGAACAATGGCGACACTTCTTTCGGACGCTGATCGAACCAAATCCATTCTGGAGCTTTCCTCCAAGTACAAGTCACCCTTTACATGGGAGGAGGTAGGAAGAATAATGAAATGAGAGGATCACATGGCATGCTGAAATGATTGATAGTTTCACTCATGCATTGTGTTTTCTACGCATTCTTTTCGCAGTGCTCGGATCGCAACGCCATTTCCAAAACCTTTACCTTTCGAGACTTTGGTCAGGCATGGCAATTCATGAGTGGCGTGGCGTCGGTGGCGGAAGAAATGGACCATCATCCGGAATGGTTCAACGTTTACAACATTGTGGAGGTGACGCTTTCGACGCATGACTGTGGCGGCGTGAGTGTCAAGGTATGTTTCAAAACGTGCATGGATGCGCTAGTTGCGAGAGTTTGTCTTGGTAGAATGGTTACTCATCATGTTCAACGTCTCTCTTGATAAAGGACATTGAAATGGCGGATCACATGGAGGAAATATCCGCCAAGCTTCTTCCAGGCACGGATGATGCTGGATCTAGCAAGTAGCTGGACGATCTCTAATTCGCTTCCATTTTGACTGCCAAGACATCTTTATAATTATAGCAAACTAACAAAGGAATGACAAATAGTAGTTCTTTTATCTTTGATTGTGATATTTACAATTTGCAACAGTATAGCATGGGCTGGTGTTGGCAACCTCTTTCGACACATTCTTGTCGTGTCACAAACTACCCACTCCTGCATGCAAAATTTATTGACACTGCAATCACTTTACTCTTCAATCAAGATCCCCAATGAACCGATTCCTTTTGTCAAATATCCTTGCAAAGTCAGAGTCTTGCAACTGCCGTCGCAGCGCAAAAATACCAGCCGCCGCGTCCTTCTCACTCAAGGTGCGACCCGCCATGGACGACACGGCCGCCTCGCTGACGAACACGTCGTCGAGTCGACGGATTTCCCACGACTCTGCTTCGGAGAGTGAGGCCATCTTTTCGCCATCGGTGGTAATTAATCCATTCTCATTGACTGACTTGACGACTTGTGATCGCTTCTCGGGTTCCTTCATGGCGGCAAAGAAGAATGGAGCGATGACTGGAATGTTCTCGTCTTTATCATTGCTATCTATATCATTAACGTTAGCTTTGCCACTGGAAGTTGCTGCTGCTGCTGCTGCTGCTGCTGCAAGTTCATCGGATGCTTCCCTTTCGTTGGCTCGTTCCAAAAGACCTCTCGCCTTGGCCAGTTGTCGTTTCACTTCCTCGTCCAGTGCTACCGACAGCGGGCCGGTTTCAACAGATAGACTGCTCATCCTTTGTTTTTGAATGTTTCTTGGAGCAAACGCCAGGACTCCTGCTGTGTTTATTATCAAGAATAGCATCATCAAACCTCGAGGCAAAAGAAACAACGACTGCGAGCCGTGCTGGAGGCTCAATCGTCGCAACGTTGGCGAGTCGCCGCTGGACGATATTCTTTGCTTCACCATGACTTTCAATGAGTGTGGCTAACAGGACTTCGTGCATACGCGTATATAACAAAGAGAATCCGGTCCATCAAGATTGTGCAAATTGAAAATGTGAATGGCGATGGTCATGTTGGATGGAGAATGCAACGCACGTCAATGACAGTGTCGCAGTGGTTGACACGAGTCCCGGAGCGATGATTTTTATTTCTCTTGTTAGACTAACTAACTGTAAAACGGACTACAAGTAACATGCACATGGAGCATAGGCTCCGGCAGTAACACGTATAAATGATAATTTTAATCGTACACTTATTCATTTGGCGACAATACAGCATGTGCTTTACTGACAGAGATTCGACCAGCGACATGCTCGCCAAAATTCATTCACACTCGTCTTCCAAAATTCCTGCAAGGCATCCACCAATAAAACACCCCATTCGTTCCAAACACGAAAGACTACATCGTGCATCCATTCCATGGCAACCTGCTGTGAAGTCAAGCGCGTCATTTCCTGCAGCGTGTCTTGTGGAAAGCCAATCCAAACGCCATCACTGTTCCATTCAAGGTTGAATCCATCGACAACTCTATGCTTCAGAGCGGCATCAAACCAGTCAATGATAACGGACGAATCCTGGTCGTTACCATCGACATTGGTGAGCTCAAGCTCTTTCACAATGTCATAAAAGTTGAACATGATGTGAGGCGTCTCATTGGACAAGGACTCCGTCGTCAACCATCCCTGACTTCGGACAGTCGTTGACGAGGGCCCGTGACGCAAACTCGTCAAGCTCAAATTCTTCAAGTGTTCAATGATTGCATCATATGTAGCCGCAGCAACAGGATTCAGCTGGCACGTCGAGCCATCCTCACTGGAACTAAAGGCGTCAACGCCCTCAAATTCGCACGAAAGCAACTTGCCGCTTCCGCAAATGCCGCCACGAGGACAGGGCAACAACTGATGAGCAATGCTCGCGGCGACACAGCGCTGGCTCCAAGGCGCCGACGCATCTTCCATCGTATTGCTGGCAAAGCAAGGCGCCTTGTCAAGCAACACTGGTGTCGAGCGATTCAATTCGTTAACCGACAAGCACTCCATGACAAAGGCCAAAAGTACCAAAGCAGTCACGCACTTGACGAGAAAATCGAAAACGTTTAACACACCCAAGAACATGTTGCGCCAAAAGAAGCAAGGAGCGTGTGGCTCTATCTCAAACTCCTCCTTGTCTTGAGCATCTTCCTCGTTGTCAGAATCTTCCAATTCCTCGTCCGCCGTTTCATAGTCGCTATCATTTGGCGACTCACGCAACTGGTAAAAGTCGCCCTTGTCGTCATGCTCCTCTTCTTCATCGCTTTCAAGGCCAGAGTCATGATAACCAGCATGCTGCTGCTCGTCCGTATGCCCACGTGCAGCGTATTCGTTTTCGTTAGAATCGCCCGTTTCATATCCACGCTCGTCACGCTGATTGTAAACAGCAGGCTGCTTGTAAACAGAGTCAATTATTTCAATGTTGCTCTTGTTAAAATTGAGTGCTTTGGAAGCAATGCGAGCGGCATGGACAGTTGGATTGGAGTCACCAGTTTCGTAGCCGTCCGTGGCATGCTGGCGACTAGCGTGGACGTTGCGGCACGGCGCAACAGGGCTTGGATAGCGCGGTGGCGACGCAATAATGTTTCCTTGCCGCTCAATCGCAGAGCCAAAACCCATGTTCGTTGAGGCCGTTGATCGTACATGCATTGGTGCCGCGACATGAAAGGTGGTCTTGAGCGTGGGACTGGTAGAGGCAAGGGGTGAAAGGCCCTGGAATGCGCGTGGCGACGCTTTGATTTGATGATTGCGACTAGGTGGAGGTGGAACAAATGAAGCTGCTGGCTTGGACGACGACGTAAGTGACGAGTCGCTTGACAAGGATGCTGCAGCTGGAGATGTAGCAGTCGTGCTTGTGACAACGACGTGTTTGGCATCAAAAAGAGCAGTCTTGCGTGGAGGCGTCAAAAGAGCTTCCTTGGCTTGCTTCGTTTGATCCTCAGACCACTTCTGGGCCTTGAGAAAGCCTTCTTGCTTGGCTTCCAGTTTGGATCGCTTGGTAGGACGGGCAGCAGCTCCAGCCGCCGCAGCAGCAGCTGCTTCCTCGCTTGGAAAAGACGTATCAGAGTGTTCCATCTCCGTCTCCGATTCAAGCATCTCGAGCTGCTTGCGCTTCTTGGATGCGCTCGACGAGGCAATGGACGATTGCGAGGAGGAGGACGAGGACGACGACATGGTATAGTGCTGTCTTGATGAAGAATGCTTCAAAGCTTGTTATGACGAGTAGACGCAATATAATTCGACTCAATCGGATTGTGAGGCTTTGAGGCGGTTTTTCCGACTGATCCCAAACGCGCAGGGTTTGCATTTTGCATCACGATCCAGATTTCGTTGCAGTTTCTCGCTGAAACCGCGCGTGCCATGCACGTGATTGAATTCCGCACCTCTATGGTACGATATTGATCGGAGAGTCTTCATGCTTGATATGTAGCTTATCGAAAAGTTCAGAAACGTTCGTTAGCTCAAGGAAGAGCCAAAAGGCGATGGATTGAAAGTGAAAGCCATGGTCGAAATGGATCATCAGCAGCTTCGAAACTTGTGATGTCGTAACGAGACTGCACGCCGGCAAGCTTCGTTACCGCTGCGAGTCTCTGAAGTCTCACAGCCAATCACTGTCAATCCGTGGTATTCGTCGCCAAACATCATTTGCTGGAGAACTACGTATTGCTGGACCTTAGACCTACGTAAGCACGATAGTAAGGTAGTAAATCAACTATGCATCTACCCATAGGCTTGCTGTTTATTTCCCAGTAGTGGAACTAGGGAACCTACTCGTCGCATCCCCTTGCCTATGACTTGCTACCCGATTTTTGCTTGGCGTAACGCATCTTTGCTCTCTCCCGACACCCCAAACATTTCGTCGCACTTCCTTTTTCTCCAAAGGCAGCCCACGGTCGAAAGTTCTTGCATCCTTTGCACCACTTGATTTGAAGGCCCGTCGTGCCAATGACCCACACGCGAACGTCACACGCGGTGCAAACACCCTTGTTTTGAAGCGGAATCACAACATTCTCATCCACGCCAGTTGCATAATTGCTCTCCGATGTTCTAATTCGAATGCCCTTGTTTCCGCTCGAGTAGGTTCGAACCTTGCCGCACATGACGCATCCGCGAAGTCCTTCGGCAAGGTGACCCCATTTCTCGAAGAGCGTGGTTGACGAATAGTTTGCAAGTTCCGTAAACTCGGGTAACGGCCCAGCCGATAAGGCAGCTTGACTTTCGTTCACAGAGTTCTCGGGAAGGGGCTCTTCAAGTGCGACGCATACATTTCGATTACCGTCGAGTAGAGAGTCTGGTTGTTGCCGCATTTGGTCAACGCCATGGTTCGTCTGCAGCGCACCTTTGTCGCCCTTACGATGCAGCGCAATCACGCCCTTGTTTCCTTCAATTTCTTCGTCAGACAAGGGTGACGAAGGTCGACGTGGAAGTTTACGCGGACGAGCTAGCTGCTTGGTACGTCGACCTCGCTTGACAGGCTTTTCCGTTTCGCAAACGTTTTGCTCAGATTGAGACGAGCGCTTCAGCTGTAACTGACTCGAGAGCAAAGGAATGGAATTGAGAATCTGGGCGGCATGTGTAATGGAGCTAGATTCATTGGGATCCATTATTGATTGCTGGCTAGGCAGAGGAGTTGAATTGACAAAATGCGGCGCATTTTCTGTTAATTCAATGGGAATGAATCGATCAGCACTTGGGCTCTCGCCATTCGGCTGGCCACTTGCAGCTGCATCGTTATCATTTGCGTTTGAAAACTGTTTATTGCCTTCCATATCGCCATGATGGCTTTGCATGATAGCCAACGTTTCTGCTCCGATCATTGTTAAACAGGACTGCGACGCTGCGACCCAATCACGACAGTCAATGTGATTCCAACGCAATCCTTGCTGGCGTTGTAAATTTACTTCTTAGACGTAATTTTCGTCAAGCGTGTTTTGCTATCAAGCTTGAATAAAATAAAGGACCAAAGGGAAGCTTTGATGAGCAGCAAGAGGTGCAGGGTGCAGTTGTGACGGCCCGTCTCGCTTTTCGGCTCGCTGCTGTTGGAGTACGACTGGCGGCTAAAGGCGAATTGCTAGAGACCCCGAAAATTGAGAAAGAAACCTTAATCGTTGATTTCAATAAAGTCAATTAAACTGCAATAGTGCTGCCTAAATGCAATGCGAGGTGGCAGCAATGGCGGCGGTCTTCATTCGACGCGGTTCTGTGGAAGCATCGCCAACCATTAGACCCGCTGCGACTTTTTGTCTACGGTATCGCCAAATTTACAGTTGTTGTTAATGTCTGGTTAATAATAATATGTTCAATTGCTACAAGTAATGATCGTTTTTGCTTCACAGAACTACACAAAGCAATCAAGTGATTCCCTTGAAGTTTTAATATGAAGAAAAAGGCAGCTTATTCTCGTCTAGCCCACCGGTAGGAACTCGCAGCTGTACGCTTGTCCACAGCCAACTTCACACGAAGCAAGCACATCTATGAACTACCGGTAGTAGTTTATCAACAAATAAGTCTCCATAAACATGTAAATGTTAAGTACTTTCAATAAATGCTCGAGATATGAGTCTAAGCTAGCATATTCATGTTTTTGTTCTCGAGAAAATTTCACGTCACTGCAATCCATGAACCATCGGAACGCAGCAACATTAGCTGCTCGTACTCGCCGCCACACGTTCCCGCTGGGCCTGGGCTTCCGCCTCAATCTCGGCCTGCAGTTTCAGTTCGCGGTCCGCCGCCCGTAGTGCAGCTTCCGCCTTGAGTTCCAAACGCTCGGCCATGCGCTTCTTTTCGCGAATCTCAATCTCCTTCATCATTGTCTCCATCATGTCAAGCTTGGCCTTGATCTTGAAGTAAAGGTCGCTATCGGACTGTGAAATAAGAGTATAATGTGTGAGCTCATAAGGTCAAGTTTGGGACAATCTGCACGTTCGCAAAGCATGGCTGCATACTCACACATGCGGTAATGTGGCCAACACCGAGCTTCTCCGACATCCACTTTTCCATGACTGGATAAACTTCATCCTTGTCCATTTCAATGCCAACACCTTCCATAAGTCTTATCAAACCAATTCCAAAGTATCGACTGTACATCCAGAGTGGCTCCGACTTGACAGACTTGGCAATTTGTGCCACTGGCGAGTCACCCTCGCCTCCCAAGGCTGCCTCAATACTCTCCTTGGTTTGCGACGACACCCACTCCTCCAAACTCTTGGCTTCCGCTACAATCTTGGCTTCATCAAGACCAACGCTCTTGAACAATGCCGACTTGATCTTGTCGGCAATCTCCGGCTCGGGGTAATTCTTGAACAGTACATGCAGCGTCGTCATCATTCCCAAACTCCAAATGGCATCCTGCTGGAAGCGCGCATTGACAACGACCAAATGCGTCGTTCCAACCAAATCCGTCACCATGTTTTTATATAAAGGATTGACCGAGTAGCCAAGCTCCTTGGTGAATTCGGCAAAGGATTCGCCAACAGTCTTGATCTGTGCGCCCACCAAGTGCTTGTACTTGCGGGCAAAGGCAGTGTCGGCCTCGCCGGGTTTGTAATCGAGCTGTTAATTTATATATGAGAAATAGATATTAGTAAAGATGAGTGAGTGCGATATGTGTTAATCGTATATAATATGCAAGAGTGCCAAGGAAGCCAAAATCGATACGATTTGTTCCAACAGCTCGCTCACAATCAAATGGTAACTTCTCCCTCCCTAGCTAGCTGCTAATAAACATACCTCCTTGGCAATCATGGCGCTCAAGTCAGGGTCCATCATGCTTTCGGTCGACTGCAGGGCCGTGCGACTGCCGCCGCCATTGTTGAATTGGGGCGCAAAGGCACTCGACGACGCCGCAAAAGCAAGCGCCAGCAGGACGGATTTGGAAACGTGCATGTTGCTGTATGTGAAATGTATGTATATTACGTAGATAATGGAGTCAAGATTGTGTAACGCAACAAAGCAGTAACGATGATGATTCAATCAGAGAGAGAGTCTGACGATGAACGAGACAAGTGTCGTTGCAAAGCTTGGTGTTGCGTTGGCAGACGCTACGCTTCCATCCTCATCGTGGTGGCATCGCGTTTGCGCTTCACTGAGTCACCTGCTGACGTCATGATGGTAGTTGGTGTTTGTGCTGCTTAGGCGGACGACGTACAGACGCGCGTGACGTCCAACCAAAACGCGCGCGACCATGGACGATGCGATTCCAATTTGTTCCGTGGTAGCAGCAGCAATCCAGTTTCTCATTCATCTTGCATGCTTGATTCTTTTTACGACATCTTACGCTATTGATCATTATGGATAACGACGACAATTTTAATTCCGAAAACGAGCAGCAAGACATTGATAATGAATTCGCAATGCAGGGCGACGACGACGACGACAATGCTCCAGCCTTCATTCAGGCAGACGACGACGGCGTCGTCGAAGTCCAAGTGGACGAAGATGACGTGCCCATGGATGATGATAATGACGACGACAATGATAATGTAGTTGACTCTGCTGCTCCTGCTGCTCCGGATGCCAGTAAACTGCGACTCGCGGCGCATTCCGGACCCGTCTTTTGCGTGGCGTCACACTACTCGCCAGACACTCATACGCTGAGCATTGTTTCGGGCGGCGGAGACGACAAGGCGTTCCTTCATTGCATAAATGCGTCCAACGAAACGACTAGCAGCTCACACTTTTTGGAGCACGCTCACACCGACAGTGTGTCAAGCGTCGCCATGAACGTTGACTACGTCGACGAAAACAAGATTCCTCGCATGATTGCCGTGGGCGCCTACGACGGCGCCGTTTGCGTCTACGACTACGACTCGCAAACACATTTGCATACCTACGAGGGACCAACGGATGTCGAGTGGCTCGCCTTTCATCCAAAGGGCGGGTCGGTGCTATTAGTTGGGTCGGCTGCTGACTATACCGTGTGGATGTTTCACTTGATGCTCAAGCAGTGTCTTCAAGTCTTTGTGGGACATACGGCAGCCGTCACGTGCGGTTGCTTCAGTTCCGATGGCAAGTGGGCACTGTCGGCGAGTAGCGACGGATCGCTGCGTGTGTGGGCGCCGCGGACTGGCAACGCCAAACATGTGATTCGATTCAACAATGTGACAAATGATGAGGAGGCTGCAGGTTTGACTTGCATGAGTGTCAATGGTGGAGCTGACGGGCAGCTGGTAATTGTTGGTGCCGAGGATGGGCAGGCGCATGTTTGCCATGTGAAAACGGGCAAGGTGGTGGCTTCGTTGCGGCACTATCAGGTACCGACGAATATGCCTATGAGCAGTAACGACGACGATGATGACGATGAAGTCGATTTGCCAATGAGTGTGGAAGCGGTTAGCTTTTGCCCAAGTGTGGTGAATCCGAACTGGGTCGCCACGGGTGGTTGTGATGGTGTTTTAAAGATTTGGGATTTGACGAATGGACAGTGTCGGCAGATATGCAACATTGCGGATGCTGCTGCTGTGGTTACGAATGATGCTGCTGCAGCGACGCAACAACCACTATCGCCAATGAATACTACTGGAGGTATTACACGGTTGCAGTGGCATCCTACGTTGCCTTTAGTTTTTACAAGTTGCACCAATGGTTCCATCTACATTTGGGATGCTCGAAATGGACGTTTAGTTCATACCATGGCGGGCAGTGACGATGTTATTAACGACATGAATATTTGTTTTGTTGATGAGGGTCGAAAGGCGATTGTGTCGACTGCATGTGATGATAACCTTGTGCGAGTGCATGATGTGGACGTTATGGCTGTCATGGAGGCGAGTGTTGAGATGCGAGTGCATGAGGTGGACGTCATGGCTGCCAAAAAGGCGAATGTTGCGTTGTGATATGGGTGACTTGAGCATTTGCATATATCGCTTCATGAATCGCAAACGGATTGCCACCTACAACAACGATACACTACTGCCTTGAAACGCACCGAAAATAACACCATAATGCGTTTATAATTATTTTTAGCAGCAAACTTTATTCATGTAGTTTTTGTCTGAATGTATTTGGGGAGGGCATGTGCGTAAGATTCTCCCTTGAAAGAGGTTGGATGCGGTATGTCAAATGACGCTTATAGCGAGATGGAGCTTTTCATGCGATATGTGCAGATATGTATTGAAGGACTGTGCCGAATTGCGGCGATTGCCAGTAAAAATGCATGTTCATGCGCGCGCCTTCGCTTGTAAGGCGCAAAACCAATTTACATGTCCATGTCAATACCTTCTCCAATGGCCCAATCTCCATCATCAACAAGATTTAACAGCAGTTCCTCCGCGTCACCCGGCCACATTTCCTCCGGCACAATGTTCAAATGTGACGGAATGAATGATGATCGTCCGCTGGTTTGTTGCGAGGAAAAGGAGTTCATGGTTGTCGTTGGATCGTACGATACGGGAGCGACAGGCATGCTCATGCATCGGTTCATCATGGAGGTTACCGGCGAGGGACTTGGAGCACGAAATTGCACGGGCTGCATCATCGTAGGCACCGGCGGTGCAGGAATAATTGCCTTGACGTGACCAATCGCAGCGTCCACCGCGTTCGCCAGCGCCGCTTGCGCCTCCATTGGGCAAACTGTGGGAATAATCGGGCGGTCCTCCAGGTTACTATTTCCATCCATGCTCATCTCTGATGCACTTCGTTTCAGCGAACCAGTTGACGAATGACTTCGTTCCATCGACAAGGTCTCGGCGTCTTTTTCTCCTTGTCTACAACCTAACGACTCGAACAAGGGTCGGCGTGAAAGTTTCTTCAGGGACGGACCATTTACCAAGGGCGCTGACCGTGGTATCTTGTGTAAAATGTTTTGAAGCTGATGATTGAGAATGTAAAGGTTCGCCGCCTGATGCTGAAAGTTTGACGTCTTATAGGGACTGTCGTCCTTTCGTCGAGGAACCGCCCTGGTCTTGGCGGCAAGCCGGTCGCGATTGCGATTCGACCATTGTAGAAACGTGCTTGCCTGTTTTTCGCTCAAGATACCCAACGTTGACTTCTCCCGCTGGCCCAGTCGCATTGCTAACGCCTGCGTCGCATCGTGCGTTGACTGAATGATTTTGCTGGCAGCAAACGAAACATGACGTTCAACCCAAACCTGCGGAGACTGCAACTGGAGTTTCTGTAGGGCACGAAACTTTTCCTCCTGCTCATACGAGACACATACTTCCCCGCAAAAGAGTGGCCACATGGATTGCGCTGGCGTCACAGCGTCGAGTCCGCTATGCAGCAACTGTGTTTGATGAATGCATTGGATAAGAATGATGCGGAATTGCGAATGTCAAGCTCCAAGTACAATGAAATTGCTGTACGTACCCGTTCGCCAATTCGCGCCGCCGAAAGGCGCTCACTGTGAGCCCGCCCGCCTCGAAAGTACGTTTCAGACTGCAAGGTCAACCACAAGACAAACGACATGCTCGGCGGAAGACTAAAGCTCTTTAATTGCTGCGACAAGAACGTCATTGCAATGCTCAATTCCTGACTAGTCCGGCGCAATGGCCCATGAACCAACGTAAACACTGGAGACGCCATCAATTGCTGGTCGCCTTGCATTAGCAGCTCGTTCCTCTTTCTCGCAATCTCCGCAACGGCATTCGCCACATGCGCCCGCCTTCCACCATCCAAGTCGTGACTAATCTGCGTCACGCGCTCCTCCAACACCTCCAAGTACTGCTTGCGCCGCCGCCGACTCAGTCGCGCCGATTCCCGGTTTCGCTCCAGTCGCTTCTGGCGGCGGTCGGGCTCGCGCTTGGGTTTGGACGCTTGCTTGCGCCGCGACGCGCATGGCTTTGTGGAGTTGGTCGACACTGGCGACGACGACGCGGAGGACGCGTGCGCCATGGACTCGCTGGAATGATTGTGGTTCGTGTGTCCCATCAAGTCTTGCTGCGTCACGGTGGGACTCGCCGTGTTATAGGATCGCACCATGTCGGGGTCGCTGACAAAGGTGGAAACGACGCGAGGCACGTTGGATTGCTCCAAGGCGGACCGCCAGCTAGGCGCGTTGAGACTCGCATTGGATCGCTGCACGTTGCCCCCAAAGGAGCTCGTTGGAAGATCTGGAAGAATCCCCATGTGATCCGAGGCCGAACCTGGGCTTGAGTTTTGGCTAATGACCACGTCTGGAATGGGAGAGTAGGCGTCAATGCGTTCAGCGACGGCAGCAGTTTCGACCGGTAGGCTCATGAGCTGATCTGCATCCACCAAAGGTGACTCCTCTTGGTCCAAGTGGGCGAGGGGATTATGGACAATATATGATTGTAATGGATCCATTGTGTAGATGCAATGCGTTCTCCTTCCGTGTTCAAGGAATGAATCTGTTCAGGTTGAGAGAATCAGATAGCAGTGCCTCTTTCAACAAACACTCTTTGATCTCAAGAATTTCTCAAGCGCCTCTCAAAAAGGTTTGCAAGGCAAATTCTAAAATCAATATTCTTCTTCCTCGAGGGGCAAAAGCTTTGCGTGAGAGCTTTATCAATCGTCTTTCGCCTTGGGGTCGATGGCCGATCCATCGCTCTCGCCCGAGGGGTTTTGCGGCGGAGAGAATTCGGAGGGAATTCTTTCACCACGTCAGTGTCTTTTAAGCATGAGCATGGTTTGTAGTTATGCCTCGATGACTCTTTTCAATCTTTCAAGCCAATCCAGAGTGTTGATCATTGTGAATACGATGAGGTCACTGACGTACGCAAGCCGAGCGCGGAGGCAAAAATTTCAGTCACGTTTGTCCTATGTGTATCGTACGCTCGCGCGCAAAAGCGTTAAAACGGTTACATAAAAATGATTGTAAAACAATGTGACGTCGTACAGGTTTTAAACACGTTTCGCCGCGCCCACCGCACGACGGAACAAAAGCGACAACCTCATTCATCGAATCACGTGCCACAGCACAAGGAACGTACTCTAATTCCTTGGCTGACGACGAATGCTCCCTTGGCGTCGTTACAGGACCTTGTTATCCTTTGTTACATTGTTGCACTCACTGACTGGCAGCTCGGCCTGGATGCGCAGCGTCGTTCGAACTTGTCGAGTGAATCAGCACCTTCTTCGGACTACTACTATACATTCACATCATTTATCCGCAACATTTGATTCAACTTCGGCAAGGGGATCAACTATATACTCATCGCCGCAAGCATTGCCACGTGTTTGCTCTTTGGATTCATTTCCAACTAAAAACTACCGCTTGACCTCAATTCCCTTGACGACTCATTCGTTGACGACACATCCAACAACTCGACTCTTGGTGTCTCCACGAAGCATGTCTTCCAACGCCTCCACAAGTACAAACAATTTTAATGCCAATGGCGAAAACAAGCAATCTACTGGTAGTAGGAATGCATCGAACGCAGAAATAAGTGATATCAACAACACCACTGACACTACTGCTCCTGCACCCGACTATGACGTTTGGGTTCGTCGTTTATACACGACAAACTTGTACCAGCCCGTGAAAATGGGGCTCGATAACATACAGCAACTATACAATTTATTAGGCAAGCCGCTCGACGACGTTCCCGTGATTCATATTGCCGGAACCAACGGCAAGGGATCGGTTGCTTGGAAACTGGCCAAGACGTTGGAAGCGGCGGGTCGTAGCAACAGCAATGTCAGCAAGGAATACAAGGTTGGCTTGTTTGTTTCACCCCACGTGTCATCCTTTCGAGAACGCATGCAAGTGAATGGATGCTTGATCAGCGAACGTGACGTTGTGAAGCATTTGCCGCGCATTTACGACCTGTGCCACGAACACAACATTCCGGCCACCTTTTTCGAACTCACCACGGCGCTGGCCATGCTACATTTTCACGCGCAGCAAGTTGACGCGGTCGTGTTGGAGACGGGGCTGGGTGGTCGTTTGGATGCGACCAACATTTTGACAAATCCTGCACTGACGATTGTCACTAGCATTGGGTTGGAACATACGCGCATATTAGGTGATACCTTGGCCAAGATTGCGACGGAGAAAGCGGGTATTTTCAAAGCGGGCCGACCCGTGTTGGTGGGACCCGTGGCGTCGAGTATTGCAGAAGTGGATGAAACGTTGCGAGCGTGCGCCGCAAGAGTGAACGCTGGACCGTACTATACGTGCGATGAATTACTTGTTGACGAGAACGACAATGGAACGACGTCTAGCAGCACGGACTATGACGTGATCAATTCGCGCATTGTCACGGCGGCGATTCGCGTGATACAAAAGGATGAGACGACGCAGCGCCTGTTTCCGCCCATATCCGACGAAGCGATCCGCACTGGAACCTCCCAGCGACCACCATGTCGATTTGAACATGTCTTGGTTCCCAATCCAGACAATCAAGATGATCCACTGACTGTCATTTTAGATGTCGCGCATAATCCTGAAGCGATGGAATACTTGGTCAACAAACTAAAAGCAACATACGACTTGTCACAAACAGCAATCCGCATGGTGGTTGGCATGAGCAGCGACAAGGATCTTGGACGATGCGGTCAAGCCGTGTTGGAGCTTGTCGGCCATGACGCTAGTCGGGTTCATTTGGTGCAAGCATCAACTCCACGAGCTGCAACGCTCCAGCAATTGCTCGACATTCCAGGTTTCAGAGATGGAGCGCACTACAATCTGGAGGATCCGTCGGTGGCGCCGCAAATTACCAAGGCTGTGGAATTGAGTCTGCAAGCCAAGGCTGCCGCTGCATCCTGTAGCAATCAACGACAAAACCTACTAGTCGTTTGCGGAAGCGTATTCATCATGGCCGACGCACGACAAGCCTTGGGCATTGACGAACCTCGCGACTCCGAGTACGTGGCGCACGTCGGAGGATCGGGCGCCCGCAACGGGCAGGAGAATTTTGGTGGAAAGTGAAGCGCGACTTTTGGAAACGTTGCACGATCGATGTTGGGTCTATCACTTAGAGTTGCAGCACCTCCGAGCAAGGGCGTCGCCTACCAAAAATTAAACATTGGTGCGACTGATAAAATGCAAATTTGCAATATTATGTAACACATCCACATCTATAGCTTTTATCGTCATCGTTCGACTGCAATAATATTAAAAGCTCCTGCACCAGCATCTGTTTGTCTTACGCGATTCTTCCACAGTTCGTCAAACGAGTAGTGTCCTTGTATTGCATTGTACCACTCGTCGTCGTAACTCGTGTGTTTTCTCACAAAATCCAGTTGCGTTTCATCCAGTTGATCCAATGTGACTTGTTTGTGAACGTTTTGATTAGTGAGCTCCACTGGAGCTGCCGTTGAAGATGTCGTCGCGTTTGTCGCAACAATCGATGCTTTCAATGCGTCTGCTTTGGACGACGACGACGACATTAAGTAGTCGACAATTTCCACCGTTTCATAGAGCTTGTCCGTGGTTCCAATCCAGTCCATGCCGTCCACAAGCGTTTGATAGGCAGTGTCACAATGTTGTCGCGTTTGTTCGTCGTTCAGTCGCTTGCGGTTATGCTCGTGCCGAATCCCTCCATCCAAAATGGCGTAGTAAAAGCCGCCTCGTGATAAAAAGCTGCAGATGGGATTGTGCAGCAGCGTATCCACTAGTTCCGTGGAGGTTGCTTGCGCCAATTGATAGGCCTCGCCGCTCGTCTTGTTGACGCGACTCTTCAAGTAGTAGTAGTTAAAGGCGCTCGTCGCAAAGGAGAGTGGTTCGCGGACGAGCGTAAACGCAAAGAAAGAAACGTTGTGGCGGTTTGCAGCGTTGCGCCAGGACTGCACATGCTCGTGCAAGGCGGCGCTCCAAGCCGGAACGTCGTTGGTGTGCGTCTCAATGGCGATAATCTTGCCGCTAGTGCCGTGACTCGTCCAATGTTGAATCTTTGGCAAGTGTTTCAGCAGCTGTCCCTTGTTGCGGATCACAATGAGCTTGTCAACCGATTTCGCAAAGTGATCGCGCATCGAAGTGCCACCAACCTTGGGAATATGCAAAAAGTAGAAAATGCCGCCATTGGGAAAGGGTGCAATTGAAACTGGTTGCGATGCGTTGAAAAGTAGATTATTGGTGGTGTTGCGTGCAATAATTGGCCGCGTTTCGTCGTCACGCTTCACCGCAAGTACTTGTAGAATTTCTTGTTTTCCTTGACGAGAAGTAGCAGAAGAAGAAGAATAACCACCTCGAAAGATTTTGTGTTGCTTGATTTTCTCCTTGTCTCGTCGTTCGTCAATACTGCTAGCGGTTGCCTGCTGCTCCAACTGAATGGCTCGACTCGACCGTGCAAAGTACTTGTGACCGAATCGAATCTCTAAAAAGGCTGAAACAAGCAGTAGAGCCATCCATGCCTTGAAAACAAGAAAGGATGATGGCATATTGTGCATTACTTGCGAGCTTCCATCAAGGTGAGCTCGTCGTTCAGATTGATGGAGAGTCAAAAGAAAGGACGCATGCATCAGCAGCAAAATGAAAAGAATGCACGACCATTGTGACCGAGCTCGTGGATGTGTGACCAGCCAAAATGTCAATCGCGCCCAATGTAGTTTTCATTGCCGTTAAATCAGCACCAAAATCCTATGATACAAAAAAATGATGCCTCGCCGGGATCTATACGTATCGATAGAAAGTGGCTACCATTGATGGACCACATAATTCACTTAAACGTGCACTCCTCATAGAATTTTAACTGTATCTATCAAGAAAGATGCAACACGCGCGACAGGGACCACCAGCTCCATGCACAACATTCATCCCGACAGCAAACTCTGAATGACACCCGTTACACTCATTGGCTTCAAGTGATGGTACTTTTGACCCGTCCCCGTAAACACAATGGGCGTGCCCGTCTCGTACACCAATGTCACGGCGGCACCAACCTTGTCACCAACAGTATCAAACTTGGTCAATATCAATCCATCCGTTCCTCGACTACCGAGTGCCTTTTGAAAGGTTTGAAACTGACTCAATCCATCATGACCAACCAGTGCTTCGCACACTTGAATGATGAAATTTGGTTCATTCTCCTCCACTAGTTTGGCCAGTGCGCGCATGAGCGGAACGTTGTTTTGCATGCGTCCGGCCGTATCCACCAACACCACATCGTTGCCTTGCTTGACGGCATGCTGGACGGCAGCCTTGACGACGGACGATGGGTCCTTGGAGTAGCCTTGCGCAAAGAGTGGTACCTGTAGACAGTCGGCGTGCACCTGGAGTTGCTCCACGGCGCCACTCCGAAAGGTATCGCCCGCCACGAGCAGTGGCTTGCAACCGTTCGTACTCAAGTAGTAGGCCAGTTTGGCAAGTGTCGTTGTTTTACCAATTCCATTGATACCTTGAACAATAATAATGTACGGTTTCTGCGCCTGCTTTTGTCGACTCGTCAGTGAAAACATGCTCGTCGCGTTGCGCTTGTGGGCCAACACGTTGCGCAGCAAGTCCACATGTTGCTGCTTTTGCGCGGAAACGCTCAACACGTGGCGCAAACTTGCTTCCAGTGCCTGCTGGACGGCCGTTTGGACGCGACTCCAGCTGGTCAAGCGCTGGCCCAAGAGTGCTTGCTTGACATTGGCGCACAGCTTGGCGGCCACCTCCTGGGAAACGTTTTGCGTCGTGAGACGTTGCTCCATGGCCTTGAGTGGAGCAACCAAATCAGAGTCTTGCAAAATCTTGGTTCCAACTAATTGGGAAAAGACACCGGTGATACTGGATGACCAAGATGCTGGCTCGTCCTTGTTTATCTTATTCATGAATGCATCTTCCTTGCCATCATTCGCCAAGTCTTGCGCCGTTGGCAAAAAGGCCAATTTCGCCTCTTCCAGGGCGGCACTAATGTTGTTCGTATCATTGCCGCTATTTCCACCTCCTGCCTTTTGAGATTGATCTAGCTGCGCCATGTCCTGCGCGCTCACCTTGGCGTCCATGTTGACCCAGTGGCGATTCTCCTTGCCACTGGAAGTTGCCTTGCTGCTGTTGCTTTTGGTAGTTGCGTTTGACGTAACATGACTGCTTTCGTTGCTGCCTGTTGTCGCACTATTCTTCGTCTTGCTTTCCGTCAGTAGAAACTGAAACAACTTGTCAAAGGGCGCCGGATCGGATCGCAGGAAGAGTGAAATGTTGTTCATTTCGGTGCTGCTAATATAGTATTGGTTGTAGGTTTTGATTGTCGCCTGCAGCAACGCTTCGGCCCACTTTCGCAGATACTCGCGTGGACCTTCGAACATGATGTCCGGATAGGATATAATGGCAATGTAGTCGAGTGTATTTGATGGTGCTGAAGTAGTTGTAGTCGTTGACGCTGCAGCATCATTTGATTCCGCCTTGACACTCACCCACACATACGACAAGTTATTCACAATGGTAAAGGCCGGTTTCGTTTGCTCGTGCGCCTGCTGCTTGGCGATTCGTCCGGCCAACAGTTGCGCCAATCCCTGGCGAGTAACTGATTCGTTTGCTCCCACGAGCGAGGGCGACGCAACATGTTGGTACAAAATGACGCCGCCCCGGCTCACCAATGTCATGCTTTCAAGCATGATGCTAATTTATTGTATATACTGATTACGATGATTATGGTAGTACAGACGCTTGTCGATTGAGCAAGATTAGATGGATAATGGAGGTCACTGCTGGAGAATGGAGACGACGAGATGAATGAGACGAGGCGGACGAGCCGCGTTTGCTCTCATGTCGTAGCGATAACTGGTGCGACTTGCATGAGTGCTTTTTGGCGCTCGCGAACAACAATGAAAATCAACTGTAAATACGGCTGTCAAACGCCAATGAGCACGGAGTCGTTCGAAGGCGCTGGCCGTTTTTGCCCTTCCATGATGATCGAAGCAAAAAAGTCTTGTCAAGCTTTTGCTAGCTTGCTCCCGTCTATTACTAGACTGACTTGTTGCTCGACTGAACCTTTATACGCTGTAGCGCGTCACTTTTAGACAGCAAAAGCTCTCATCTATATTATCATTATGAAAATTCTTTCCATTGCCTTGGTCCGGACTGGTTCCGACTTGAACGAGCCGGTTCCATTGACGGTTGCGAATGACTTGAGTAGCTTTGGATTTTTTCAGAGGCAGGTGAGTAATAGAAAATGAAAATTGTGATAAACGAAAGGACGAGTTGGAGAAACCCAGAGGAAGGGATGATATGAATATGCACGACGCGCTCGTCAAGCCAAGCAAATTCTTCATTCTGCATAATTGTAAAATAATCACTCAACACTACTTTTACACAACACAGTCCGTCAAGGAAATGCTGCTCTTTCTCACAAAAACGTTTCTGAAGCGCACGGAGCCGAACCAGCGACAGTCGGTCGACCACGAGGGCTACACGGTGCACTGCCACGTGCGGTCCGACGGCTTGGCGGGTGCCGTCATTACCGACCAGGAGTACCCGGCGCGGGTGGCCTTTTCGCTGCTGGCGCAGCTGCTTGACGACTTTGTGACGCAAGTGGGGGACTCGTGGAAAACGGTGACAGTGCCGGAGAGTATCACGTTTGCGCCGTGTGGCGAGTATTTGACAAAGTATCAGGATCCAGCGTCGGCGGATAAAATTACCAAGATTCAAAAGGATTTGGATGAAACGACGCAGATTCTTCACAAGACGATTGATAGTGTGTTGGAGCGGGGCGTCAAATTGGATAATTTGGTGGACAAGTCGAACGACTTGTCGGCGCAAAGCAAACTGTTTTACAAGCAGGCGAAGAAGACGAATTCTTGTTGCGTTGTTCAGTAAACATGATATGACGACTGACTGGGGGGATGGAATGATTTGGGAGGTTATAGAGCTTGTGATTGAGTTACCGGTAGAATGAGAAAGTAGGACGGGACGGACAATATATATTTAAAGTTATTACGAATTTCAGACGTTGCCTCCTTGACGACTCGTCGCCTGAAATGCTTTTGCGTCAACGGGTGACAATAGGCAGTATGCTATCCAGATGCAATATGTAGCTTGATCGACTACGGTAGTACTTGAACCTTATTCGAACGGTACATGGCGACAGGGATTCCACGAATGCTATTATTTGTAAAATGGCAAAAAGTCGAATGGACAGCTTGCTGCTTCCTTACGTATCCTTTCTATCGTCGGCCCGCAAACGTCGTCGCTGCCGCTCCCAAACGTTGCGTTCGCGTCGTGGCCAGATGTAGGTGCAACAACTGCTTGCTGCGCAGGCAATGGAATGGCTTGCACAAACTGCTTGCCTCCCTTCTTCTTGATAAAGCGCCGACAAAAGTTTATTTCCGCTCCATGTTGGATGCAGTTTGGCAGGAGAATGCCTTGGCATCCATGGTCAACCGTCTTGCAATGCTGCAGCATCCATTCCACCGCGAAACCGACGTTGCAAACACTTCCGTGAAGCAAATGTACGTTGCCCTTGTCCATTGAGTTGCCATGCTTCAAACCATCACTGCAGTAATCCAACAGGTTGCTCGTTGACGCGAGTTCAATAGTAAGTTGATTATCGACTTTGCTGCTACTGCTAATAGCACTACCGGTAGTCGGCATGTAACTTTCCAACACGAGCCGACTGGCTTCCGCTGACGACAAGTCAGCAGGCTGAATGGATCGGATTCTCAAGCGAGATGTGGGTGCTAGTTGTTGGTAGACGTCTCGCAAATGCTCCATCCATGATATTTGCAAGCGTCTCGAGTCGATTGATAAACTGGGACCAGTCACAAGAAGGACTTGCAAGTCTTGGTGAAGTGGCAGGTCGCGATACCAACTGGATTGACGCTGTGTCTGGAGTGTCGGTGGAGTGCGGTGCATGCAGTCCGTGCAGGAAAGCAAGAAGCTTTGTGGAAGGGATCGATCAAAATAGGTATCGTTCAATGGTAAATGGTGCTCAACCAGTGACATCCACGAAGGCGCCATGATTGAGCCATCGGAAAGGCATTGATGGAACGGCGAAACGACGCCACACCGCTTCTGGTAACTTGCAGCGTCAATGGGAAGCATCAGAGGCATATCCAGTACTTCGGACTTGACGACGGCCGGCATTTCTTGACAGGATTCAATCATGTACTGCTCCATCGCCTGCAACAAACCTCTGCCTCGTCCAGTCAAAATAATATGCGTTCCCAGTTGTTCGTAGCCTCCAATGCAGAACATAATTTGGTTTACTGTTTCGTCATTGTGCGTCCTTGTTTGTTGATTGTCAGCGGTTTGCCACTCACTTTCATCATCCTTGTCGATGAAAGTGGGAATCTCCGAGTCGACGTAGTTTGGAACGCGCGACAAGATATGGTTACTTGTGTCTTCCGCTTGACGAAACGACAACTCAAGGTTCTGCAATTTGTGTCTATCCGTCACTTGCTTCCTTTTATATTGGCTTCGATACAATTCAAGCTGCTGCTTGGCTCGTCGTGTGTCGCCGTGAGCTTGTCGAAGTTGAGCGACCAGGAGTGATGGCTCGTCATCATCGTCATTAGCTGTCGCGCCGCGCAGTTCAAGTGACAATTCCAAGGCATTCCAAAGACTTTCATCTTGGGCAAAAGGTCGGAGATCTATTGGCATTATAACCCTGACAGTCTTGCGCCTAACATGGTGGCGCTCAGTTGGAGAGGGGGAGGATGCAACCAAAAAACAATGGATGGCACACTTGGTGGCACGTCCATGCAGTGTCGTAGCGGTTCTATTGTGAATGCACCGTTTGGCGCTAGCGGAATGAAAGTTGATTTGGGCTATGCGTCTTACAAACCTCATAAAAGAAATAGATGTAGCAATGGCATCTAAAAAATGGCAAACCCCTTTTAAAACAGGTCCCGCAATCGTTTATTCTTGAATTCAGCATTGGCAGGAAGAATTTGTGAGGCCTGCACGCTTGCTTTCGGCTCGACCGGCGCGACATTCCCTTAACTCCAAAACACGTTTCGCTTCCAGCACGGAAGCAACAACCACGCGACGAGTCGGAGCGATCCATGCAGCGGACCTACTTTACCGTCTCATCCTCATCGTCACAGCAGCCACCAGTTAGAAATACCTTCAGAAATACAAGTTGATTCCATGCCGAGAGGGGAGAAAGAGCGCGTCACGGCGCCGCCGAATGACGCTCCCATGGCAATGTTTGACTCGACGACAAACTTTCGCACCAACAACTCCCGCACCATTACTCCGGATCTTCCGAGTCGTCTACTTGGCACAGGACTCATGGTAATGACTCTGGGGAGCGATGCTGAGTTGCCGAATGAAGGAGATGTTGTTTATCTCATTCGCGGCGCCGGAAATGATGTAAGTGAAAATGCAAGCGACAAGTGTAAAGATACAGCAACCGGATCGACTCAATCCAATATGTTATTATTATTCTCCAGTCGAGCGTATATATTGGAGACGAAGATGACTTTCTGCTTGGAAAGTATGATTCAGTTCATGCAGCAAATCTTGCGTTTGTTCTCCAGCAAGACGAGATTCAAACGACGGCAGTCGTCCTCTTTAAAACGTCGCTTAGCAACACGCATTGCACCATTCAGATCACCTATTTGCTCAAGAGTACTGGTACAGTAGATGCGAATCAAGTTCGAGCTGCTCAATTGCAGTTGCAGAATCGCTTGGGACGAATCTTTGAGCCTACAAATGTGGATTCGCCGCCATCATCCCGCACCGTGAACCAACGCACCACGAGTGCCTTTACCAGCCAGCATCAACGAGCACAGCTCATGGAAATTGCAGTTTCCAAGCCGAAAAAGACGACTAGCACATTAGATCAGGAGGAGGACGCCTGGTGGGAGGATACGCCTTTAACAAAGCCGTCGGCGCGCCGCATCATGAACCAACGCACCACGAGCGCCTTTATGAACCATCAGCAGCGAGCACAGCTCATGGCAATGGCAGTAGCCAAGCCGAAAGAGATGACTAGTCCATTGGTTCAAGATGAAGACGCTTGGTGGGAGGATACGCCTTCGATCAAGCCGTCGGCACGCAAGCGCTCGAGCGAGTCACCAGCACTTTCGTCCTGCGATTCAGATTGTGAACCAGACGAAGCCAAGCCTCGCTCCATAAATGCGCCGTACAATGGAAGCGACAAGAAGATATCATCTACATCAATCAGCCTTGCTCGTCGAATGGAGCCGACGAATTCGTATCCGTCGTTGCCAAAGGTTGTATCGGGTACTGCGACGCGACCCTCGTCCATGATTATCTTGGGCTGGAGCGACTTCACCATTATGGGAGTCATGTACAGCGCGGGTAACACGAGTGAAGGAGACACGGTCACTCTTGTGCAAGACACTCATAATGTACGTCCATTGCCGTGAACAGTGCGCGCTCGACCTTGCTAGTTGAATAACATGCACTCACAGTCAATACATCTTTTCTCTGCCAGGTGCACATTCCAAATGCAATAGGGGTATTGGATAACCAAGGCATCAAACTTGGCCTCATTCGCGAGACGGACACCCAGTTCTCCGAGTTTCTTAGCAGTAATGCGCACATTTTGGTCGAAGCGATTACCATCGGTCCACATGCGAGCGACATTCCCATCTTAGTATCCTACAAGTATGACTGCAGCAACACGAACATACAGCCCACCACGGAAGAATCTTATGGTTCGCTTACTCAAATGCTTGGCTGCAACTTCCAGCCAGCGCCAGGTACGGAAATTTACGCCAAAAAAGCTGCGCCCAAGCCTCCGGTACCGCAGGTGCAGCTACCTGTTGCACAACGCTCGTCCGAAAAGCCCCCGGCACCGGATAAGTCGGTGGATGACGAGCTTCAAACGATTGGCTCATGCACTCTGTCTTTGGTCGGTACACTATTTCACTCTGGATATGCACAAGTAAACGTTAGCGATCAGCTTGCGCTTGTCCGCGAAAAAGAGAACGAATACGATACGAATGCTATTCGTGTTCAGACGGCAAGTGGCGCGACGATTGGGCACATTGAGCTTGAACACGCCAAAAAGCTGGCAAAGATCATGGACAACTACGAGCTGATTCATTGTGTGGCGACACTTTCCGGTGAGCGGCAATTTAACGTAGTTCCCATGATGGTGCGATTTGCTACGACGGCGAATCACGTGAGCCGTTACATAGACATTTTGACTGCTTGCCTCGGTGGCATGTTTCAAGCAGTAGAAGTGAGTTCGAAAGCAGCCAGCATTAAGGCAGTTGACATGAATGCAGCGACCAGCGCATCCCTCGGGGCAGCAGCATTGTCGTCATTGCCACTTGTCCTCACCGTCGATGACAACGACGAAGAAATTTCGGACACTAATACCCAAATTTTAGGGTACAGCACGCTCGTTCTTGTCAACTACACCGATAAAAAGAGTTCTGACTTTGTCAGTGTTGGTGACATAGTGAATCTTGTGCGGGAGCGCAAGTATCACTACGGCAAGCATGCCATTCGCGTCGACACTTTGACCGGCACGACAATTGGCTTTGTTTGGAAAACACAAGGAAGCATGCTCGCAAGAATCATGGATCACTACGACTCAATTACATGCATTGCCTCCATCGAAGCTAAAGGAGTTGCAAAGGGCCGAAATAACTACTCGACGGGCACGACAATAAAGGTCGAATACGCTTGCTCGCCGGCACAGATTACCCATTTTCGCAATGTACTTTCAGCGCATCTACAAGGCAACTTTCGTGCTACAACGGATGACACGGCACCTGTAGGGTCTATTAGTACTACTCTCGGTATCAATGCCCCTGACGCTGTATCGTCACGAGCGGTCCAAGCTAGCGTGCATACGCAGGCGATTGACTGGCAAGCGCAGCGCGAAGAGATTGATAGGCTTTTCGAAAAACAGAGTGAAAGTCGTTTCAATGATCTTCCGCCATATGAAACGCCATCGCTGCTTTCACATTTGACATTCTATGATTTCCAAAAGCAAGGCATCGCTTGGCTCATCAATCAAGAACGCGGCTCAATCCCTTCATACATTGAAGAAATTGAATTCCAAGGGCGAAAAATTTGGAAGTGTCAGATCACCAAAGCCAAGCTCTATACCACGCCCAAACCAACTCGAAGCGCAATCTTGGCGGATGGTGAGTCTCAATATGAAAGTGGCATGTGTTGGACGCTGCTCCTCTAGTTTGCTCTCATGGTCATCTTTACATTTCCAATCACAGATATGGGACTTGGCAAAACTCTTCAAACTTTAGCGCTTATAGTCGCAAATCCTCCCGGAAACTTTAAGTCGTACCCGCTGCCCAAAGAGCACGGGCTCGACGCGGACGATGCACCACGTGCGACCTTGATCGTTGCGCCAAAGTCGGTCATTGCGAATTGGATGTCTCAAATAAAGCAGCATATCAATCGTGACGACAGCAAATACCTTTCAGTTGCCGTGTATCATGGGAACAATCGACATAAAGTGTTGTCGCTAATAAAGAAGGGCATGGTCGATATTGTTTTAAGTACCTATCAAACCCTGAGCAGCGACCTCAAGCTGATGATGGAGATAAAGGGCAAAGCGACGAAACCAAAGGCGAAGATGAATCAGCCTCTCAGTGATGAGGACGACGAATCAGACGACAGCGTTTACTATCGGAAACAACTGCAGCGTGAAAGTAAACCCAAGAGACGCAAGACCAACATATGGATTTTCGACCTTCAATTTCATCGCTTGGTCCTTGACGAAGCGGTAAGTCATAGAAAGAGAGATTCGAACCACATTTAGGCATGCATCTCACGCTCGACCTTTGTTTCGCGCTCTCTAGCACATCATCAAAAACAACGAGTCAAAAGCTTTCGAAGCAATGATGCTTTTAAGCGCCGAACGAAAACTCTGTTTGACAGGTAAGCGCCAATCTTATGTGTCTTAATGTCTCGCGCGCCGTATCCTGCTCGTCATAATCATTGCCTCGCTTTAGGAACGATAATGTTGAACAAGCCAAACGATATTTTTTCTTTGTTGGCATTTTTGGAAATCCAGCCGCTGTGCAACAAGGATATTTTTGATGCATATGTCTCGGAACCTATCAGAGAACGCCGCGAGATTGGTCTTTTCCGTCTTCGTACTGTGCTGGCGTTCATTTGTTTGCGCCGCACAAAGGCCGCCGTCATGCAACACATCCAACTCGCTCCCAAAACAGGTATGTAAACGAGCGACTTTTGTCCGTCATTTTGTAGCGATGCTTACGCGCTTCTTTCGATTTAATTTCACTCTTGTCCAGTTGAATTGCGCCTTATTGAGTTTCCTGCTGACAGCGTCCACAAGTCGACTTATGATGCCATGTACAAAACTGCGCGCGAATATTTCGTTGACTATCTGGAGATGTCCAAGGAACAGCGCAAAGAAAACAAATCAGGAAAACGATTCATGGAGCTTTTAGGTGAGTGCTGCAGTGATTCTATCGCTTGTTGTAGCACGACTCTTACTAAATCTCGGCGTTCTTGTCAGGGCTAATCTTGCGCATTCGACAAGCTTGCAACCATTTTTGCTTGATTCCGGGCGACTATCGTCAGCGAGCGGTAGAGCTGAACGAGTCGCTTGTGACTCTAACCCAAGAAGAGGGGTTTTCGTTGCTTGCCCATCTTCGCGGAGTCTTCGCAGATGATGAGCTCGTGGAATGCGCGGTGTGCTTCAATGAACTTGAACACGAAAACGCCACGATCCTACGAAAATGTAAACACGTCTTCTGCGAAACGTGCTTGCAAGACATCGAGGTTCAGGTTTGTCCCCTCTGTCGTGAACCTTACACTACTGATGATCTAGTCAAGACACATTCCGCCAAGGTTGCTTCGAAGGGTTTTCCACCAAAACTAAACGCAACAGAGGCCTTCGAAACGCATGGCCGTAGCCCCAAGATGCAAGCTATGCTGGACGTTATTGACGAGATGCAAGACGACGAAAAGTGTGTCATTTTCTCTCAGTGGACGTCAATGCTCAACTTGATTGCCGCAGATTTTCGTGACCTTGGTTACACCTACACTCGAATCGATGGCTCGATGAATACCCAGCAGCGCTTTAATGCTATGAATGATTTTGAGACAGGGGAGCCACGCTTTATTCTCTGCTCGCTGAGTGAGCAACAGTGGAGGAGTTTATTGTACTCGCTTTCGTTCTTTGTACTCATCCTTGCTTCCTTGGTTTAGTGGCTTGCGGGACTGGAATTAACCTCACCCGGGGCAATGTTGTCTTCTTGGTTGACCCGTAAGTATAGTAATTACAGTATGTACAATTCGTGCCAAGGATGTCTCTAACCGGTCCCTCCGATGCAACTCGCAGCTGGTGGAACGGAGTAGGTCTTTCATATTTGGCGTCATTTGTCGACAACAAAGTCACTGCTCACCTCCCCACTCTCTTGCTAATCATTCCTACTCATAGGCAGTCGAGAATCAAGCCCGCGATCGTGTACACCGTATTGGGCAAACACGACCTGTCCGTGTGACAAGATTTCTCATGGCAGATTCGATTGAAGAGCGTCTCGTCAAGTACACGCAGGTTAGCAAGGAGGCGCTCGGCAAGGGGTCGATCGAGAAGCTCACTGCCGCCGAGAAGCGTCGTGCCCGCTTGACTGCCGTGATGGACCTATTTGAGGTTGATCCATCCAAGCTTGATGCGGATTGGTTGTAAAGGTGGAAAATTGGTAGTGGTATAACAACTTGACAGCATCGTCGAGTAAAGCATACCGTACCCAAACGCACCGATCGCATGTAAAGGACAGCACTATAAACCGTACAAGTCATTTACAACCACTTTGTACAAATAAGTCACGCAATATCATGCTTGAGATCGTGCCACCATTGCGTATCTGTACACCTTCTATACCGACATGCTGAGGTCAGTTTTGGCCAACAACTCCTGTTGGCGACCAACGAGCGAGCATCATGTCGGCATGTCGCACTGTTACATTTTTCGGATAAAAGTATCACAGAGACACATGGCTGTTTCGACGGAAAGCCATTCTCCGAACACTGACGGACACGTCGCGCGAAAAACATCGCGGAAGAACGTCATTCTTTTTTGGATGACCATTTCTGCCGAAAACAAGTGATGACACGCAAACGTTTGTGGAAGTGTCAAAGCGGAACCGTGACCTCAGATTTCGAATTTGTGACAAATTGGAGAATTTGAAAAGCCACACCGTTGCGACAGTCATGGGAAGTACGCACTTTCCCATTGTTTTCCGACTGAGGTGTCGACGTGCGCGTTCACATTAGTTATGCCCACAAAAATTGATAGCTCCTTGCTCAGAAATTTGGCAATCCAGGTGATGTTGACAGCGTCATACTTTGCATAAGCCTCTTTTATGACAGATGGGTCGAAGGGTTCCTTTCTCGCCATACGGAGTTGAAGACTAAGAGTCTCCTTGCATAAAACTCATCACAATGCTTACAACTTTGCTGGCATAATACTTCAATTACAAACTCTTTAAACAACCATGAACACTCGAAAGTCCCCGCGAAGAACCGCTGCTATCAGCGAATGCTCCTCGGCCAGCTCGCTCACCGCGGGTGGGTCACTAGCGGCACCCAGCAATCAAGTCGATCAGGACGAAATGGACTCGCTGCAGACGCGAATGGCGCAGACAGCCTTGCACAATCAGCCTCTGGCGCAAGAAGACACGTTTGTCTCGGAGGAAGAATCCATGTTTATGGACAGCGACGACGAGGAAGAATATGATTCTGCCGCCGATGATGCCAGTGACTGTACCGATATGGATATGGAGATCAATTACCTGGAATACGTTGTTCGCCAGCTCTCGGAGGCTAAGAATACTCCCGCCAGGACTAATCATCCTCAGTACAGCATGCCGCAATTGGCTGACAGTTCGATTCCTCACAGCGTCGGCGGTCAAGAAAGCGATTTTCACCGCGTGACACCAACCTACCCAACGTCACTTGCCTTTCCGGATCAGCAAGCTTCCGCCCCTGCAGCCTTTGCCCCTGATTACTACTACCGCCCAGCCGCTGTTTACTCCACCATTCCAGCGAGCGGAGTCATGCATGCGCCACCGCCAATGTATCCGTGGTCTTACGGAGCGGGAATGTCTTCCAACGGCCCCGTCTACCACGACTACTTTGGGCAACAGCAGCAAGAAGTATACCACATGGGAAGCGACAATGTTTCGCAGCAGCTCGCCACCAATGGCAACTACTACCACGGATCGGGACCGGCCTCCGTTTCGGATGGTTCCGAGAATTCTCACATGCGCAGCGAGAGTTTCATGGCCGATGAAATGCTTGGCCTCGTTGATACACTTGGCAACTACATGTCGGACTTGGATGGCATGATGGGCGGTGGGCCTCCGCCGTTCTAGAAGCGTGCATCTTTACTATTTAGACTTGAACATAATCTTATTGAACATAAACACCATACATGGGTTACTCAAACATTAGTCTACTTGACATGCTTGGCTGGTAGGTAGATCTGTTTCTCGCTTTCTCGAGCTACTTTAGACAACGCAAGTTCGTCATGCCTGTTAGTAACGAAACCATTATCATTCACATCATGACGGAAATGTGTTAGGACAGTGACGATGTTGTATCGTTTAGACGAAGCCTGCGGGAAAGACGCAAGAACACAAATCGGAAGGATAGCAAAATGTCGCATCACGAGTGAAAAATGGCGCGAGCCAAACCACGTGACGCGCATCTTGTACCAGAGTGACGTGATGACTACGTGAAAGCGATCGCATGTGAGTATTCGTCGCACGCTGGGAAACGTCGCGACCATGGCCGATTTGCTGCCGTCGTCCATGGCAATGACGACATCTAACTATTCGCACCGTACCCATTCAATACTTTATCCACTAACGATTAATCCTTTTTAATTAGCAATGAAGCTCGTCCGACGCGGATCGTCGGCTTGCGATAATTCGGCATCCATGACTTGCGCCAGCAGCAGCATTGGACGGCCTTCATCCATCATGCACACCAACTCCAAGCTCTTTCAACCCGGCGTCAAGATTCTGGTGCAGCGAGCTCCTCTACTATCAGGTCTCCATGTTGTTCAAAGCAAGAAATTCCAGCGACCCATGCTCAAGCGACGCGCGTACGGCAAGGATGCCGACTTGGCCTTGAAGCATTCGTCGCTTGGACAAAAGCGTCGGTTCGACGGCATGGCCAAGCTTCTTGCACGAGCTGGCAAGGGTCTAAACTACAAGTTACCGTCTCGTGGAATCAAGAACAAGGATGGAACCGAGTCGGAGAGTGGATCGGATGATGAGGAAGATGGAAAGGAACCGGATGCTCCCTTTGAACCCTTGTGCGTATGGAAAAGTCCACATCAGGGAGGCGAAGCAAAGGGGCTTCCGTCGCGAATGTACGTTAATAAGCATGGATTGATTAGTCGATTTTATCTTGCATGCATCTGAACCTTCAGCTTCTCATCTCATTTACAGGGCCAAGGTAATTCGAGCCGACGAGTACGGCGTCGAGGAGGAAGTGACGGTCCTCCAACCAGCCCCGACTGCAGCCTACGCTAAGCAAGATGTCATGGTTCCAGACGTCTTGTGCAAATGGCTGCGACCGCATCAACGGGAAGGTGTGCAGTTCATGTATGAATGCGTCATGTCGCTGCGAGATTATCGAGGAAGCGGATGCATTCTTGCTGGTGAGTATAACGCAATGAGAGCAAAGTTGCGTCGTGTATTCCACAAGGCAAATTCATTGCTTACTCATCTGACCTTTTTTTATCACCTCAAAGACGATATGGGTCTAGGAAAGACTTTGCAATCCGTCGCATTGATTTACACCTTGCTCAAGACTGGCATTACTGCTGACGGCGCTTCGACGGCCAAGCGAGTCATTGTCATTTGTCCATGTTCATTGGTCAAGAACTGGGCCAATGAATTCGTCAAGTGGCTTGGACCAGGCGTCGTCAAGGCGCTTCCTATTGCCGAAGCGGATCGCAAGACGGTTGAAAAGAATTTGGATACCTTTGTGCGCACCAAAATGTTTAATGTTTTGATTGCCAGCTACGAATGCATTCGAGCGCACGGCAAGCGACTTAGCAAGTATGCTGACTGCTGCGATTTAATGGTCTGCGATGAAGCAGTAAGTGTTGCGTAATTGCTTTAAGCGGCTACCCTACTGGCGATGTTTAACTCAAGTGTCCAAACCATTTCCTACAGCATCGACTGAAGAACAGCGACAACCAGACTTCCAAAGCACTCAATTCCATTCCTTGTAAGCGGAGAATTCTCCTTACGGGCACACCAATGCAGAACGATCTCCAGGAGTTTTACGCCATGGTGGACTTTACCAATCCAGGAATTCTTGGAACTCCTGAGGACTTTCGACGAAAAATGTTGTTCCCCATTCTTCGCGGCCGCGAGCCTGACGCAACTGATTCGCAAAAGAAAAAGATGGTGCAAATTCAACAGGAGATGAGTGCAACTGTCAACGATTTCATTCTACGCCGCGTCAATACGCTCAACGCAAAACACCTGCCACCCAAGTTGGTACAAGTCGTTTGCTGCAACCTCACGGACATTCAAAAGGAAATGTACACCCATCTCATCAATAGCAAGGATACGCAGCATGTGCTCGAAGGCAAGCAGGTCAACTGTCTTGGCTCGATTCAAATGCTAATGAAACTGTGTAATCACCCTAGCCTCATTGTGAGCGACGACAATAAGCCATCAGCAGGAGCCAACAAACGTGCAGTGGCCGGCAATGCGCAGTACAATTTCGATGAGAAGGAGACAGCTGCTGCTCCCGGTGCGGGTGAACTCGCGAAATACTTGCCGTACGTTGGTGGTGGTGGCGGGCGCGGTGACTTCGCTCTGATCCATCCAGAATGGAGTGGTAAGATGTTGACCTTGTATCTGCTCATGAAGGAGATGCGCAAGCCAGGCAATGGTGGCGATAAGATTGTCATTGTTTCCAATTACACGCAGACGCTGGATCTGATTGGGCGCATGTGCCGAGAGAATCACTGGGGCAGCTGTCGTCTGGATGGGAGCGTTACGATGAAGAAGCGACAGCAAATGGTTGACGAGTTCAATGATCCGTCAAGTTCGCTTGTCGCGTTCCTTCTTTCCAGCAAAGCCGGAGGATGGTGAGCTTTGGTCACATCGTTAAGGCCCTGTTTAAGTCTTGCATCTCTCACGTGATAATTTGTCTCTCGTGCAGCGGTCTCAATCTCATAGGGGCAAATCGATTGGTTCTCTTTGACCCCGACTGGTAAGTAAGAATGCACAAGTATGGCTGCAACAGACAATCGTAGCTTACATGCAGATGAATATTTCAGGAATCCCGCCGTTGACAAACAAGCAGGTACGTGGATTGCCAAAGTCGCGGTGTTGCTACAAAATAGATGTACTTCTCACTCCACTCCTTTCCTACAGCTGCGCGTTGTTGGCGCGATGGCCAGAAGAAACGATGCTTCACGTACCGCTTTCTTGCAACAGGAACAGTGGAGGAAAAGATATTCCAGCGACAACTATCGAAGGAGGGACTGCAGTCAGTTGTTGACGACAAAGATCAAGTTAATGCGCTGAGCACTAAGGATCTTCGGAACCTCTTTAAACTGAGAGCCGGTACGCCCTCTGACACACATGACAAGCTGCGCTGTGAGAGATGCAAAATCATCAATGACGATGAAGAAGTGGAGGCGCAGAAAGTCCTTCCCAAGAAACTGGCGGCTTGCAGAGAGCTTCTGGAGGAACTTGCGATGCAAGAGGATGCCAAACACTTCCTTCAGCCATTGGTCGCCGATGACCATGGTACAACTAAAATTGACTACGAGAAACTGGTGAAACAACCAATGGATTTGGGCACCATTCGCACAAGACTCGACTTGCCGATTGACAATACTGGGTCCTACAAGAGTGTCTCTGGTTTTTCCAAGGACGTCAACAGGATCTTTAGCAATGTAATGAAGGTCTGGTCGCCGGGAGATGATATTGCAGATGCGTCACGGTGCCTGCAGACATTTTGGTACGAGAAGTGGACGGACTTGGTGCCTCGACTCATGAAGATGAAATCTGGTGATGACGACGATGTTGCCCAAAATGAAGTGACGGACGATCCACTTGACGCCTGTGCGAACATGCACAATGAGCGAGGCGATGATTACCAGGAGCAGATCGGCATGCCCGACGAGGAGGACATGCGACAATGGAGCCATCATCACAGCGTCGACACAGTTGATGATCCAATTTTTCGCGCGGCATTGCGTGGGCGCGATGCAGTTTCGTTTGTCTTTGGTCTAGAAGTTACTTGGGTAAGTCGGCTTGATGGGAGCTGTTGTAATGACGAGAAGTGCCTCACATCCAGACGTTTTTAGAGCCTCATTCAAGAGCGCCAGCAGGAGGAGGAGGAACAATTGGCACTGGAAGCTCTTGACTCCATTCAAGAATGTGCTCTAACAGAAGATTGCGACGAAGATGCTCCCAAGATAGACGCTGGCGCTGAGTCGTGTGGCGAGAATCTGGGAAATCCATGTGGTAAAATTAATGAGATTGATGTTGATGACGCCAATGAAGACATTGTAAAACCTATCACTTTAAATGAAAATGTCGTTAACGGCGGGCTCAAAGACGAGTCCTTGACTTTTTCACCAGGCCCTGCAAATAAAATTGCAAGCTTGACTGATGCAGTCTCAGATATCGACGAAGACGATGTACTTGGCGAGACGTCCACATCGTCTGAGTTGTGTGTTGCGGCAATTGAGAGTAAGGACAATTTAAGCGGACCATTGCCTGTGGGTGAAATCGTGATCTCTGGCGCTGCCTCTTCCAGCAGTACGAACGACGAGTCGGGCAATGAAGGCGCCCTATTGTCGCAAGAATCAAATGGAAACTCTGACATTAACCTCGATGAGTTGTTAGAAGTTGGGCCATTAAGAAAGAAGGTGAAGGTTGACGATCCTAGAGTCGTTGACAAGGAGAACACCAACCAAGCCACAATCGCCATGGCACCATTTGCAAACATTAATGGATGGGACTGCTTGGCGTGCACCTTTCAGAACGTTGGCAACAAGCGCAAGTGTGATGTTTGTGGAAACAAGAGACTTGCTCCGTCCAAGCCCCGTCGATAGCCTACGAAGCGGGCACATCACCAACTTGCGATCATCATGATCAAACAGCACATACACTAAACATTCAACATAGATCCTACTTTCAGCAATATAACATATTAGACAAGTCGAAGGTATAGTGTCGTGCTTTTTAAACTTTAGTGTAAATAATATAAAACCAGGCACTTGATCCGGCTAATCCATCCAAATCACATCACCCATAAGTAGCACGTTACTCGGAAGTACACCAGCACAAGGACTCAGCAAATGAAGCATGTCACTGTCCATGAGCACTTTTTCCACGACACAAAAACCAGCAACGCCCGACTCATACAAATCGCTCGCCTTGCCCGACGCTTCATAAGCAGCCACCGCCTGCGGGTGGCACACTGCTAGCATGGTCAATTGAAGCTGCTCCGAAACAGTCACGGGTGCCAATTGAACTGGCTCCGTGGTTTGTGCCGCCGCCACTGGCAGCAAGGATGCTGACAAGCTCATGGAAGTGTACTTGAATATTTTGACTTGCGAAAACGACACATGCATCAGAAACGGTGTCAACTGCGGAACCCGCGCTAGCTTGGTGGATGATTCTTTTTGCTGCGATTGCGGAGCATCCACCATGCCTCCGTAAAAGTAGCGTTTCATGGCACGCGACCGCCACTGGCGCATGAAAACGGGGTTGCGCGAAACAATTCCACCCGATCGAGGCAATTTAATGACTTTGAGCTTGTCCACCTTCTTGCCTTGCTCATCACCACTGTTCATTTCCTGCTCTGTATACGTATGCAGCATGGAGTAGAGCCGGTCGTGGCCCATGATCAAAACAACCGAAATACGCAACGCTTGAATCGTCTCGAGCAGCACTGGATATCCTTCCGCGTCTTGCAACCATCCATTAGTATCCACCAGAATTCCCGACGATCGTTCCCAGTCATCTGACTCGAGTCGATTTCGTATCTTGTTGCCCAGTGCCTTGACTTGCGCCTTGAACAAGTCGGCGGATGGTTGCGTCGACCCATGCCACAGAACCAACGGAGAGGCAGCACCCGCCGGAACGCCCGTCGTGGCGTAGCTATCCACGGATACGGTGTCGCGCGTGTAGGGACAGACAGTCAAGGTACCAGGAACACTGACGGAACTATCTGATGGATCCAAGTCTACCAGTAGTGGCGTCCGTCCAAGCTTGCACGCATAAGCGAGCAACACCTTGACGCACGTCGACTTGCCCGATTCCGGTGGCCCCACGACCAAGATTCTTGGACCAAGATTTCCCGATACTGCCGCTTCGTCTCGTAGCGCTTCCAATTGAGCGTGCGTATTGACCAATGCAATGTTTCCAATCGTTTCCGATGCTTCCGAAACGTAGCAAATTTCCAAATGTTGCGCGTCACATTCAATATCCAACACGCAGCCATACCAGGTAAAGAGCGCCAGCTTGAGGCCGCCATCGACAAAGACATATTCCTTGTTCGAAGCAAGTTCGACTCCAAACAATTCGCACGAACCAGCCTGCAAAATAATGGTGCAAGTGGATCCCTTGCCAAAGGCAACTTCGAAACGGAGCTCCTCCTCGGCTTGCAAAACATGGCGTTCTCGCCCAGGTAGAGGAGGAGGAAGATCGGAAATGTCCATTTTAAAAGAAGATCTGAGTTTTTACAGCTTTCTGAGCGCTTTGTACAGATTAGAAGGAGGAATTGGAATGGTTTAACCGTCCAATCCCATGGTGGAGAAAGAATCCAAGTTGACAAGCTGTTGAGTACCGGAACGACTCGTTACCATAAGTGATAATTCTCGCACCGGTACTGACACCGCGATCGCCGTCGAAACTTCCGTCGTCCATAATAACATTATCGGCTTGCTGTTGCTAATCATACTTGCCCTCTACTTTCATAACTACCATCACCATGTCCTTCTTTCGATCGCCTCAATACCAAGTACACTGCATGCAACGAGCCGTCGGGCCATCCATCATATTCGGCGGAGCCTTTACCGCCATTGACGTGGTGTTGCAGGGCGCCAAGCTTACTCCAACGCTGGCTGCCACGAACATTGGCGGAATATTCGTCTACAATGTCATCCAATGTCCCATGGAAGCCATTAGTGGACGACAAAGTGCCTGGCATAATGTGTTTGCGGCAGCAACTCTGGGAGGAGCTGGTGTGCATACTGGCAAACTTGGCATTCCCTTTGTGGATGCCACCTTTTTCTATAGGTATCCGTCCGTGTCGCCAATGATGGCGGGTGCAGCAGTCTATGGATTGCTCGGAGGAGTCTTGGCGACGCTTGGCAATAAGCCATTTTGAGTTGCATGGACGTGAAATCGTTGACAGCATCGGGTTTGATAAAGTTTGAGTCAATTTGGTCTTTTAAATGTAAGACTTACAACTACTGTACTCTACTACGTAGTCAAGAGCTGTTGTCTTAGATGCAAACACACAGTTACGCATTCCCGTATTTCTTAGAGTAACTGCGCAACATTCATAGCCAGCATAGGTCCACCTCGACAATGGCACGTCAACACACTAAGTAAAAGTCGAGGCCTGAAGCAGTGGCTCATTGATGGTCCAACTACAGTCTCATTATTGAGAATTTGAACTTAAAAGGCTACGTGGCGCGAATCGAGTGTTAGCTCTTATCGTAGCAAAAAATTGGCTTAGAACGGGAACAAGCTATCGTTTCGGTACTTGCGAACGGTTCATGTATCGCTCGCCAAAAAAATGCCCAAAGCAATCCCATCCTTAGATCATCACGACTCTTCAACGAAACGGACGAGATACTTCCATTTCACATTCTTGGCTTGCTCATCAAAGACAGCGTTTGACATCGTAAGAAACACTGGTAGTAGTTCCAGCATGGATAACACATCTTTCTCTCGTTCCTCATATTATTATCAGCGCAACTGTCTTGAGCAACCCATTCTCCCGTCTATCATTGGTGGCAGTGCAGGGACGGCAGCTGATGTGTTTCTTGGCTCGCGATTCACGCCAAGACTAGCCGCCACTTACGTTGGGGGCGCCTATCTCCTCTTCATTATGCCGTGTCCCATGGAAGCCGTGAGCGGACGTAGGAGTGTCTGGCATAATGTGTTGTCAACGGCAACACTTGGTGCCATGCACGCTTACGAAAGACAAGCTCGCCTTGTCAATGTTTCTCGCATCACCCGTCATCGGGCATGTCGCCAGTCCTTGTTGGCGCTTTTGGCTACGGAATTGCTGGGGGCCTTTTTGGGCTGATACAGGGAAATTCATGTTAATTCGTTGGGTCGAGCTGATGACTGGCTGCGTGAACGTTTAAGTACCATAGCGTTTACTCGAGACTAAAGAGATTTTTATACTACAAAGTATTTATAATGTTGTTGCCTTATCTGTAATGCTCGAATGAAAGTTGCATAAGGTCCGTGTTTCAGTGAAAGGAAGGATACTGGATGCATGTCTCGTGAGTTTTGCATCCAAAAAGCTATACACCGAGCAGGTCACAATATTGTATTTGTTTCGTCGTATAAGATAATAGCCGATGACAGAAAGTTGTACTCGTAACCTTGCGTTGTGCTCCTCCGCCAGGAACTAAAACATGACAGCTTGTTTCCCTGTCATTTTTTATGTCCTTTCGTCGTCCTCGCTAAGCTTCGCCTTGAAAACTGACGACAACACTTCCATTGAGCCGTGGATAGTTCAGGAATATATATTCGCATGTAACAATAGGTAGACGCCTTGCATATTCCATGATCTACTGTCATGCTTTCCCTAAGGCATGACATGAGTAATTGCGGTAGCCCTTCTTTGTCCTTGTAGCGGTAGCGGTAGGGAATGGTAGCCGAAAGACGACGAAGCAGTAGAGTATATTGCTGCTGACAAGTGAGTATAGAATGCTGCTGTGGGCCTTATCATTGTTTTATGATCTTGACGAGAGGAGTCGTGCTTGCGCGCGTGCGTTGCTACGCCCAATGCAATTTAGTCAGGCATAAGCAATAAATACATAAGCCTTCCCGTCACTGGGACATTGCGTATTAGATGAATGACTCCACACACTGGTGCAAAGTGTGCTTGTTTGGGACATTTACACACGTGTTCGATTCCAACGATTCAGTCGTTCCAGCCATGCAATGAACGAATGAAGGAACGAGCAGCATCAACATACGAGACAACAAGTCTATTGCAACCTATCGAGAAAATGCCTCCCTCCCAAGCAATTACCTCATCTTTGGATCTCGACAAGTCGTTTACAAGTCAAGGATCTGCCGCGTCGAACAAGAACGAAAAGAAAATCAAAGCGAGTTCGCACTCTGCTCGACGACAATCCTCCACCAAAAGCTTAGCAACCATTTCCAACAGTCCATCGGACCCGCTTCAACCCATGTCGCATCAAGGAAGCAGTGAGGAGGACTTGCAACGTGCAAGTGTCAATCGACGTCAGCGAAGGAGCTCTCGCCAAGCGAGTTCGCCGTCGATTCTCTTTGGAGCAGCTTCAGGCAGCAACCAACTATCAGCAGCTGCAGTCCCTCCACCAGACTCGATTTCCACTGACTCGCTGCAAGCCATTGTTTCTGCCGTTGCAGCCATGCAGACGACTGGAGCAACGCAAGACGTGGTTGCATCAAGCGGCTCGCAGCAGCGGAGGTTGCGCTCCGAACGAACGAGCTTTGCGCAAGAGTCATCGTCGCAGCGTAGCCGGCGAGCATCGTCGCGGAGTCGATCCTGTACGAGCGCATCCATCTTTGAAACAAAGCTGAATCTGGAAGCTGCATTGTCCAAGACTCATGATGATGCAGATGCTTTGGGATATTTGGAAGCAACGGAACCAGCAAGAGACGCAGCAGAAGCAACCGAGGAAAAGGTTCAGCGCAAGAACCGTCGAGCGCCATCGAACGCCAAGGGTTCCGACGACGCAGCATCGTCCCGTCGCGCTACGCGAACAAAATCGAGCGCTGATCCATCCGTGGCTGTCAGCAGTAGTCACCGTCGAAGCGGCAACGGTCATCATCGATCGCGATTGAACGATGCCGCTGCTTCTCCCAACAACAGCAGCAGCAGCATCAAGCGCGAACATGAGCCAATGGGACTCTTGGACAAGCACGTTTCGGCCAGCAAGCAGCGCCGCCGCGTGGCATCGGACGAAGCGTCCTTTTGCTCGCGCGAAAGCCGGCAGTCGTCCGTCGTGCGACACACGCGGCTGCGCGGCACCATTCGAAGGCCGTCCACGAGTCTAGCGGCATTGACGGAAACTTCCTCGCTGGAGCAGTCGCCAGTCAAAAATGCGGTTGAGCAAGTAGCTGAGACGAATATGGATGGGAATAAGGAGAAAAAGCACAAGGAGAAGGCATATAAGAAACCAGTTCTTGACGAAAATGGCAAGCCAATGTTCTATGAAGACGGAAAATTGCTCATGAAGGTTGTCCGCCGCGTCAAGAAGAAGTCTAGTCGGACATCAAAGACGGATGAAGATCGAAAGGATGACAAATCCTCGATTGAACAAAAGGCGGTCAAGAAAGAAAATGACGAGGAAGCCGACGATGGCTCCATGCTGTCCATGGATGACTACGAGCTTGATACAACGCAAGACACCACCAAGGATGACAACGTTAATGATGGTAGTGAAATATCCTTGGAGTATGACTTTGAAAGCGAACCGGTGCCGCGAAAGAAGAAGCTGCATGTAGCGTCAACTCCTCCTGTGACTGCCAAGGGAAAAATCAAGTCGCTTGCGAAAAAGTCGCCGTTGCCCAAGAAGAAGGAAGAGCGGAACAACATCGATGCTACGACATTGACTGCTAATATTGGCCAGTCACCGAGCATCGACAAGCGTGTGACGCAGAGTGAAGAAGGTGAAGGCGACCCCGAGCAATCTACCAATGCAACAACACGCAGGTCCATGAAACGGCAAACCTCCCTGCGCAGTGCGTTTCGCCTTCAAAAGGGGAGCGCCGACAATAACTCGTCGACGTCCATTGGTTCCACTCGTTCAATGCGATCCGTTGGTACGGTCAAGTCGCTCTTGACAAGCATGACTCGTAACGTCTTTCGAAAGAACAAGTCAAAGGACGACGCGGTGGACGATTTAAGCAATGACGGCAGACCTATAGAAGCATGATCGCTTGAGCGCGAAGGAAACAACCCTGTCTCAAAAGCACAAGCAAACGATGTTTGAATTATAAGGTCGTTTCTCTATTTAAGATGTTGTCTATTAGGCATCTAGCTTCGCGACATTCACTGTATTTGCTCCTTTTTTGCTAGCATTCGACATTTCGTTAGCATTTACAAAGTCGCCTGATTATATACCAATGATATGGCAGTGATGAACCATCCTACCAAGCAGCGGCGTGAATGCAGAACATACCGACGCATCGTGTGCATGCCGCCTTTGGTGAGGAGCCATGAACTGTGAGATGCAACAAAGAGCAATCGCTAGTACTGCCACATGAACTAAAGACAAGAGTGGAAGTATCACACAGCAGAGCATGTTTCATGCATGGTTGGTGGAAAAATGCAAGGCTGATAATTGTTTGTCAGGCGATGGACAAAGCCGGTCACGCATCAGCTGCGCGGGTCATGCACGACCGCCGCGGCCAGCATTGGTTCCGACGCTCACGGGAAGACGACGAGTGCAAACGCAGGCTCACTAATTCGCATCTGTAGGCTTTATAAATCGACATACGCGAGTTGACAAGTACAAGTTTAATGGCGGAACATGCTGCCGATTCTCCTCGTCGCTACAAACTCTCCGAAGGCAGGCGCACGCAATGGATAAGTCCCGGAATTTTGAATTCGCAATCGTGTGCACAACGCCTGCTGCACGCCGACGGAACGGACAAATCGTGTCACATATAGCGAGAGTTTTGGGTTTGTGGGCATCTCAAGCGAAGCCACGGTGATTCACACGCGCTCAACTGACCTCGTTCTGAACGCCAAGCTCGGGTTTTAAGAGCGAAGCCACGGTGATTCACACGCGCTCAACTGACCTCGTTCTGAACGCTAAGCTCGTCCTTCGTTTGCTCAAAATACGTTGTGTACCATGAAGATCGGAGGATCATTCATCTCTGTGCCTTCCGAGAATCCGCCAAGTAGCGCTTACGTGAGATCCTGGGCAGAAAGTACCGGTCATCAGAGCATGCAATTGGGTGTAAGCAATTTGGCTTCCGCAGTGTCGCCTCTCACTGTGGACAGAATTGATACAAATGGAGAGCCTTGGACAGTCAATTTGAAGCTAGGGATCATGGTCACTAAAGACGATGTGGACGGTGTGTACTATGTGCATTGTGTGTGCCCTGGACGCTCTGTAAATGTCTTAATCGCGACATCTGATGATGCGTTTTTGTTCAGTTCATGAGTATCGTTTTGAGCAAGTCCCAGTTGCGCCGGGAGACTGGCAGGGCTGCCTTGAGGCTATCAAGACGCGCGGGTATGATCTATACAAACGTCGCATCCCAACTGATCGCATCACACTCTCTTACGTCGACAAGACTGGAGATTTGCTCCCTGTCACTTGTGCCAGCGAACTAAAGCTTGCTTTTGTGGATGCTCAGCCAAATTTGATGAAAATTGTCGCTCAGCATAATTGTTGGTGTGCATCATACATTGCCACGGCGCGGACCGGACCAGCTTCTTTTTGCACCGAGTGCTGGACAAGAGGCTACTTCTCGCCACTTTACAGTTTGACTTGCAGCAAAACTGTATCAGGGACACGATATAGTGGACTTCACCGAGTGGACTTGTGCGGCCAGTGTCGTTTGTCAACAAATATCTTGGTTGGCAAGGTGTCTCAAGAGATCTAGTAAGTAAACCTCTGTACCGTATTATATGCGATGATCTTTTGCAGCTGACATCTACCGCTCTTCTTTTTTGTAGTGTTACTAGGGATGACATTGGTAACGTTATTTACATTGGCGAATAAACCAGGGATGTTTAATTGTCCTTTTACAAGAAATACAATGTTGCATTCGAGAAGGCTCCCGATATAACTTTATATTATATTCTACAAATAGTAGTATTGGTAAGCACCGCGTACCTCCTTTCGGCTTATCAGTATACCAGTATCGCTTCGCGGGAGTTTATTTATGTAACGAACGATCTTGGTGAAGTTTCCACTTCATTTATTTATTTGTCCGTTGCATTAACGGTACGACATGCACAAATCCTTGACGAAGACCGAGAGACCGCCATCATTTTTAATTGTCTGTGGATCATTGGATGCAGCATGAAGAGGCCTTATAGTGGCGCGAAAGGATCGCCACGGCAGCAACATACATCATTGGTGCAACCAGTGACAGCCTTGGCATTGTTACGTCGATACACCAAAGTCTTTCCATCGCTTTTGCTCGGCTCAGATCAGATTCACGCAACATCATCTTTGCCTTCTTGGACTTGTCTACGCAATGGCATCAATCAATTATCTGGGCCTGCTGGATGTGCCAAGACGCAAATTGCATTATCAGTATGTCTACACGCTGCTCTTCAGGGAAAGTGCATGAATTTCGACGCAGACGTTGTGGTTTCAGCAGTCTACCTTTCACTTGGATCAATTCGACACGCCGTGATTGCCCAGCGGCTCGATCAAATGGCCAGAGCAAGCAACAGTACACAGTCAACGAACGAAATATTACGTCGGATTCTCATCAAGGCCGTCATGTCTCCCGATGATTTACAAGCGCTACTACATCCAATTAGTGGAGAGCTTGTACGCCTTCTTCAGCAGCAGCAGCAACAACGACACGACGAAAAAGCAAACAATGATAATGATACAAAATTCATCAACAATATACAAGTATTAGTTCTGGATGACATTGCATCTCTCTTTCGCTTCCTTGATGGAACTTTTGCAGCGCGATCGGCTGCATTGTTTCAGCTGGCAGCGAGCCTGAAACGAATCAGCGACGAATTCAAGCTTCCTATTCTTGTTCTAAACCAAGTCACCAGTAAAATATCAATCACTTCAAGCAGTCATTGTGTGGACGAGCCAGCGCTTGGCTTGTCGTGGGCGCAATGCGTCAACCAAACGTTTTCGGTTGCCAAATCGGTGAGTGGGCGACGCACCTTGACGCTCGATAGGTCGCCATTCTACGGACAGGAGCAAGTCGACTTTGAAGTACAAGACTGTGGACCTGTCATGCTATAGTGCACACGTAGATTCATAGTAGAGAGGCTCGTGTAAATTAGTACATTGCTGCGCTGTGCGCGAAGCTACACATGATGGCTCGTGCCTCGTTCGGCCGTCCTATCAGTTAACATGACATCATATCCAAAAGATGCTGTTAACCAATGCTAGAATAATAGATTACATGAACTCGGAGAAGGAGACGAGAGCAAAGTTACGCCCATACCTCAGGACCGTGAGCCAATGAATGACATTTAGCGAGCGGCAGAACCCCGCTTCCGTGATACCGGAACAAGTACTTTGTCCTGCCTGTTTTCCTTAGTCTTGAATACCATCTCACCAATATCCTTAGCAATGTCCAAGGTTGCTTGCGGTCGAGCTGCCTTTATTGCATTTTGCTTCATCTCCGCCAGTATTCCCGGGTTTGATAACCAGCGATTGACTGTTTCGGCAATCACAGGGAGGTCTCCACTGTATTTCCCAAAGCCAGCATTCTCCACGTATGGAATGTTTCCTTCCTCCTGCCCCGGTAAGAACGCGAACAGCATACAAGGTAGCCCGCAGATGGATGCTTCCGCAATCGTCCCTGGACCAGCCTTGGTCACTAAAACATCCGATGCAGACATCCACTCGTCCATATTATTGACAAAACCACGAATATATGTCTTGACACTAACGCCCCAAGTCACCTCATCCAATTCGGCCTCTGCTTCTTTATTGCTTCCGCAAACCACCACCATTTGCGTCTTGGTATCTGACTGTCCAAGCTTCTCACCCAGAGCCTTGGCCATGGCCACAATGTTGCCCATGCCATCTCCACCTCCAACAATCAGCACCGTCGGCATGTGTTTGTCCAATCCTAGTTTCGTCTTGATTGCCGTAATGTCCTTGGTCTTGGCAGCAGCCGCTGCATTCTTGCCAACACCGCCATCCCAAAAGCCCTTGCGTATCGGTAATCCGTGCTGCACAATCTGATGCGACTCGAGTCCGCGACCCTTGGCTTGCGCATACAATGCATCCGAAGGAACGAAACATTTATCGACGCCCGCATGAAACCAGGTTGGATGAGCTCCTCCAAGATCCGTCACGACGGTACAAAACGGCGTTTTGCGCGCACTCAAGCTACGCGTCGCGCCGTTGGAATCCAAGCTCGCCAAAATGCGGAGTGGCAAGTCTTGGCAGAGTGGATGAACGCTAATGACCAAATCGGCGCGTTTGCCCGTGTTGCACGCATCGCGCGCCATGCACTCGCGAAAGGGACCAAAGCAAAAGAGCTCCAAGCAAACCTTGTTGACCCATTCTCCAAACGACGTTGATCCAAACTTGAAAAACAAGTCCCATGACCATGTATTCTTCGCCATGACTTTGTACATGCCGGGATAGTCGTTGTACGGCCAAAAGGGACCATATTCGGTGTAAATGTCGCAAATGTCGCAAACGATGCGTCCCGGAAAGAGCACGTCGAAGGCATCCTTCAAGGCGTTGGCGGATGCGCGATGGCCGCCGCCAGTGTCTGACATGAGTATTTGTATGGTGCAAACGTCATTTTTAAATGGTTGAGCTGTAGTGGTGGCCGATAGAAATCTGGCTCGTGATGGAGTGGACCGTCCATGATGGACTAGCGTAAACGCGAAACACTTGGGGATAATAAGCAGGCATAGGACCAGTAGGTGGCGCAAATTCACTGAAGTCGTCATTGTCAAATCTCGTGGTTCAGCTTGCTCATCCACAAAGTGTGTCAGTCCGAGCCATGGTGGTTGATGGAAGATGGAAGATCGCGGCAAGTCTCAATCTGTCGCGCAATGTCGCAGCGGTTATGCCACACGGAATTCAGTCGACCATGGAGAAAATGATGCGATTTGCTCGCTCCCCTCGCCATCCGCTTGCTTTGCTGAAATGATATACAAAAACACCTTCAAAAGACTTATTTGATGAAATTTAGAATGGCATTGATGAGATTTAGTAGTAGTAATCAGAGACGACAATGGAAACGATGCAGGTTGTTTCAGTGGTCAATCTTTGCATTTTTAGTTATAGTCTTGTACTGGGATTCTCAACTGCTAAACCGGCAAACAAGAATAACATTGGAAGACAATGATAATCACATTCAGCATGCAACGGTTATACTGCGAGAGACAAAGAGCTCGGCCGACGAGCTGCCCTTGTCAAATGTCATTGCTTCCAATATGCATCTTGATGGCAACAACTCTGCCGCCAGAAATGTCACACCAGCGACTAACGAACGGGATCATTTTTTCGGTGCCTACTTTGCGAATGGAAGCTACGGATACGTGGCTGACCCAAAAGCCTTGGCTCGTGCACGAGAAGAGTTTCTTCTTCGACGGATTCGCTCATCGAACACTGCTGAGGATGCCTATTCTCCATATCAAAGTCTACTGCTGCACTACCATGTTCCGCCGCAAGAAAATATTACTGCGTTACGAAACGTTTGCTCCAAACCAGCTGGTACCATGGACGAAGCTTTCGAAGGCGTCGAGCTGCTGACGCGACAAATTCAAGTTGCATCAAACGCATCTTATTCGCCGCCGATTCGCTTACTGTGCGCCAATTACACGCATTTTCCCATGCGTTCGCTCGCTCGCGTGGCGGCACTATCGTACGGATACAAGTGTGACGGCTTTGTCGCCTTTTCGACGGAAACGGTGGCTGCACTCGGCTTGGTGCGTCTGCGTCACGATGGAGACGAAACATACGACAACATGTGGCAAAAGGTGAAAAGCATTTGGTCTTATATTAGACGCTACTACGCTGACGACTACGACTTTTTCCACTTGGGAGGCGACGACATGTATGTTTTGGTGGAAAACATGCGAGCGTTTCTTGGCAACTTGCCGGAACACGATCGTCAAACGCCGCTCCATTTGGGCCAATGGGTGCGGCAGCGAGAGCATCCATACGTGGCGGGAGGTCCAGGATATACCTTGAATCGAGCAGCGCTATTGGCGCTTGTCGACGATTCGCTGCCAACGTGCCAGGTAGATACAGTCGCGCCGTTTGAAGACAAGCTCGTTTCGCAATGCCTCCGGCAAGTCGGTATTTATCCGTACGACACGCGACACCTGGAAACTGGTCAGCAGCGCTACCACGGAGCGCAACCATCGACCATTTACAAGTCGCGGCCCAGGAGTGGTCGTGGCGCTTCACTGCAGGCGCGGCAGCAAGCTTACTTTGAAGCGTTGCCGCATCCATCGCGAAACAACGAAACGGTGGGTCCGCAGTATGGTTTGGATGCGGCGGCGCCCGACAGTGTCTCCTTTCACAATATTCACAATCCAGTGTACATGGGTCGGGTGCATGCGATATTGTATCCAGAATCTTGTCCAGCAGGGTCGGAGATGCGTGCGAGTATTGAGCTACATCGACTACATGGCGCAATTAGTGGATGAACAAATACTGAACGGCGCGTGGAGCATAATGGCAAACGTGCCGACGGCAAGACTCTTCGTGACCACACGGTTGTGCTGTACAAATCTGAGCACCGAATTGCTATATGGACCTTTCAATGTGCGTGATGATTCGAATCATTGCTGCAGAAATGACGGAGGAGCTCCAATGACTGAGTTTTACTGGCAAGTCATAAACAAACAAAAGCTTGCACCTACAATAGTTTACAGACTCAATTTAAGGCGAAATTTAATGTTATCAGTTTTATTATTCATTTACCATTACCTTTTGGTTTGTTCGCTGGCCGCCGCCGCCGGTGCCACAAAGGTTTCGGGGCTGGATGCGCCGTCGCCGACGCCGCCTGCAGCAAGTCCACGGCCGCTTGCACCGACTCGTGCGTGTTGCCACTCACAGTCAACTCCCATGAAAATACTGCCGTTGACGACGTGACTTTGCTGTCGGTCGTTGCATTGTCAGCGTCATTTATAGTTTCCTCGTCAACCATTGCTTCCTCCGACGCCAACGGGGCATTACTTGCTGCGGGGACTTGCTTCCTCTTAACGATGGTATCCGTCTTGCGAACAATGGAGCGAACCTTGGCTAGTGCCGGACATACGGCAAGCGTAATGGTGGCTTGATGTTGATGTAATGGTGCAGGTCCATCGTTTGACTCAACTGCAGTCTCGGGTGATGTTCCACTTGGAGTACTTGCTGCTGCTGCATTTGAGCCTTGCTTCTTGGTCGTAGCAGCAGCAACCGTGTTGTTGTTATTCACTGTCCCCTTGATTGTCACTGCAATCGACATGAGGCGCTCCAAGCATGAAATGACGTTGACCAACTTGCCCTCGAGTTGAATAACGTTCATATTGTTACTGGCTTGCTTGGCCGGCACCATGATGCGCACGCCAAAGTCGGCCGACGCGTTGGCGAGTAGCACGCCGCGCTTTCCAACCATGGCGGAATGCTTGGTGCGCGCCACGGGCACGTCCAGCACCACGTCGTCGTCACAGTTGTCATTGTCACAACACTCATTATGGTGATTACTACTGCTTGCTGCACTTGCGACTGCTGCCGCTGCCGCAACGTGACTCTGCACGGCCAGTCCCGCCGCCAAACAAGCCTTGGCGTCGGCCTTGACAACGACGGGTGTCCAGTGCGGATTAAAAAGGTCGGGAGGCGTATGCGTCGGAATGCTGCTGGAGGGAAGTGCCGCGTGGTTTTGTTGCGCGTCGGCAGGAGCAGGAGCAGCAGTCTTGCTGTTCGTATTATTACTACTTGCTTGATCCTGCTGCTGCTGCTGATTCGTTCCATGAACGACGGAAATGCGCACGGGCTGACTCGTGGTGGAATACTTTGCCGCAAACGTTTGCAGCTCCACCATGGTGGCGCCTTTGCGGCCAATGAGTGCGCCGACGCATGCGCTCGGCACGTAGAGTGTCAATGTCAATGACAAATTCATCAAGCATGACTGTTTGGAGGCAATGCTGTCGAGTAACAACAGAGTCTTGTCGTCAATAATAGTGTTTTGAAACGAAGATGATGGCTGCTGCTGCTGACTTTCAACAAGCGGCGACCGTGGAAAGCTTTCGCTCCGACGCGACGGCGTCATGGCCTTGTGATTGTTGACGGCTCCGCTCCGCATGTGTCACTGCTTCGTTTAATCTTATTGTAGCTTACAAGTGCTAATTGAAGAGGTAAGTAGTGGTCGCTGTATTGAAATCAAATCCGTTTTGCTGCCCTGGCGCGGCTGCGGTCGAACGCGGTGGCGTCGTATCGCGTCTAAAACTGTCGTAGCGCTACCGGTACCAATTATGTTTCGCTGCGACATTTCGTTGCAGTTGCGGATCGCTCGATTGACAAACACATCATCTCTGTCATCACCAAGAAGCAGCACGACCATGAATGGACTTTTTGCGGCGACTACTGCTAACAATTAGCATGACTTCACATTTCTCTCTTTAACATCTACAATGTCATTTGCAACTCCTTCTCCAACTATAACGAGAGTCTCTACGCGCCCGCAGCATGACGTTTCCGCCATTTGTGAAGCGCTGTGGATATGCAAGTCGTTCCGGCAAGCCATTGACTTGGTACACTTGCTGTCGCAAGTTTTAAACGATAATCACCTAGCGAGCAGTGACCAGCAAAATATTGATTCGTCGGATATTTTTCTGGCCCTTCAAGGCGTCGAGTTAAGGTTTCGGCAATTAGCTTCAGTAGCAGCTGCTGCAGTCGGGGAGGCAGCCGACAACGACACGGCCAAGGCTGAGCAACAAGAATACAGGAGTATACAAAAAGCAGCGCTGTCGGCAGTCGCAACACTATGTCGCGTCATGGTAGGCCCAGCCTGGCAGCGTCAGCGCGACTACGCCAAGCAGCGAATGCAACTGCGTCACGGCAATCACGATTGGCAGCAACGAACGCGAGGCGCGTCGTGGAGTCATCAGCAGCAAGACGAGCCTACTGCTAGTAGTAGTAGTAGTACTCGCAGTGTTCCAGAAGTGCTTCCCGCCGCCATGATTCGCTTCGCCGCGTCCGTGCTGTCTCGAAACAACCATACTGTTGGCATGCTGCCCGCCGCACTTTTGCAGGCGCAGTTCACAATCGTGTCGTGCTTATGCCACCAGGCGGCTGCTGATGGTAGCGACAAAGTCACGTGGAGCATTCCGGACGTGCACGAGCCGCTGAATAGCATGGTAGCAACGTGGCTGGACGTGGCGGCGTGCGAGCAATCTCAAGAAACCGATGATACCGAACACCTTTGCATGGAGGTGCTGGCGAATGTGAACGATTTGCTGGCCAACGGATGGACTCCACGGAACGACGACATGGTTAACAGGATTGTCAATGCATCACTGCAGGTGGCGACGGAGCGATTGCATTTCATTCATGCGTTTCACTGTTGCGACGACAATCTACCTCTCGCTGGTACAGCATTGGACGACGTTGACATAGAATCAAACATGGCTTGTGGAGCAGAGGCGCTTTCCATATTGACGACCATGGGGTCGCGCAGCATGCTGCGACATGATACCGCCATGCAAGTCGTGGAAACGACGTGTGAGCTCTATGGGAATTTGCAACTACGTGTGCGCCGGCAAACGCAAGCTGATGCCAATAACATGAACCAGCGTGCGGATCTTTCAAACTACACCGACTCTTGCATGGAAGATATTGAAGATTTGCTACTGTTCTTGTTGGCGGATGATGGTTTGGCTGATGCATGCGTAAATTTGCTCATGAAGAGAATTGCTCTCGTTGACGTTTCGTCGGAGCTATGCCGAATCATGCCAACTCGTGAGTGGAACGACCAGCACTGCGCGTTTTGTTTCCAAGCGGCGTTAGCCATCAAGATTCTGAGCACGGCGTTTTGGGTGTCGTCCGAGAGACCTGCGAGCTTGGGTCTTCTGCGCATATACTGGATGCCATTCTTGGAGATGATACTGCCAATGACAATTAGCCTTTTCAAAGTATTTAGTTCGGCTGGCGAACATATTATGACCTCGGATTTGTCTTTTGTAGTCGCCGAGATGTTCTTGTCGCTGGATAGGTCTATGGAGAATGAACAAAGCAGCAGTGAAGTGGGAGGCAAATTTACAGAGCTCGAATGGAACATATTGATACGACACCTCGAGAATTCTCTAATCCCATGGCTTTGCACAAAGAAGATTGCCTCTGTATTGGTTCGAGAAAATATAAAGCAGTTTGTCAACCAACTTTGTCGAAGCTTGGAATATTGGACAATTTACCAGAATACACCGTTTGTCGACTACAGTGCTCAAGAGAGCTTGTATTTGGTCTTGCTTCGGAGTGTCGCAACCTTGCTGAATCCCCATCAGGCTGAGACAGTCGGCCTGGCGGTGGTCGAATGCTGGTCAAAGTTTGGTTTCTTTCCTTTTCGTCTTGAAGACTGGAGTCAGACTGCGTCGAAGCTTTTAAATGAAGCCTTCGGAAAATACAGTCCAGGCTTTTTCATTCATAAACCATCTGTTCGACTAAAAGCTTTGACTGTGCTAACGAAGGCAGAATCGTCTGCAGTCTCAGTGACCATGACAACCGATCCGGAACGAGCCCCATCACTCCTTGTTTTGACCCAACATACGCGGGAGCAGTATCTACAATTTATCGGCGTAATTAATCCTGTGTTGGAGCTTATTATTCAGTCTCCCGAGATAGCGGATGCTGAATTGGAAGTGCCACCTACGTCAAAGGAAATGCCTCCGGCCGAACCTTCTTACGATGAGTACGCGCAAGAGATGGAGTCCATTTTCGAGCAGGCAACGCCGATCACTCGATATACGAGCCTTGCCTCTTATGCAATCCAGCTGATTGGACGCCTGTAAGTCTAAGGGCCGTGGCTAGTCTGTCCCTATTTTTACAACTCACATTGAAAAAAGGTTCTATGCGCCTTCAGGGCACAGAGATCACAGACAATTTTTTGTGGATTTACTTCGACAAATTGCATTAAACGAATGCCAACACGAAATCGCTTATCGTATTCGCCTGGCTGCCGTCCTCGAACTTGAGTCATGTCTGACTGCAAGCCTTACGACTTTGCCCCATGCCCATGCCTGCGTGCCAAGTATCGTTAATTCCTTTACAACTATCTTTAAGCGATACGCATTCAATTGTTCACCGCAGCCTCAGACGGCGACAATGGCGACAGTCCTCGCCGCATGTTCCATTGACACTCTCGCTCGGCTACAGATAGCTACCGACAATCACATCGAGTTCCGAACAAAAACTGAATTGATCGATCTTCCTGGTAAAGTATTACGCCGATTATTCGAGGCTGCCACACCTGCGTATCGGTCGCCTGTCATCGAAACACACGGGGCGCCAAATCTCGAGGCAATGATCGAAACCAAAGCTCAATCTGGCTCGGACAAAACCGTTATCTCCTTCGATAAGATTGTCGCAATAGCTCTCCTGTACCTTCAGCAACCATTCGAAAATATGTTTCAACCTTCGTCTGCCATCGCGTTCAGTTGGTCTTGCTTGCGAATTCAATGTTACGATATATTGCGACATTTTTGCCTGGCATTTTTTTCTTATAAAATCCCGGGCGAGATTGCACGGACATTGTTTTTAGCTGACAAAACGAAATTGACCTTAAGCGAGGAATATGCACGCTGCCTTACTGCCATTCAATACTCCGAAAATATATTTATCAGCGCACGACAAGGATTGCAAGCGGCCAATATTATCACAGAAGACTTTAAACTCGCACTTGAATTGGTGTCGAGCCTTTTTGCATCCGATGAAATTATGGAGCAAACAGCTGCATCTCGCGCAATCCTCTCGTTGGTGAATGGGGTTTGCAGCCAAACGACAGTCGGTGAATACGCGCTGAGTTATATCTGCGACTTGATACGCACGCGCACGACAAACGAAATCCCACATGGGTGTAATATAAGTCGCAGACGCAACATTGACGGGATCTTTTCCGTCGTGTTCGACCTACTTATACGACCAGCAACGCCACTGTCACGCGACCTCCGCAGCCTTGTATTCGATTTTTTTATTCGCTTTGCTGAAGCGACTTCTTGGAATCCAGACACCTTTCCCAATCTGCTCGGGCTTCATTGTGTAGCAAATCTATTGGATGTTTTCGACAGCTACGAGCTGGAGAGTGCGCGAAAAAATCTTTTTGACGCCCAGTCGAATACATTGTGCGCCGCGGCTTTATTCAATCTGATAAATAGCATTGACCGTCGGACATTTGTGATTGGTGAAAATCATGCAGCGGCAAAATCTTTGTCGAAATCAAAGGCAATTGTTGACGAAGAACGATTAGTGCGCCAGTTTCTGCACGACACTTCAAAGGATGAAAGTCGGGCTGCGTTTTTGGTCGACAAACTTTTTCTTTTGACGCTCCGCTTAGGGGCCACTGACTCACGATATGTTGGCTGCATAGAATGCATTCTCCGGAGCCCAACTAGTCGAAATCGGTGCGTTGTCCAGATCCCTAGTGACTTTCATCTGGAGCATCCCGATTTTATATCATTGTCGATGAAGCCAAACTTTTCGGTCGAGTACGGCAAAAGCGATCCCGACTTGTTATGTAATGGGTTGCCAGAGTACAACGTCCCCGACAAGACGAAAGGTGTATTGGGTCGCTTTGAGACGCTCATGGCATCGCCTGAATTTGAAGACGTTCCTCCTAAAATGTACGACAGCGTTCTTGATCGATTTGACGCAGCCTTGCAACACATGGACGGCAATGAAGAATCGTCGCATCTGGTGTGTGACGCTGAAACGTCTAAGCCAGCTACTGACATAATCATTGAATGGCTTGAGAAACTTCTCACGAGCAAGTCAGACGTGTCGTTTGTTCACCATGAGATCCTTAGCTTTCTCAAATCGTGTGGGTTTTTGTTGAGGCAAAAATCGTTCCCATCCGACTCCCTCTGCCGATTGAAATTTGATGATGGCCTCGCCCGCGGCATTTCAGTTCTTGACTTTGCCCCCATAATGAACACGCACAAGTTTGCTCTGCTTTACGATCAATCGCCTGAGTTGAAGGATTTGCATTCCGACCTTGGTGCTGAGCTACTCGCGTCCAAGCATTGCTCACCAGCATTTCACAATTTTGCAAATGGTCTGGGCTCACTAGTCCCCACTAATACCCTGAAAGCATTTTCAGGTGGACTTGATACTTCGGTGCATGAGACAGATGGAGTGTTTGCGCTAGCATGGACTAATATTGACGAGACGAAGTCTCTAGTTGCGAGTACGTCAGTGGTGTATCATGTTGTCTCCCTCATGCCAAGCTACGGAAGCCGGAATGTTGTCAACAGGAAGCGTCATATCGGCAACGACTTCGTAATCATTTGCTTTACAGACCGCGGGAGCGATGCAGTTGCCCAGTACGACCTTTGTGGTAATTTCCTTGGCGGTGCGTTTGGCTTGGTCGTCATTTTTGTCGCCAACCATAAGCCAGGAATGTATAGGGTAAATGTGCGAGTCAGAAATGTTGTGACGGAGAATGGCATCAGCAATCAATGCCTGTTGCAGTTTGTCGGCGACTACACAGTTTCAGACACGGATGGTCCTGCACTTGTGCGGAACATTGCGATTAGAGCGGACTTGGCCTGTCGTGCAGTAACTGGTGCTCCCGACGCGCTTCCAAATTTTGTTTACCGGACAGAAGTGCTACAGAACATGCAGCGATTTGCAGTCTAATCGCCTTCAGATGAACGAGTCAATCATAATGTGAAGAAGTTGCCGCTACAATCGGCGGCCGCTTGATGTGGCTACAATCCTTACTAAACGTATCTTGTGTACATAATATGAACCTGAATGGCAAGCGTAATCGAAGTAAATTGCAGATAGAGGTATCTGACCATTCATTACATCGCATAGGCAGACGACTGAGCGCGGCATTATCATTGGAGGATCAATGGTAAATTTAATTCTGCAAACGCGACAAGCCACGTATCTGTTCAAGCGCTTCGTCAACACGAAGCGAACGACTTACCAGCCTACTACATGAACCTCTTTAGCATTAAAAACATGTCTTCTTCAATTCCACCTTCGCTGAAAAACACGTGATTCCCGGGAACAACTTCTGGTTTGTGGATCTTAAGAGCTAACCGTGTACCCATGTCGATGGCGCGCTTCGCATCCAGTTCGCCAGCTTGGAATGCTCCTCCAATCGTAAAAACTTTTTGTTTTAACTCAGAATCGGTTGCTGAAGCTGACTCCAACTCGCGATGCTCTATTTGTCCGGCGCAAACGACGATATTGTCGACTTCAAGTACTCGCGGCACTCCATTTTCCGTAATATGCAAGTGACCTTTTTCATCAATCTTATCATAAGAAACGCCTCCAATCATTTCGATATTCCCTGTATTGGTTAAAGATGCTCGATGAATCCACCCAGTAGTCTTGCCAAGTCCAGCTCCTAGTTTGCCCTTTTTGCGCTGCAGCATATACAAGTAGCGGTCGGAAACGTGTCGTTTTGGCTTCACCAGTCCGCCTCGCGTCGTTAATGACGCGTCAATTCCCCACTCTTTCCAAAACTCTTCGACCGATGTTTCAGTCGCTGTCTTGTCCTTGCCGCTATAGTATAAAAGAAACTCGGACACATCAAAGCCAATCCCTCCGGCACCAATCACAGCTACGCGCTTTCCCACCTGCTTGTTACCTTTCAACACCTCAACATAACTGAGCACGTTCGGATGGTCTTGACCAGGTATCTTGGGATCTCGAGGGTCAACTCCAGTAGCAACCACCCACTTGTGAATGTTAGACGATGATTGCATGAGCTCGCGAGTGACGTTTGTATTCAGCTGCAGCTTCACATTATGCTTGTCCATCATGACGCGGAAATACCGTAGCGTTTCATAAAACTCCTCCTTGCCAGGAACTCGCTTGGCCATGTTAAATTGGCCACCGATCTGCGAATCCTTGTCAAACAGCGTTACCGAATGGCCCTTTTGTGCGGCTGCTACTGCAAACGCGCAACCAGCTGGACCTGAACCAACCACTCCAATATTCAACCGATCACTCTCTGGCAACGGATCCATGTTTAGTTCGGTTTCGTGGCATGCGCGTGGGTTTACCAAGCAACTGGCCACCTTGCCGACAAAGACGTGATCCAAACAAGCTTGATTGCAGGCGATGCATGTATTGATTTCGTCTTCCCGCCCGTCCCGACTCTTGGCCATGAGTTCTGCGTCAGCCAAGAAAGGACGTGCCATGCTCACCATGTCAGCGCCACCCTCTAGTACATGTTCCGCCGTCGCTGGATCATTGATCCGGTTTGTTGCCACCAGTGGAATGCTCACCACATTGGCTTGATGCAGCGCCTGCGTGCAAAACGCAAAGGCTCCACGCGGCACCACCGTCGAAATGGTCGGAACTCGCGCCTCGTGCCAGCCAATGCCAGTGTTGAGTATCGTCACGCCAGCCGCTTCCAGCTCCACGGCCAGTTCCAAGGACTCCTCAAACAGCAAACCATCCTGCACCAAATCGAGCAAGGAGAGTCGAAATATAATGATAAAGTCCTTACCAACCGCCTCTCGCGTTTCGCGCACAATGTCCAAGGCAAACCTGGCGCGATTCTTCAAGCTGCCGCCGTAGTCATCCTGGCGCAGATTGGTCTTTGGCGACAAAAACTGCGACAACAAGTAGCCTTCACTGGCCATGACTTCCACTCCGTCGTAGCCAGCCTCCTTGGCCAAGACTGCCGTGTTGACAAAATCACGAACTGTTTTGCGAATGCTTCGGACGCTCAGTTCGCGCGCCTTGAACGGACTAATCGGACTCTTGGTGGCACTGGCGGAAACCGCCAGTGGCGTGTACGAGTATCGACCCGTATGTAATATCTGTAGACAAATTCTGGCAGTGACGCTAGTAGCATCAGCATGACCAACCACTGGCACTTGCACCGCATGAACCGCCTCCGTCACCACCTTGTGCAGCTCCATTTCCTTGGTGGTTGTCAATTGACTGCTAAAGGGCCCCGTCCATCCCGCTCGGTTCGGCGCAATCCCACCCGTCACCATGAGTCCGACACCGCCTTGCGCTCGCTCCTGAAAGTAGCGACCCATGCGATCCAAGGAATCGTGTGGTGCGTGTGACTTGCTCGATATCAAGGGAACGAGTAGATTGGGAAGTGAGTGACCTTCCAATCCGCTGTGCATGGATCCCATCAAGGCGCGGTTCGCCAAGACGCCAATGTCGGGACCGAGATCGAGTGGGGTAAACAAACGAGGGTATTTTGGATGCAGATTGCTGCTGGGACTGCTGTTGCTGCTGCTGTTGGTATTGTCGGATGATATTGTACTTGCTCTTGCTGCTGCTTGAGATGACAAGGGGCGTGACAAGAAGGGTAAACGACTCGGATTCGTTCCGAATCTACGTCGAGCGCCAGCGCAACCATGGCGAGATATGAGCAATTGGTGATTCATTCTTCTAATTGATATGACGAGCAAAAGGTATTGTAGGCAGACTGGAGCAAGCAATGAAGAAGTCGTTGATGGCCGCTGTCACGCGAAAGGATCATCGTCATGGCGCGCCATGAGTGACTGACGCCATGATGACGCGGAATTACGATGCGACAACACGCAATAACGGTACGACGTTTGCTACCTGAAGTTTTATATACGCACATTTCAACTTTCAACAACAACGCAAAATTCACCGGGAAAATAGTGCAAAGTAAACTCTTATTATACCAGCACGCAAACATATCTCGTGGAAATAGAAAATTTTACAAAAAACTTGATGTTGTTGAGTGTACTGGATGGCGACGACGGCGACGATGTAATCAACATGCTACATTGCCGACATGAATATCGTCGTAGGCCCAAGAATAGAGGCCGTCGTCATGTAACGTCGAGCCGCAAAGGTTTGACAAAATACCATCAGCTTACGACCAATCAGACGCAACTCCAATCGCCATTGTCATGGTGATGCTCAGAACCAATGGAGCAAAGGCATACTGAAGCGCAATCGCTTGGGCAATCCCTTCCTTGGCTCCAGTCGACAATCCAAGCTCCACAATGACCATGACATTGTTTGCCGTTGGCGTCAAGAATACAATCATTAACACCAAGTAAACGGCGCCGTCAATGTCGTCCGGCAGTTTCCAAACATACTTTTTTAAACAGTAGCACAAACTAATACCAACGAGCGGCAAAATGAGTAGCTTACCAATGGCGATCCACACCATGGTTTTCCACGACAACAATCCCGCACGTATTCGATCATCCGAATGATACACCATGGTCTTTGAGTTGCCAAGACTAGCTGAAATATTGCATCCGAGAATCATCATGTTCAAGGGAACGGCCGACAAGCCGACGGCATACAAACCGTCAAAGAACCATTGCAGCGTCGCCCGGGACGAGCGAGTCTCCACATCGACAAAGATGCCGCGGAGCGGATGAATGAGTGCAACAAACACTCCAAGGAGCGATCCAATCACTGGTGGCTGAAGACTCCGCTGCAATATAGTTTGAACCATGCTGTAAACGGTATCAGTGTCAAACTGATGCAGCGCTGGTTTGGACTGACTGTCGCATTGTGCGCGCGCCAAGAGGGAGCGACGCTCGTCAATACTGTATCCCACTTCAGCGTCGCGCTGCATTAATTGGTGCTTGACCGCGTTGCTCGACGGCGAGTCGCTGGACTCGTCATCACTCGTGTCTGACTCTGGCGTTTGAGGTCCCTTCATAGTGCCTTGGTAGACTGATAATGATAGTTGTTGAAAGTCCATCTCGTCATTCGTTGCGTCCTTGCCAAGTTGCATGAGGTCAACCTCCGAAATGTAGTTGCCTTCGTCCAGCGACGAAATGTTGCGCTCGGCGTGGTCATTCGATGGATGCGTCGTCTGACTCTGGCTACGATTCTTGTTGTTGAGTACATTGTGACAAAACGCTTCGGACAATGTTTGCGACAGCGACTTTTCCGCCGCGCTGCTCCGGCGAGGCCCGGCTGTTCCAAATTGGCGTGGAGGTGGCATTTGGGGAATGGCAGTCGTCGCATGTGCAAAAGTGCCGTGGTTGGCAGCTGCATATCCATTGTTCTCATCCGAGCTATCACTCCTTGATCTCTTTGCCTCTTCTTCGTCGTACGGCGCCAGCAAGCTCCCACCAATACCCCACTGCAGCATGGGATAAATCAACAAGTAGATTGACAAGAAGAGCGTCGGATCTATCCGCCCCAAGTCCGACGTCGCCGGAAAATTTGCATGCACGACGGTCAGTAGCGTAATGGGCAAGCCCGAGCTGTTGCCAAAGGCAACCGCCGCAAGGCAAGCTCGTCGTTGGTGAATGGGAGTGTCCGAAACGCGGACCACAAAGCTTCCGACGAGCAAGCCGCATCCAACCACGACGAGCGGCCAAAAGAGGAGGAACCAAACGGTATGGAGACTCGATGTAATATTTGGACATGCCTGTAGGCAAGAAGGAAAAAAGTTGAGAACATTATCACATATCACCTAAAAAAGTACATGTTCGCTCGTCCGCCATTTCATACCTCACTACTCCAATCCTGGTTGCAGTAGACAATCTTGGTGAACAGAAACAGCGGAAAGGTGACTTGCTGCGACAGCAGCGCCAGCGTACGCTTGCCGTTACCTTCCACCAGTTTCCGGCGGTGCATGTAGACGCCCACCAGCGCCAGCGTGACGGCCGTGCCGACGCTGCGGACCGACGCCAAAAACGTGTCGGTAATTTCATGCAGTAGCACAAGTGATAATGGAATTTGTGGTGTTTTCAAGTATGCGGATGACATGATTGTTCACATTTATCCGTTTCCAACAATTATCGAAAGGCAAAAGGATTCTCCACGGACGGGCAAAGGAGCATCCTCATCATGGTGACTGTGAAGCCGTCGAAGATTCGAGCTCTGATTCGTGCGAGATTCGAACCCGGAGCGTGATTAACTCACTCACGAGTGATGACGCAGTATTCTGACGCGTCGTCTGATTCAGCTGCACGAATGACTCGACTACTCTCAACGCCATAGTAACCAGTCGCGCACGCCGAGTCAGCTGGTTTCTGAGTCATGCATGAGTCAGATGCTGGCTCAGCTTGCGCCTTTTGCTTGCAACTCGGTTTCTTCGCTCACAAATTCAAACAACCATCATCCAAACACGTGACAATCACAACTCTACTGCAACTCCAACATGAAGTCATCCATCATGAACGGAACTACAGCCACGGCCGTCGCGGCCATGCTCTTTTCCGCCGCCTCCGTCTCGGCCTTTGTCCTCACAACGGCGCCTCCTCGGACCAACGCGATGCACTTGTACAGCTCCGTCAGTCTTGCGCACAATAACGAGCATTTGCCATATTTTGCAACTGTTCAAGAACAAGTAGTACAAGACAAGACAGACGCTAGTGCAGCATCAGCGACTGCCCTTTCATCACAGACGCTCGAGCGATCAGCTCCAGTTGCAAGCAGCACAAAGGCCAAGCCACAACTAAAGACAAAAAAGGCAGATACCCAAACACACAAGCAAGGCATTCTGTCACCCATTGTCTTGCTCGCCAAGCAAGCTCTTGGCCAGGACGACTTGAACAAGATTCGCGCCAAGGCCATTTCCATACACTCGGATGTCATTGGCGCCTTTGTCGAAACATCCAACAGCGCCGTTGGCCAAACAGTTTTGAAACGCATGTTTCAGGTAGCCGACGTTGACAAGAATGGCTTGATTGACGAAACCGAGCTGGCCCGCATCTTTCGCGCCCTCGGTTTCGACTGGCTGCAAGACAAGCAGGTGTCGGGCATTCTCAAGCGGGCCGACTTGGACGACAATGGCGCTGTCGACGTGGAGGAATTTCTGCGCGAGGCACCCAAGACGCTGCGCACCAACCTGATCAAGCTGGCCAAGAAAAATGGCGGTGAACTTGGATTGTTGGTGTAAATACTGAACAACTGTACTTGAATGAAAACATGGACGTGAGACTTGAGAAAGACAAACAATGACATAGACTAAACGACCTGTACTCGCTCCTGAATGAGCCTTAGATTGAACATTTTACATATAAGCAAACATGAAGATATTACTATCACTATATATATGTTATCTAATATACACTCCATTAGCGCAGCACACTTTGATTCACACAACATCTCGCGCTGACATTGCATCCAACTGACGTGTCACATCCATCCTCCACCTAATACAAGTCTTCCGGATTCATCATCATGACTTCTTCGCTGCTCATGTCCATTACATCACTATCGTCATCGGACTCGAGCACTTCCGCTTCATTGGCATTTCCACCACCACCAGCTGCTGCACCCTCACCATAGTTGTTGTTTCGCTTGTTTCGCGTCAACCGTCCAGCACCAGCACCACCCACGAGCAAGTGATGCTCCATGCACGCCAATCGCACCATTAGACTGTACGAGTCGTTCAAGACGCGGTTGGAAACATTTGACAGCTTGCGCTGCGTTTCCTCCAGTAACTTGTCCTTCTGTGACACAACAATGCGCTCCAAGGTTTGCTGCTGCAGATTGATGCGCGCGTCGATCAGCTTGCCGCTTCGCACCAGCGGCACCAGCAGTTCCAGCAGCGTTGTCTTCGGATCGGCGTTTGAGTCATGGCCGAGCGTAATCATGCGCGCACCCAAGTCGTGCACCATGGTCGATAAACTGACACGACGCAGCGGCGTCCAGTACTGCAAAATGGCACGCTGGCGCAGTGCCGATTGAAGTGCACGTAAGTGTTCCGCCATGTACAGGTCGAGCTGGAGCGTTTGGAAGATGGATGGCGACTCCAACAACTTGTAGCATTCCGTGTAATTGGCCCGACTCGCAAACAGAATCAAGCACTCTCTCAGTACTGGCTGCAGCAGCAAGGCGTCAACATGTTCCGAAAGCGCAATCATTTCCGATCGCTCCGAAAACGCCAGTGTCAAAATGCCAGCATATAAAGCAACCTCCTCGGCCGCCAGCACCATGGGCCAGGAAGCGTTGTCACCACTCTTGGCTGCCGCTCGAAAGTGCGACGCCGCCACAACATACTCTTTCGCATGCAGCGCCCCCAATCCAGCTGCAATAGAAATCTTGTACTGTAACGCAGAGTGATTACCATCATTCACTTCCTCACTCGCATGCTGCAGCTTGAACACATGATCACTGACGGCGCTCCACTGCTGCATGTAGATGCAAACCGGCACCATGAGATCCACCAGCATGTTGACTCCCTGCAGTCGCGTCGTGCCATAGTCGCGCGACCGCTGCATGGCGCCCAGCGCTTCCGGTAGCATGCTTTTGTTGATGTAGCAAATGGCCAAGTGCTCGTAGGCGGTGCGAATGGCTTCCTTGTGCAGGTTGGACTGGGCGGCAGACAAGCGAGACTGCAGTAGATCGAGCTCCTGGCGATTGCGTGTTTCAGCGTCAGTGAGCCAATGGTTAGATTGCTCATTGGTTGATGAGGTAGTATTCGTTAGTTGGTGAAGGAGCGGACCAAGAGTTTCAGAGGACGCTACCGTTTGGTATTTGCGCGTGTTTCCATCCTTGCGCATTAAATTTATGGCTAGAGACAAGGCTTGCGAAGCAAGTGCGTCGGTGGAGGTTGTTGCAGAGGGCGCAGCAGCGCTTGCTGCTTGTTCGGCAATGAAAAGGAGGCGCTGCAAGCAGGCTTCGCCTTGGTAGCGATTTGCGAGGGCTTCCAAATCCATGATGGCTGTTATTTCTGAGGAGTAGTGATGACTGTACAGTACAAAAGGTCTCGACTACTTAAAAAACGGTAGTAGAAGCAGGATTTTACTTGTGTGAGCGCCGCGAAACCCTTCATGGTGGGTTTCGTTGGAAAGATCTCAGATTTCGCACCGCCACCCAGCTACTTAGGGGTTTCACTTGAGGATTTAGGAATGACCCCGACGAGCCGTTGATCCAGATAGGACGATGACGGTCACCCACTTGTAAAGCGCGCGCAACAGCCAAGTCAACTCATTACCGTAGTTGCCGACCGACGCAGAATATAGCCTCTTAGAAAGCGGACAATATTTATTCAGAGCTTGTTAAAGCTCGAGGGAAAATCTGCGCCGCTCCTTTTGGGTCGTTTGCTCCCCTGCACCCGTCATCTTGCATACACGAGAGCCAATCCAGCTGCAATCTTTATTTCGAGACGATACACCATCATCTGGCATACAGCATCATCACCACAGCTACTACTACAATTAATTCATCATGTCAGACAGTAACCAGCAAAAGGACTTTAAGAAGCGCCTGAAGATTCTCATGAACCGTCCGGAGAACCAAGTCTGCACCGACTGCACGGAGCGATCCCCGCGTTGGGCGTCCTTGATTGTGGCGCCGCCCGATGCGCCCACCAAGCTCAAGATTGGCTCCTTTTGCTGCCTGGAATGTTCCGGATCGCACCGGCGGCTTGGTGTTCATATTACCTTTGTGCGATCTGTGAACCTTGATTCGTGTAAGTGATAATGTTAATGGAATATGAGAGTGGAAGATTGAAATGTATCTAATAATCTCAATCTATCTCAATCTATCTCTACGTCCAATCTCACTTTATTTATTTGTAAAACTAATTACATATAATTACAGGGAAAGAGGAGGAAGTCCAAATGATGGAGAATGGCGGCAACGCCAAGGTGAACGCCATTTTCGAGGCGCGACTGGCGCAATCCGGCGTCTTGAAGCCCACCAATCACGCCGATTTGCAGACGCGCGAGCGATTCATTCGCGACAAGTACGAGCGGCGCAAATACTACGATGCCGCGGCGTTTGGAACGTTTGTGCAGCAGCGAAGTGTAGCTGCGGCTCCCGCATCGGCGCCGCCACCAGCCGACATGCACTTTGAAGCCGACTTTGGAAACGCGCTATTTTCGCCGCCACCACCGGCTGCTGCTTCGATTGGACCGCCGTCGGATGCGGCGCGTCGTCGCCTGGAGGCGCGAGGTGGCGGTAAGACGTCGTCTGCTGCTGCTGTTGGAAGTACGTCGTTCAACGAAACGACCAGGAGCCCCAAGCGTGGACCGGTGCGGCGCACCAAGAGCTCGGAGGCCATGGAGGAAAAACTTAATGCGGCGCCGCCAGTGTTGATTGACTTGCTGGACTTTCAGTCGGATAATGCCTTGTCGCATAGTAACAATCATCATGGGTTTGCGGCTGCACCGGCGAGTGCACCAATCGATTTGTTTGACTTTGGAGCAACAACCACGGAACAATCAAGTCCCGTGCCGACGTCATCCTCTGGCCGTCGTCGAGGAGACAAGTCATCGGAGCGCAAGCCAGAAGGTGGGCGATCAATGCGTCGGAACAATTCGTCGGAGAAGCTGCCCAAGGATGCATCCCGTAAGCTCGAGTCACCGCGACGCAGCAGGTCGTCCGAAAAAGGTCCTACGGGTACTCGGCCACCAGTTACTGCAATATCTGCCGATATTATGGCATTATATGGCAGTCCGGTTCCTCGACAGTCGTTTACGAACGCTGGTTCCGTTAATAATGGTGGTGCGGCAATGATGATGAATCCTATGCAGCAGCAAACTGGCATGGCTCCAATGCAAAATATGAATCAGATGCAAGCCATGATGCAAAACATGAACATGGGTAGCGTAAACAACGGAATGATGAGCGGCATTAGCTCGGTTGGCAATGGCATGCCAGCGGCACCAAATCTTCAAATGATGAAGATGCAGCAGCAGCAAGCGCAGAATCCACAAGCTGCCATGTTGATGCAACAACAACAAATGCTCATGTATCAGCAACAGCAAATGATGATGCAGCAGCAGCAACAACAACAACGCCACATGCCCAATAATATGTTTGCACCGAATGCTCGCATGGGCAATCAGCAGGCGCAGGTCCAGCCCAAGAAGGTGTTTGACCCAAACGATCCGTTTGCCGAGTGCGCGGGCGATTTTTCAACCACATCGAATCAGTTTCGGTAAGGTGGTGGCGACGAGTTAAGATATAGTTTGAGCGTGTACAGATACAGAGTAGACACTAGAAGATTTAAACAAATATCACGTTAAGACATTACTCAACAACAAGGTATATGGAACCGTAGCTAGCTTTGCATTTTCCTCGCCAGACATAGTTTCTTAGAATAAGGGGATATAATAAATGATCCTGATTTGGACCTACCGGGGCCGGAAAACTAATCCCGCCGTCAGAAACAAGAACATTTCAAAATCGCACCTTTACTCAATTGAGCGCGTATGAAAAGACAAAGAATTTCACCATCACCTCACACCTCACACGTCGCCAAAAGCAACCTTGTCCGATGCGCAATCGCGCATTCCTATTCATCCTACTAGTACTCTTTTGTCTTACAGCTGATTTGAGAGTGGCATTCCAAAATTTCAAGCGAAACCAGAAAATTCTGCTTGCTAGGAGGGCCATGGCCACTCACCCTGACGACGACAAACGATTGTCAAGTCGGCAGACGATTACGATAGTTCGAGATGAACTGCCGCCGTTGCAGGTCTTTAATTTTTTTAATAAGATTCCTCTTCACCTTGTTTTACACTTTGATATAAATGAAACGATACTTTTGGGAGACGAAGCAGGTGGCGATACTCGTGAAGATGTCCTCAATAAAATGCTCGCCAAGTCAGCCTTTGTGCGAATGGAACCTACACCAGCAAGTGATCGGACGAACGAAGACGAAGATACGGGGGAATGTTCCATGCCTTTGTCATACAAAGAGCATACTTCAAAGCTGGTACCTAAGGTTTGGTGGAATGGAGATCCCATTTATGCGACGACACCAAATCATTGTTCTCCTCCTCCATTGTATACGAAATGGAAATGGCCGAATAATTGCTGTCCATACTACAGAACCAGTTATAAAAGACAAAGCAAAACGTTTGTTCACCACCGTGGCAAAAATTACAAGCCTCTTTACGACATGCTGGAATCAAAACTCACACAGAACCATTTGCACGAGACGCATCCAGTGCTGCCCCACATCTTGCCAGCATTCTGGGAGACGCTACAGGAACTTTCAAGACGACAAACCAAGCTGACTCTCGTCTTGAGAACCATGGGAAGCGATCTTCATGACATTGCCCAGTGTCTTTCGCTTTTTGCTACAGGAAAGCATCCCGACTATCCAAATTTTCACAATGAAAATCTCATACTGCGTCCAGACCAACTATATCGCGGCGTTTGGACCCGCCAACCTCCGCACGTGTACCAGCTTTGGCAGGCGGACGAGCTAGTGGCGTCGGGCGATGACGCAGTCGTTGCCTTGATCCAGTCGCAAACTGTTTGCGGCATTCAAGACGATTATCAGTTTTGGAAGATGCATGGCTGTGCTCCATGGGCCGGCAAGCCCGTTTGGATTCCTAGCAATGATTCGATACAGCATGTCTTGTTTGATGACAATATTCACAACTTGGAGCATGATGGGATTGCTAGTGTACGAAAACAGCAGCACGATGACAGTTGGGAAACACTGAGCGGCGCCCAAATCTTGGAGCAGCACGGCAAGCACTTGATTCGGACGCCCACCATTGAACCAGCTCTGAACCCGCGCTGGTTCGTCGAGCAGATTGACGCCGCCATGGAACGAGTGCGGCAAAGCCGAGACCACGAGTCATCGTGATGGGTAGCTGCTATCGGCAGAGCCAGTTCTTTTCGGACACATTCCATTACATTCCCATTCACCGTTGTACTCGTCGCGTTTTTCGAATATTAAGACTATCATTTCGCGTTTTCCGAAAGCGATACAAAAGGATCCGATCAAGTTGTCGCACTTCGACATTTTCCCATGCCTTGCGGAACCACTGGAGCCGCTTGCTGGCATCCAGCAATGCACTGTTTGTAGATTCGTGTTTCTTCCTGCTAGAAGCGTCTGGCTGTAACATTCGTTCCAGTAGAAACTCGGGTCGCGAAAACGACAAGCATACAAAACATCCGCCAGGCTGCAACACCCGATGCACACTCTGCAGCACCTTCCAACAGCTCTGCAAGTCATCGGCGCAAAAGACGGCATCCACCAGTCCCTTGTCCAAGACGGCACTCACTTGATTCTCACCAAAAGCCGAAAGGATTGTTGCATCATCCTGAATGAATTGCAAGTCGCCCGATGAAATCAACTCGGCGTGGCGCAGACTCATGGATTCCACCACGCGGGCCGAAACGTCCACCATGAGTATTGGTCCGCGCCAGTTACCTGTATGAATCATGTCAGGGCCAAGCTCCGAGTTTCCGCAGCCGAGCATGAGAATAGGCTCGTCCTTAGTGGCGTTTGGGTAAACGTTGAGAGTTTCGCCGAGTGTCGTCGTTTTAAATGCAACGCCGGAGGAAGTATATGACGTAGAAGTAGCAATCAAACTCCTCCAAAGTGAATCGTCATTCTGATATCCATCTTTACTATTATATTGCGTGTAACTATATTGAAACAAGTCGCTGGACGAGATTCTTCCCCATTCAAAGGAATCATCTGGTCCCAGCGAGCGATACACGCCTTCCCAGTACGACGGCAAATGGTAGGGCGGAACCGGCAAGCGAAAACGAGGCAAGGCCCGCTTCATGCGATCAATCAAGTAACGACCAGTCAATGACATGAATGTGAAATGAGAGTTGTATTGATTGTTTGCTGTTTGAAAGTGTGATGATCGGATGATTGCATCGCGCATCTTTTCGTGGTCGACGAAGGATGAAAACCAGTGCGACTTCGTAGCGTAAACCAATGCGACACAATCATTTGCAGAATTCATCGACCACACAAACATCACATCCGCAGTCCGCATTGTCACCATGAGATTCACTAGCGTCATGCGTGTCGCAAAGCGGCGAATGACTCCCATTCTTACTGCACAAAGGCCAATTAAGTCATTGGCACTATCCGTATATTTCAAGCAACCAGATTTTGGAATGAAAGACTATGAAATCCTCAGCCGAGCATCTTGCTTTCTTCTTGGCATTGATCCACCGGAAGAAAACCAAAAGGACGGACCATATGCTCATTTGGAAGCATCGCAGCGTCAGCGAGAGCTGAAACAATACAAGAGTCAACACAAGTACTCGCCGGCGGGAGGAGCTGGCCGCAACATAATGGAGCTTGGTTGGCTTGAATTCGTTCCCCGAGAATTGCGGCCGCAGGTTCATGTGGTATGCTCGAGCCACGTTCTTTCGCCCTTTCTATGGAACGACTACTATCCACAAAACTGGCTCAAGCAGGTGAGACAGGAGCATGTTGCGTATTCTTTGGAAGTTTACGATTCAACCAAGCCGCAGGAGAGTCTTGCCAAGCTAGCATTGAACGCACAACCATTTCACCATCCGGAAGGCCGCGACATTGCCTTGGTTCATTTCAAGGAGGAACAAGCCTCGCTGAAAATATTGACTGGCTTGGGAGTTGAGATACTGCATCTCAGACACGCGGACAAACTTTACGAAAAGGGAGAGCAAATGATATTTGATGGTTATGTCGTGTCGGAACCAAACGCCACTGACAGTTCCACCTTTGACAAGAAACAGTCGTCGTCAGCAGCAGTCGACAATGATGTTCGCATATTTTACCCATACACAGAAACGGGAACCCTCTCCATGCACACGCAGGATCGCTTCTTTGCGAGTACACCCGAGCCACTGCCGGAAGGTTTGTGCGGCGCGCCCGTGTTGGATGTGGACCATGACTTGTGCGGCACGGTGGAAGGCATTGTACCAGTCACGCACAAGAATGAGCGACTGGCGGGAAGCGCCGCCTTTTTGCCGTCGTACGTGATGAAACACTTTGTGGATTATGTGGAGCGTGGATTGTTGGAGCAAATGATGCCGCGAGAGCTCTTTGAAATGGTTGTCACTGCCAAAAAGACGAATTCCATTGGTGGCGGTGTGTTCAAAGCCGATGACAAGGGGACATTTACAGGCGAAAGCAGTTGGGAGGAAGCCTATGACATTGCACTCAAGTTCCTCAAGAGCAAGTATAGTTCCGAGGAAGTTGACTCGATTTTGACGGCAGTCAACCGAGAGAGGGAGGAGGTATTGAATATTATGGACAAGGAAGGTGGCGACATTGATGACGTTGTGAAACGAGTGAGGCTCAAGACCATGGAGATGCGCGAGCTGGTGCGCGATCAATATCGGCAAGAAAAAAGCAAGGAAGAAGTGATGGACCAGCAGCAGCAGAGCTAGTGCTTTAAATTTCACGTCCTGTCTGCTGAATCACCAGCCAGCTGATTTTGATGAGACTTCTAGACTTTCCATGTCTGTTGAAGCACTAAGGGGCTCCACGCTTGAGGGCTTTCCATCGCTGGATTACAGGTAACTCGGTCACGGTTAAAGTGCATCTTTATCACTGCTTTAACAGATGAGGCGTCTATCATATATACTGGTAGCTCAATCAAATCAACATCTTAATTTTTTAGGACCGTTACCGGTATGCTGGTTACTTCGAATGCAATGGCAATAGTTCAAAGGCCGATGAATGTTAGCTAAGAGGGTAGAGCGCCGCCAAGCAAGACTCAATCTCGACTGTGAATACTCTGCGGAACAATTGGATCCTGCATGGCAATAAGATGGCCATCTGATCCTGCTTCCTGCTGTTGTGAGTCGGAACAATCAAACTGCCCACAAATCTACAATCTACAAGCTGGCGACAAAACACTCTCGCAAACTGCAAACGCCATTGACCATGACCTTCAAGACAAGCGATCCAGAGTACCAAGTCTCCAAAGACTTTGGACCCGACAAGGAGTCCTCTTGGCACTACCCCAAAGATGAAGACGCCTGGATCCTGGCTCACACGGCCATCCGCAGCGAGATTACGGCATTCAAGTCAGCCTTGACGGCGGTCAACGCTCGTGGTGGCATCAAGGAGGAATGGGAGTTAAAGGCGTTGCAGGATGCGGCAGCCGCTCACGTGGAGCACATTCACTTGCATCATGCCAACGAGGATAACATCGTCACTCCTTTCATTTTGACGCGTGCCAAGCTTCCGGCCAGGGTGAGTCTCATGGTCGCGTTCTTTTCGTTTTGTAGATGGCTTGTGATATATGAAGTTGACAACGTGACAACACAGCACAGCTCATCAATTAACACCTTCATCTCTATTTCTCTTCTACGCAGCTCACGGATGACCACACGAGCATTCTCAAACTACTCACGTCGCTCGAAAGCGCCTTTGCCGCGCTCAAAGTCAACGACTCTGTCGACAAGCTCTTGAAAGACGTGACAGAGTACGAAGCCAACCTGTTGCCTCACTTGGCCGAGGAGGAGGAGATTGGCCTTCCACTCATGCGCGCCTACTTTACGCCCGCCGACGTCAAGCCAGCCTATGATGAAATTGTCAAGCACTTGTCCACGCTCGAGCTGGGAAGCTTCATTGTTGCAAACGGCGAAGATTTTATTCGCTCCGTCTTTATGAAGAATGAAAGCATTCCCTTTTTCGTCTGGTACATTGACTTTTACTGGAAGGCCCGCGCCTTCAACAAACAGTTTACTTACAACGTGCAGGCGTTGACGAATGGTGAGGAGCAAAAAAAGAGCTACTTTTGGTTCTGGTAACTTGCAAGAAGATCACTGTGCCAATGTGGAGTACGTGCGTTTCATAACGATGCAGATATTCTTCGAGAATTTACATTATTTTGCTTTATTGCTTGCCTCCTTTCAATAACCTCACTTTATGACCATGACTAATGCTTAAGTGGTGTAATAAAAGATATATTGCTAGGTTGTGGTTGTACTGACCTATTTGTTAGGAATTGCTTCATATTGTCCGCGCGATAGTATTTTTTGTGCAATCGACATAAAAAGATGACCAGTATTAGAGATAGTTTTGGGGCAAAACAGCTGTAACCATTGATCTACACCGCCGCGAATGTGTTAATCGATCAACATGTACGTACTGTACAATAGCATCTGTCACTACGGTACTCCGTGAGTCACGGACGGACGTTCTTTCGCGCCGCGCCGCCGCGACATCATGACTGCTGATGCTTCCGCCAGTCCACTCTCTATTTCCTTGTCCTCGTTATTCGCTGCTATTGCTGCTTGCTGTGGAACTCAATGGACAAGATGATGACGAACTATATGAATACACGAAATGTGTTTGACTCTGAATTCCAGCCTGCTCCGAAGAGGAGGCTCGTGACATTTTCTCCGAAGAGCCTCTCTACTTCCATCATCCCAACGAGGACATGCAAAATGCCTTTGCTTTTCCTTCTATTTGCCTTGATTATTTTTCAAGAATGTAAGGCTCAAACAGATGACGGTAATAATAATAATGACGATGGAACTGATGGCCCTACGGCTGCTCCTGCCGCGAGCTCGACATTTGCGCCGACGCTGGTGTTTTCAACAAATACTCCGTCATCGAGCAGTCTTTCAACGACATCGCCGGCACCAACGAGGGAAGCAGACGCTGCATCAATAAATGATACCAGCGCGTCTCCATCACCTACAGTTGCGCCGGTTCCAACGTTGGAACCAACGATTTCGGCAGAACTATCCACCGCCTTTGAACCCTTTATCACCATGATTTTTGACAATATTCAAGCCGACATTACACCCGGCACGATTCTGAGTTGGGAAAACATCACCTCCATGCACGTGGCGTCATTTTGGAACAGTCTATCGACTCGATCCGTCTACATTGAAAGCGTCATTACCACGCCCATTGAAGTGCATCGGCTCGACGCCACCAAGGACCAGGACGGAATTGACCAAAGCGCCTTTCGGATCGTTCCCACCTGGGAGTTTCGCAACGACACGTATGCACCGCCGAACGCCAACCAGTTTCTGCTAAAGGCAGTCTCCATTAGCTACAATCAAACGATTGTCTATGCCTTGAGGACGCCCGGAGGCGATGGGTCGACGCCAACCGTGGCGACGGATGATGACGACAACGATAATGATGATGATGACGACACAAATGATGCCGACGATGGCGACGATTCAAAATCACTCGCTGGCTGGAACTCGGCCTTGCTCGACACGTCGCAGCTGGTTCAGCAACTGTTCATGGTTCCGTTTGAATGGGGTTCAGCTCCCTTTGTGCAGTCCTTGACCGACGCTGTCAATAATACCATTCCGGTGCGTCTACGAAGCATTCAAGTGAGCAACGCGGTTCCCACCATGGCGCCAATCATGATGGTGGATGAAAATGCCAAGGTGAATGACGATGATCGAACGATTATTATTACCGTTGTCATTACCTTGTTGAGTTTGTTGTTTGCGGGTGGCTATATTATATTCTTGACGCAAAAGGAAGGCCAGCTACAGCAGCAGGAACGGATGAATGATCGATCGAGCATGGCATTTGGAATGAGTGGACGGTTCATGTATGAGGAGGAGGATGACGACGACGGAAGCACCAGCAGTGGAGATAGCATGCTTGAGAATGGTGAACGAGCTGCTCGATACTATTATCACAACCAAGATAATTTTGGCAAGGACAAGTCACAGGAGCAGCCGCAAAAGGCGCTGAATGGAAGTGGCATCAAGACGACGATGACCATGTCGAGCAATGCGACACATACCAACACTACTTCCATGACGAGTCAGCTGGACGATCCGCATCATGCGAGGGGCGATAGTAACACTAGCGCCGGTAAGCTATCGGTCATTCCACTACCGCCACACGCAATGCAAGACAATATGAGTGGCATTGGATCGGATCGTGACAATCACTCATCCACCTCGGTCCTGCACCATCAAACCACCCTGTCACTTGACTCGGGAGACGCAAGTGCTGCTGATGGTGACCGGTCAGTGTATCATGCGCTACCAATGTCGGTGATTGGAAATGGTTCGTCGTACTCGCGCGACGGAAACATGATGAACGAGCCAACGAACGATGCAACAGCAAGTCGTCGGACCAGTGTTGAGGGAAGCGAGCGGCTGCGTCGGAATAGTTTTCACTCAGATGGTCAAGGGCAGCAGCAACCATCGCCCCTGGCGTTTTCCGGTTTTCAAATGGAAGTCCATGACCTTGACGACTAGTAGAGCATAGCGATCGAAACGAATCTGTGTTTGAGGCAGTAATTTACAACAAAGGATGCTTGCTTCAATTTTGCTAGTTAAGAGGCCGCAAAAAGCTGCTACTCATGGCGGGACAAGCGGCGTATGTGACAATTGAAAATGGTAAGGGCGCTTGTTCAAAAAGGAAATGGTCCAAGTTGAGCCATGGTCCAACAACCAAGTACTTGATGGATATCACTCTACTAAGTATATTTGCATTTGATGTATATTGTCTACTCCATTGTTAGTAGATACTTATTTTTAGTGCGTGACTTTTGAAAGGAAAGGTCGCTTCTTCAACGCTCGCGGTGACGACGGTTCGAGTGATCGACCTGTCTCTTGCTACTCGACAATTCCAGAACCTTGCGATTGCTTGGGACGGGACAGTTTCCTTCATAGGGCGGCGCAAACGTGATTTTAGGCGGTAAAGTCGGGACTTGAGTTGGCGCTTTACTAGGCTTGCCAGTTGGCTTTTTGGTGGGCTTGCCTGTTGGAGCTTTGCTTGGTTTACCAGTTGGTTTGCCTGTGGGCTTCTTGGTGGGCTTGCCTGTGGGCTTCTTGGTGGGCTTGCCCGTAGGCTTTTTGGTGGGCTTGCCTGTTGGAGCTTTGCTTGGTTTTCCAGTTGGCTTCTTTGTAGGCTTGCCTGTTGGAGCTTTACTTGGTTTTCCGGTTGGCTTGCTCGTGGGCTTCTTGGTGGGCTTGCCAGTTGGTTTCCCCGTTGGCAGTTTTGTTGGGCTGCGTGTTGGAGCTTTTGTCGGTGCCACACACTTGCAGTTCAATGCAGCTTCAGAGTACATTGCCCAGCTTCCTCCAGTGGTAATATCTTTACCATCGGTCCACGCTGTTTGCCCACCTGAACCATCCGCAAATTGAACATGAGAATGAGCAGCAAACTTGTAAACGCGATTCATGAATTCAGCACCAGCAGCACATCCCGGAACCAGAGGTGTTTGAAGTGTGTAGGTCTTGATGCAAGACCCATTCATGGTGGATTTTGCTGGAAAGTTGCCTATCATAGGATTGCCCGCTTTGTTGGCAGGGATTGTGTCACCAAAGTAAGCTTGGACTTCCGTCAAGCAGTAGTTGCTTCCAGTGGTATCATATGTGATCTTGACTGAGTCACCATTATCGCCATTCAAAAGCTCAGTACACACTTGTCCTGCATTGTAATGTTGCCCTGCTTTTGAAGGAAAGCAGCTGATCATTGACCCAGTTGTGAAGGTAGCATAGCAGCCCTTGGCGCCTACTGAAATTGGGGGAAGGGATGGAGCAAGCGTCGGACTCTTGGTAGGTGACTCTGTAGGTGGAACCACCAGCGGGACGGTGACCTCAAACGGAAGATCTCCGCAGACATTACTTTTCAGGATTCCAGCATTCTTTAACTCGTTGACGGCAGTATCAAGAATCTTGGCCTGAAATGAGACAGCGTGTTCACCGCCCTTTGAACTCAATAAGCATCTTGAAAGAAGGCCCACCTCGTCCAATGGAAACTTTGTACCCGTCGTTCCATCCGGTACGGTCGATGAAACGGCTCCAAGCCCGCAGCTGTACCTGGTAGAGCCGGTGATGTAGGACATCTGGCTCAAAACTGGATCCAAAATGGTAAATGCTCCAGCGGCAATCTCACGCGGAGACTGATTAACAATGCGGATTGTGTATGTGACCGTGTCGCCAGCAGTGTATTCGCCGTCACCGTTAGCGTCGCCCGTCAGCTCAATGTGCTTGCTGACTTTGATGGAAGGAAACGGCACAACAAGCGTTCCTAGGTCAAGGGCATAATCATCACCACTGAAGGAGAAATCGGGATTCTGTCCCCAGGCAGCTGCAAGGTTAACTTTTGTTAAGAGATAAGTGTGATGTGTGATCGTTCGTGTGAGAAAATTGAAAGTCATGAATGGTAGGGAGCAATAAGCAGGGGGTTATGAGTTACGATAGACAAAGGCAGAGGCCGACTCACTTGGTGTGCCCAAAGGACCAGAATTTGGCGTGGTTGCAAATATGAATGCGCCACTCATGTCTCTGGTTTTGCTGTTGTATACCAAATTGCTTGTTAAGGCCTTGATTGAACGTTTTTCGTCGACAGTCCCATCGTTGTCGTAGTCAATGTAGAGATCAGCATCGGCCACCGAGGTGACCCAAACAACAGACCGCACGCCTCTATAGTCGCATGCATTGTTTGTGCAACTACAGAAAAAGAAAGAAAAAAGAAAGAAAGAAGATTAGAAAGTTCGGCTACCAGTTGTAAGCACTGGCGAAAACACATAACTTGAAGTGGATGAAGCAAGCGCTTGATATTTCGACCAATGTGCGCGACTCACGCTCGCGGACACCAAAAGTTCTACTTACCCGAATCCTAGACCAATGAGGACCTGCGGTGTCAGTGCGTCTCGAGGCTGCACCGGGAATCCCCAATCAAAGAGCTGGCCAGTCTCGTCAATATCAATGACCGAAAAAGCTAGGATGTCACCGTCATCGGAATCAATGAAAACCCCTGTTCCAGATGGTATTGATTGAGTCATACGGTTGGAGCGAGCTGGAATGCTCAGTGAAGCTGACCTGGTGGTACCAGAAACACTCCACTTGTAGTCGGCGGTAACGCTGAATGGGTTGGGATTGAAAATGACGTACCCGACGCCACCCTGGAACGATCAAGGACGGTACAAAGACAAAATAAATTGAGTCGAAGTGTTTTTTTGATCCAAAAATTTGCTGGGTCAAAACGTGCAATTATATCATCACGCTGGTTAATAACTAGAAACCTGAAGAACCTACCTTTGTGTTTCCGACTGGTCCAACATAGCTCTTTGAGTACATGTTGCGTGGCAAGAGCGCGTACCTTTATATGTGCGAAGAGCAACACAAAGAGGCAAATGTGAGTGATGCGTTGTACTGACAATTTCATTTCCGAGATAACGTACCAGCGCATTTCGTAGGTTGATCCCGGATCTCCCGTTATGACATCAACTTGAATACTTTTGGAGGACGTGACCCGATCGGCGACCCGGACATTCTCAAAGAGAATTGTCTCTCCCTTTTTGAGAGTCTTGGTGGAGCCTCCGTTAAACTCAACAATCGTATTATCCTCCTTGGCTTGACAGTACATGGCAACATATCCAAATGCTCCGGTCGCAATGTCAGCGTTGATTCCCACTGGCGAGAAAAAGTCCGTTCCCCAACCATAGCTTGTGTCGTAGACCTCAACTGCACCCGCCAACAACGATCCTGGTGCATCTGGATAAGCGCCACGAGTCATGGCAACTGGGTAGGTGGCCTTGACGTTGTCGCCTCCGTCGTAGACTCTCGGCGCACCCGTTGCAGCGCGGGGCGTGTAGACGTCGTTTTGAATGACAATGGCCTGTCCAGCGAAAAGCTTGTCATTTGCGTTGGTGCAAGAAACCCCTTTTCGAGGTGCGCATCCGTTAGCGGCGTTGCCGTCGCCCCAAACTTCCGTGGTGGGTTGCATTGAGGCGGCGGAAGGATTCTCATAGCCATCCTCCCAGTGGTCCCAGTAGACAATGGTGCCGTTGGTGGAGATTGTGACCGAAATCAAAGTGTTGACTGGTCCAGCCGAGTCCCTTGAAATGGCCTTGAATGTCTTTTCGAATAAGACTGTCTCTGGCATGGGGATGAAAAACTCCGTCGATGCCTTGCCAATGCCGGTAACAAGCTAAAGCAAGGCGAAAAAGACAGTGAATGAAGAGCTAATGGTGAGAATTTGCCGATAATGGCGAAACGAGACTTGCGGAAGTATAATGACCAATTTTAGCAACTCACAGTAGAAGCGTCGCCAGCAAATGCTCTCATCTGGACCGGCGCATATGTCGGAGCTTTGGTCGGTGGTTTTGTGGGTTTATCAATTGGTGCTCGCGTTGGTGGTTTTGGAGAGGGTTTGACAGGTTCTGTAGTGTAGGCAGAGCGAAATGGCGAGTCAGCAGAAGAATATAATTTCGGATCATTGCACTAACTACTTTGCGATCCATCACGCGGCGTCCTCGTTATCACGCTGGCATTCATACGTACTGCCTGCTTCGACAAGATGGGCATGGTTAGACACACCCAGCACGAATGCTAGGGTAAAGAAAGAGCTTTTGATCATGTTTAAGATGCAACCGACTCTTCGAAAAAGAGAAAGTGTGAAGAGGAGGTTCAAGGCTGAGTCGGTCATACTCCATGAAAAGATTATTGCCTCACTGAATCCTTGGGCCGATTGATCTTGGAGGCTAAAAGAACATGTAGACAATGACTATTTCGTCACGACAGGCTTATATACACGCTATCAACGACTTTGCCACTGGAAACTTAAACTATTGCGTAAGCAGTCTTTATCTGACACAAAGTGGCGTACTCGTGCTCGATTAAAGGAACACTTCTGGCATTTGGAACACATTGGGCGTCCTTGCGCCACTAAGGTGCCCATTGGACTACTTTTCAAAACTTCAAAGTTCGAAGTTTCGAAGCAACATATCCTAATGTGACGTCACCAACTTCGAAAAACCACTGTGGTCAGCTTGACCCTATGACCACTTGGAATTTCCAAGTGGTCAGAGAAAAAAGTTCGAAGTGTGCGATTCCTTGCCTTCGACGCACGCCGTTCACCGATGACCATTGTTGAGCATGGATGAGAACCCAAACCGAAGCGGCAGCGGTGATAGCAGGTTGCACACGAAAAACAGCAACCAGAGCGATACCTTTACTTGTCATAGTGCATGGTGCCTTGTATGCAGCATATAGTACACTAGCAGACGGAAAAGTAGCAGCGTGTTTAGAGGTGATATAGCCGGTTATCCTTGGTTCGATTCCGAGGTGCGCTACTTTTAACGGCATAGTGATACTACTTTCTGTTGCATACCTGCTATGGTAGCGTCCCTATCGAGAGATCTGGACTGAGGCTGCTGGTTCGAGTTGCGATCGAATCAAGCGAAGAAAAAGCAAAAAATTCACTGGTTGCACGGGTTTGTCACGAACGAACGATGGGGAGTCGCGGACCCTGGGGAGTGCACAAAGATGCGCCGAGCCCGAAACGCCGCAGGAAAAACTGAAAAGTGACATTCCCCCGCGAGACGAAAATGCCAGCTGAAACGGAAGACGAGTTAGCACTATGACGCGCAAAGCTAGGGGAGTAGCAGGTTGCACACGAAAAACAGCAACCAGAGCGATACCTTTACTTGTCATAGTGCATGGTGCCTTGTATGCAGCATATAGTACACTAGCAGACGGAAAAGTAGCAGCGTGTTTAGAGGTGATATAGCCGGTTATCCTTGGTTCGATTCCGAGGTGCGCTACTTTTAACGGCATAGTGATACTACTTTCTGTTGCATACCTGCTAGTGACGTCACGAAGACGGTCACATTTAAGTAAGCGCGGTAAGCGGCAACCGAAGGAGTGGATCGAGGACGATCACTTCTTGGAGAAAATAAGTAAAGTGGTTTTATTGACTCTGTTCTGCTTAATCATTAGTGTCGCTTCAAGGGCGCGCAAGATATATTCTAGATCCAACATTTTCTCCAAGAAGGGAGTGAAAAGAAATGTCTTCGACGACGAGCAATACTCCGACGACAGGAACGGCGTCGAGCGGTGGAGGTGCACCTCCCGCTCTGCCAGCAAGCGAAGGAAGCCGACGTAACCGTCACCGTAGAGGTACTCGAGCTGGGACTCGTGCCGGGAACCAAGGCAACGGCAATGGAAACAGACTCAACGGACCGATTCGTGCGCCGAGTGGAAATTTCCAAGGAAGCGAGCCGACGCTCGCTGGTTTCATCTACGATTACAACGGTTCGCGCGATCCCGATGGATTCATTTGAACGACGAACGAGATCATCACTTTCGTCGGGCGCTCCTACAAGAAATATACCAAGGAGCTGCTCAAGGGGATGCGCAACGTGGAACTGGCAATTCCTGCCGAGCCTGCGCGTCCAGTCAAGGCTGACGACACGACGGATGGAGACTGGTCCATTATGCTTGAGGAATACAAGGCCGACAAGAAAGAACATGTCGAGCGCGTGCGTGTGTACTCCGACTTCCTCGCTGGACTCTACGCCGTGTTGTATGGACAATGCACGGAGCGTATGAAGGATCGTGTCAAGTAGCATGCCAAGTTCCGAGACGCCGAGGAGGAAACGGACGGAATTCAGTTGCTGGCGATCATCAAGGAGATCTCGCATACGTACGAAGGGCGCTGCAAACTTGTGGATCAAGTCGTGGACATTCAAGCCGAGTTGTCGCGAAGGCAGTTGGCGTCACGATGCACAATGATATTGTCGCGTCGAACATTGCCAAGGATGACAACCGTACTCAGGCGACCGCTGAGGACATCAAGGCCGCCGAGGAGCTCGAGCTTGCAATGCTTTTCGTGCGTGGCGCGACGGGCGAGTACGCTGGGTATTGCAAGCACTTGCGCAACTGCTATCTCGACGGGCATGACAACTTCCCGTTGACGATCCACGATGCGTACAACATCATGCAGCGTCGTGAGCACGCAGATGGCGAAGCCACGCTGCCAACGAACGAGGGCGTGGCGTTCCACACGACTGGTACCGCGCGTGACCCTCCCAGATGCTGGATCTGCCAACAGGTTGGCCATGTGCAGCGAGACTGTCCTACTAGAACGGAGTCTACGGAGAGTGCGCCGGCTGCAGAGGCTAGTGGAGCGCAGCACTTCACGCTGGGTAGCGAGGAAGATAGCGACGACGACGACGAGATTGGCTACATGTTCGCGCAGCCGCCGAAGTCGAAAGTGAACATTTCGAAGAAGGCCGTGCTCTTGGACAATCAGTCGACAGTGGATCTGTTCTGCAACGCCAAGATGCTGACGAACATTCGCCCGGTACCGACGTGGATGGTGATCAAGTGCAATGCTGGTACAGTGAGGACGAACATGATGGGCGACTTGGAGGGCTATGGTCCGGTATGGTGGTATCCGCAGGGGCTGGCGAACATTTTGAGTTTGGCGCAAGTCCGGAAGAAGTTTACCGTGGAGTATCTCATGCACGGCGTGGAGCGTCCAAGGTTCGTCGTGGAGAAGCCGGACGGTAAGCAGCGAGAGTTTGTCGAGACTGACTCTGGGCTGTATGTATGCGAGAGTTTTTCGAAGGGCAAGCGCGGCGATGTCAAGGATGGAGTGGCGATGTTGACTACGGTAGACGATAACCGTACTAACTACACCAATGATGACTATTTACGCGCTGTTAGAGCTAGGGAATTGCAAATCAAAATTGGACGGCCAAGCCTCAAGGATTACCTGCGCATCGTTACTAGCAATCAGTTGCCGAACTGCCCCGTGACAAAAGCCGACATCCTGGCGGCTGAACACATCTTTGGACCCGATGTTGGCTCGTTAAAAGGAAAGACGACACGTCGCGCGTCGCATCTGGTGAAGCCTGCGATTGTTGAGCAGCTTCCACCGGCTATCATGAGTCGCTATCGAGACGTTACTCTTTGTGCAGACATCATGTATATCAACAAGGTCCCTATGTTGGTGACGTTCTCCCGCAGCATTCGTTTTGCTACGGTCGAGGTGATTCAAAACCGTACGCTTCCGGTTATGTTGAAGGCAATCGAGTCTGTGTTGAAGATTTACGCACGCGGTGGGTTCCGTGTCGTCGCGGCTCTGATGGATGGGGAGTTCGCTCCAATGCTTGGCGCGTTGGCTGATCTCGGAGTGGCGCTCAATGCGACGTCTGAGGATGAGCACGTTGGCGAAATCGAACGTTTTATCCGTGTCGTGAAGGAACGGGTGCGCGCGACATACAACACGTTGCCGTTTAAGCACGTGCCGGCACGATTGGTTATCGAAATGACGAAGTCTGCCGTGTTTTGGCTGAATGCGTTTCCGAACGAGCGTGGCATTTCGAAGGATCTCAGTCCACGTACCATTGTGACTGGTCAGACAGTTGACTTTAATCGGCATTGCAAGTATGAATTCGGTCAGTATGTGCAAACGCATGAGTCGCACAGCAATGACATGCAGGCGCGCACGATTGGTGCGCTGGCTCTGCGCCCGACTGGTAATGTGCAGGGCGGGTTTTATTTCCTCAGTTTGTCCTCGGGCAAAATTCTGAATCGTGGCCACGCTACGCCTTTGCCCATGCCTGATGATGTCATTGAGCGCGTGCATCGTCTCGCTCGTCAACAGAAGGCCAATCCGGGCATCATGTTCATGGACCGCCACCGTGTTGCGGAGGCTGCTGAGCCAGTCATGTGGCACGATGATGACGACGAGGATGATGATGACTCTGATTACGATGACGACGCTTCTCGCGGCGACGACGACTCTGCCGGCGGAAGCGAAGGAGTGAATGCGACCGATGACGACAACGACAGCGACGACGACGATAGTGCTGACGGCGCAATTGAAGGAGTGCCGGACGATGAGGATGGTGAAGCCATTGACGGCGAACTTGACGACGCGCCGGCCATGGATGATGGCGAAATTGAAGGAGTGCCCGATGAAGGCGAAATTGAAGGAGTGCCAGCTGCTGCAGATGAAGAGGATTTCGAAGCGCGCTATGGCCCACGCACTGGTCGGTATGGCCTGCGTGCGCGCAAACCTCGATCGTTCGCTCATTTGTTCACGCTCGACGCTGCAGAGGAAGTGTCGGAGCCACTCGTCACGGCACAGATGAATATGCGGCAAGGTTTGAAGGCGTTTGGCGATGCTGGAGTGGAGGCAGTGCGCAAGGAAATGCAGCAGCTACACGATAGGCACGTCATGAAGGCAGTCCCCCAGTGCACTTTGACTCCACAGCAGCGTAAGGACGCGCTGGCATATTTGATGTTTCTCAAGCGCAAGAGGTGCGGAACTGTGAAGGGACGCGGATGTGCAGATGGACGCAAGCAACGAGCGTACACTGCAAAGGAAGATGCGGCATCTCCCACGATAGCGACTGAGGCCATTTTTCTGACGGCAATCATTGACGCTATGGAAGGACGCGAGGTTGCTGTGGTTGATGTTCCGGGCGCGTTCATGCAAGCGGAAATGGACGAGTTGGTGCACGTTCGTTTCACTGGGAAGATGGTGGAGCTACTGTTGGAGATTGATCGCGAAATGTACGAGCCTTGCGTCACAATGGAGAACGGCGAGAAAGTCATGTACGTTGAATTACTCATGGCACTTTACGGCACACTGCGAGCAGCGCGACTATTCTGGGAGAAGTTGTCTGCAAAATTGCTCGAGTGGGGCTTTGAGAAGAACCCGTACGATCCATGTGTGTGTAACAAGATGGTCAATGGAAAGCAAATCACCGTGGGGTGGCACGTGGATGATTTGAAGATTTCGCACATTGAAGTGAGCGTCGTGGATGAGTTCATCGCGCAGATGGATGAGGAGTTCGGTAAGGAGACTCCAATGAACAAGTCACGTGGAAAAGTACACGATTACCTCGGCATGGTATTGGACTATACTAAGCCTGGAGAAGTAGCAATCAACATGATTGACTATGTGAAGAATGTGCTCCATCATGCGCCAGGCGACATGGATGGAACGGCAGCGACTCCGGCGGCCAGTCACTTGTTTCAGATTTCGGAAAATCCAGTCATGCTGAGCGAAGAAAAGAAGAGCATTTTTGTGACAATTGTGATGCAGTGTCTGTACCTGAGCCAGCGTGCGCGACCGGACATTCGCACAGCAATTTCTTTCTTGAGCACGAGGTTGCAGCAGCCGGACGAAGACGACTATAAGAAGGCTGCAAGAGTGGTGAAGTATTTACGCGGGAGCGTGGACATGGTTTTGACGCTGAAGGCGGACCAGTCCGGAATAGTCCAGTGGTGGGTCGATGCGTCGTACGCGGTACACCCAGACATGAAGGGTCACACTGGTGGAACAATGACACTTGGTCAAGGGTCAGTGTACAGCACGTCGGCTAAACAGAAGTTGGTAACAAGAAGCTCGACGGAGAGTGAAGTCGTGGGAGTTCATGATGTGCTACCGCAGTTGCTGTGGACAGGATATTTTCTGAAGGCGCAAGGTTTCGGGGTCAAGGACATGAAATTGTATCAAGACAATATGAGTTCAATGCTGTTGGAAAAGAATGGCAGAAGCTCAAGTACAAAGCGCACACGACACATGAATGTTCGGTACTTCTTTGTGAAGGATCGCGTGGCTGCTGGTGAAGTCAACATTGAGCATTGTCCGACCGGAGACATGGTCGCGGATTTCTTTACGAAACCATTGCAGGGAGCCCAGTTTGGAAAGCTCCGCAACCTGGTTATGAATCTGGCCTCGAGCAGTAAGTACTACTCGGCCCAAAGGAGTGTGTTGAGCATGGATGAGAACCCAAACCGAAGCGGCAGCGGTGACGTCACGAAGACGGTCACATTTAAGTAAGCGCGGTAAGCGGCAACCGAAGGAGTGGATCGAGGACGATCACTTCTTGGAGAAAATAAGTAAAGTGGTTTTATTGACTCTGTTCTGCTTAATCATTAGTGTCGCTTCAAGGGCGCGCAAGATATATTCTAGATCCAACAACCATGGCCACATGTTCCGCATTACATCGTCTGTAACTTTTGAACTACATTAGCAAATCGTATCGTAATTATTACGTCATCTCCACCGTTGTCACCGCCCTCTATTGAGATTGTTTTGGTTGCGATTGGTCCCATATTGGGTATGTTATGGCTGTTTGAATGGCGAGCATAATTGAAAATGGAAATGCGTGGCATTACATCGTCTGTAACTTTGCAACCACAATAGATATTCGCGTTCTAATTCAGACGACATATCCACCGCTGTAACCACCGTCTATTGAGCTTGGTTGGTTGCAATAGGGCGCACATTGAGTATGTTATGGCAGTTTGAAAGATGACAAAAGGAGGATGGTGGATTCCACTGTCGAAAGCGGGAGTGAATCAAATAGATAACAAACAACAATTTTGAATATATTTGCCAATGAAGTAACATGATGGTTCGACGTCGCGATTGCAAGCAACCAAAATAAAAATGCAACGCACGACCGACCAGTTTCAATATATGTACACTGCTACTGTAAAGAGTAAAGGTTGCTATGATACATACTCCACGTTGGCCGTCGAGCACAAAAAAGTGGAATATCATGCGCAAGGATGAGACCAGAATTGATCTACCAATAGAAATGCCTTCATGTCACCATCTGCATCACTGTTGCCATCTGCCATGGCCACGATACAAACTGCTATTATGTCAGAGACATAATAAAAGCATTAAACCAGAGTTGCTAAACTATCTTAATTATATGATAAACCGACAGCAATGAAACCTTCTTAGAGCTCATAGGCAGCTTCGTCAGGCTGAAAGTGAAGAATCTTGGGACTCTCAGCAGTCGGGCAATTAGGAAGCGGCTCAAAGGTTTGTTCGGAGGTGGGAGCACTAGTTGGGCCTCCAGTAGGTGATGACGTTGGAGCAAACGTGGGAGACTTGCTAGGAGCTTCTGTAGGCTTACCAGTAGGCATCTTGGTGGGCTTGCTAGTAGGCTTTCCAGTAGGCATCTTGGTGGGCTTGCCAGTTGGCTTTCCAGTAGGAGCTTTGCTTGGTTTTCCAGTTGGTTTACCAGTAGGCTTCTTGGTGGGCTTGCCAGTTGGCTTCCCAGTTGGCTTACTAGTAGGCTTCTTGGTGGGCTTGCCTGTTGGTTTCCCCGTTGGCAGTTTTGTTGGGCTGCGCGTTGGAGCTTTTGTTGGTGCAACACACTTACAATTCAATGCAGCTTCCGAGTACATTGCCCAGCTTCCTCCAGCAATAATTTCTGTGCCTTTGGTCCATGCTGTTTGCCCACCTGAACCATCCGCAAACTGAACATGAGAATGAGCAGCAAACTTGTAAATGCGATTCATGAATTCAGCACCAGCAACACATCCAGGGACCAGTGGAGTTTGGAGTGTGTAGGTCTTGATGCAAGACCCACTCATGGTGGCTTTTGCTGGAAAGTTGCCGATCATAGGATTGCCTACCTTGTTGGTGGGGATTGTGTCACCAAAGTAAGCTTGGACTTCTGTCAAGCAGTAGTTGCTACCAGTGGTATCATACGTGATCTTGACTGAGTCACCATTATCACCATTCAAAAGCTCAGCACACACTTGGCCTGCACCATAATTCTTGCCAGCAACGGCAGGGTAGCAGCTTGTCATTGACCCAGTTGTGAATGAAGCAAAGCAGCCATCCGCGCCAACGTTAGTTGGTGGTTTAGTTGGAGCAAGTGTTGGAGCAAGTGTTGGAGCAACTGTAGGACTGCGTGTTGGAGCTTTGCTTGGCTTTCCAGTTGGCTTGCCTGTGGGCTTTTTGGTAGGCTTGCCAGTCGGTTTACCAGTTGGCTTTCTGGTGGGCTTGCCTGTTGGTTTAGCAGTAGGCTTACCAGTTGGCTTGCCGGTTGGCTTGCCAGTTGGTTTGCCTGTTGGTTTGCTGGTTGGTTTGCTGGTTGGTTTGCTGGTTGGCTTGCCTGTTGGCTTGCCTGTTGGCTTGCCTGTTGGCTTGCCTGTTGGCTTGCCTGTTGGTTTACCGGTAGGTTTGCCGGTTGGTTTGCCAGTTGGCTTCCCGGTTGGCTTGCCAGTTGGCTTACCTGTTGGAGCTTTGCTTGGTGCCTTGGTTGGAATCTGTGAGCAAGAACGGCATTGTAAGACAAGTGAAGCACACAAAACTGAGCAACAATGCTACACCATTAGAAGCTTACTTTTGTTGGTGCTTTTGTAGGCATCGTTACGGGGGCCGTGACTGGAGGGATGGCCCCACAAGTACAAGAGAGAATGACTTCCGAGTAGGTTGCCCAACTACCCCCATTTTTCACATCTTTACCCACACTCCACGCAGTTTGACCACCATTCCCATCTGTGAATTGGACTGACGCGTGAGCTGCCAGTCTCCAAACCTTGTTACTGAATACGCTGTTCTTGGAGCAGTCTGTAGGTAAAGGAGTCGTGAAGGTGTACAATTTGGTGCAGCCTGAGAGTGAACTGTCAGTCATCGGGAAACCGCCAGGGTTTGGATTGCCACCGTTGTTGACAGGAATTGAGTCACCAAAGTATGCATGAACCTCTTTCAAACAAGCAGCAGAACTGGTCATATTGTATGTAATCTTGGCAGTGTCTCCGGCAGGGCTGTTAACCACTTGCACACATGCTTCACCCGCTGGAATAGTTTGCCCGGCAAGCATCTTGTAGCACCTTTTTGTCGACCCGTCTGCTGGATAGTATGCCGAGCAAGCATCGCCTGTTGAGACTGGGGGTGCAAACGCAATCGGCGCAGTGACCGGAGCGCTTGTAGGAGATTTTACAGGAGCATTCGTTGGCTGTTTCTGTGGAGCATTCGTTGGTGGTTTCTGAGGAGCATTTGTTGGCTGTTTGACTGGGGCAGCAGTCGTCTTTACAGGGACCTGACAACATTTAAAATGTCAATGATTAGTCATAAATCGCGGCAAAGTGAATAATGGCAGTAATGAAGGCTGCCTCGATTCACACGCGCTTTCACTTACCGCTGTAGGAGCTTTCACAGGTGCCGGGTTAATGTTCGAAGAGCAGCCACAGTTGAGAACGACGGGTGAGTACATGGCCCATGAACCGCCAGGCAGATCTGCTCCAGTGCTCCAAGCAGTTTGACCTCCAACTCCATTGGCGAATTGAACATGCGAGTGCGCGGCCAGTTTGAAAGACTTGTTGGACCATGTCGTCGTTGTTGTGCAACATTTCGGGATGAGGTCAGTTGTGACTGAGTAGACTTGAAAGCAGCCTGCCGTGGGAAGATCAGTAGCCTTGGTGGGATATTGCCCAGGGACCGCGGAAGGCATCGATTCTCCCAAATAGGCCTGTACTTCGGTTAAGCAGTAAGCCGTGCCTGTCGTGTTGTAGGTTATCTTGACCTTATCTGTGTTCCCATTCAAAATCTCAGCACAAACTTCTCCTGCATTATAATTTTGTCCAGCCTGCGAAAAACGCCGAGATTATAGAAAAGGGGAGAATCAGCAACACGATGCATTGCAAACAGACGTGAGGGCACAAAGAAGAGCCTACCTTGGTTGGGAAACATTGCTTCATGCTGCCATCCGAAAACGTTGCGACGGGATTTGAGCAAGATGTTGGAGTAACGGCAAAGCCAACGGGTGCCGCAACTGGAGCGCTTGTTGGCGGTTTGATCGGTGCACTAGTTGGAGGTTTGACTGGCGCACCAGTAGGAGGTTTGACCGGTTTGTTGGTGGGTGGCTTGACAGGTGCGTTGGTTGGTGGTTTAACTGGAGCATTCGTCGGCGGCTTGACTGGAGCATTCGTTGGTGGTTTAACCGGCTTGTTCGTTGGTGGTTTCTGGGGCGCATTCGTGGGCGGCTTGACCGGAGCATTTGTAGGTGGTTTGACAGGAGCTTTGGTTGGGTTCTGCGCGGTGGGACGTCACAAGACATGTGGGGTAAGGTGACAGTGGTTCATGTTGTATTTCTAGTCACATGACAGCAGCAACACACTCGCCAACTTACCTTTGTGGGACTCTTCGTCGGCTGCTTCGTCGGGCTACGTGTTGGCGACTGTGGATTGACACGATTTTGTTGGTGAGTTGTTGTCTACAAATACAATTATTGGTAAGCGACTCGAAAAGTATAACTGCTGCAACACTCACCTTTGTGGGACTCTTCGTCGGCTGCTTTGTCGGACTACGTGTTGGTGACTGTAAACGGAAAACAAAAATTTAATTGAGGGAAGAAGCCAAAAAGAGCAACAATTGGTCGCGAGAAAACGCCACGTCAACAACAGGCCAGCTCAGCACACTCACCTTTGTTGGTGACTTGGTGGGAGCCTGAAAGGTTGGTTATCGGAGATGAGTGTGTTAGTGTCTGGAATGACGAGCGTGTGAACGAGCATGCACAAGAACTTGCCTTCGTCGGAGCTTTTGTAGGCTGTTTCGTTGGTTTTTTGGTCGGAGATTTGGTGGGTGCCTTCGTTGGTGCTTTTGTCGGTTTTTTGGTCGGTGATTTGGTTGGTGCTTTTGTTGGTGCCTTCGTTGGTGCCTTCGTCGGTGCCTTCGTTGGTGCCTTCGTTGGTGACTTTGTGGGGCAAGCGAACGAAGGATGTGAGCAAGAGGAAGCGCGTCAAAATCGAGCGCAAGAGACGCGGGTCGATAAAGTAACAAACACAAGAGGCAAGCTTTAATTCATTTGAATAACCTAAACATACCTTTGTCGGTGCTTTAGTCGGTGGCTTGACTGGAGCCTGCAAAGTGTAATAAATTTGACGCGATTAGAGGGCGTAACGCTACCGGTCGCAGACGACGACCACGACAGTGGGAACATTAACAGTCATGACTCATTTATGAAAACACACTCACCTTTGTCGGAGCCTTGACGGTAATGGCCGAGCAATCGCAATTCACCACAACCGGCGAGTAGGTGGCCCACGAGCCGCCATCAATTTCATCGCCGTCGCTCCAAGCCGTCTGACCGCCGCCGCCATTGGCAAACTGAACGTGCGAGTGAGCGGCGAGCTTGTACGGCTTGTTGGTCCAGGTGGTGGAGCTGGAGCAGCACTTGAGTGGCAGTGTCGTCGTGAGCGAGTAGTTGGTGACGCAACTCGAGGTGGTGAGGCCAGTGGCCTTGGCTGGAAATTGGCCTGGACTTGAGCCTGGATTCTCCCCCAGGTATGCCTGCACTTCCGTCAAGCAGTAGCCGCTATCCGCCGTATCGTAAGTGACCTTGACCGAGTCCGTCACTCCGTTGAGCAACTCGACGCAGACGCTGCCCGCATTGTACCACTGTCCGGCAATGGCGGGGAAGCACATTTTGGTAGTTCCATCGGCGAACTTGGCAAGGGGATTGGCGCAACTGCCACCGGTTAGCGCTGCAGCGACTGGTGCTTTCGTTGGGGCTTTGACGGGAGCAGATGTCGGAGGTTTGACCGGAGCCGGGGCAACGGGTTCTGCAGTGATAAAGAATCGAGCGAGCGAGAGTCAGAGAATATTACAAATCATGCTCTCGTTCTCGGCGTAACCATCCACTCGCTTGGAAATAATGCCTCTGCTCACAATTTCTACTTACTTCCTGCATCAGCAAGAGGAGCGTGGTTGAATACACCCAGCACGAATGCCAGGGTAAAGAGAGAGCTGGTAAACATGGTGGCGAACTAAACCTTCTTCGTCGCGATGAAAGTGAGAGGTGCAGCGCATGGATCATCGTTCGTCGAGGTGCCGGGGCAACTCTGAGATGCAGTCATTCTGAAGATATTGCCCATTCGTACTTCCGGACTTTTGCATATAATTGAACGTGCTAAGAATATTGCCCTGAAGAGAATGCGATTGTTCGTTTGGGCCTACTCCAAACTCCTTTGCGACTGGCATGTCCCTACACTACGCTATTCATAGACCAACTATGCATTTGTAATCCAAAAGGAGTACTGGTATCCACTTTGACGCCTGCGAAATCGCACATTGAAGACCAAGCCGATCCGTGCATGGCGTATCGCAGTTGGGCTTAGGTCATTGTTCCCTTCGCAGCATCACAACAATATCTTCGTACCACGATGGACCACGATCACGGCGGCTGCAGTCAAGTCTTGTCGCCTCGCTGACGTTTGACTGGAGTATACGAAATCGCGAGCTATGCAGGGCCAAACACTGGTTGCCATCCAAGACCATCGTAGGTGTTTGAGCACGAATGACAATAGCGGACCTCAGAATTAAAGTTACTCCGGTTCTACTCGGGTGCGAGCTGATATTAACGTGGTCTTTTGGTCTTTACCGATTTGTTTGGAAAGTAAAAGACCAATAAGGCATGCAACAAGAGGTTACGGTAGATAATAAAAGGAGGATGAAGGTTTTGGTAGGACTCACAAATGAGTTGGTTGACAAGATTCGTCTGGCCCTGACTGACTAATGCAAGTTCTGCATCCGTGTTATTGATGTGAATTGGGTAGATAAAAGCCTTTTCTGCATCAACAACCAAGGCTCCACATTGGTATGATTTACTTGCTCTCCCCGTACATAATCTGGCATTGCAAAGATAAAGTAGCGGTGGAACGGTGAAGTAGCGCGGCGAAACGATGAAGTCGTTGATGAAGTATTCACGATGCGTATGAGTTGTAATGTACACTGCATGATTCGCAGTACTCTATTTCGTTTAGTAACTATGGAATGATAATGATTCACAAGAATTTGGCAGCATGACAGGCGCGTCGTCGCGCACCAAAGATCCATTCGGCGCGGCAGAACAAGGCTGTATCCACTCAAAGAAAAACGCAGCCAAGTTTGCGCATCTCCCGTTCAATTCATACATACTCTAGAGGAAGGACAAAACAATGACGCGAAAGAAAAGCAAGATCAAGAAGAACAAAATCAAGAAGGAAGCTGCAGCGGCGACGACTTCGACGACGACGTCGCCTACAACTACAATATGGTTGATGATTGCGCGCTGGTTCTGGCAGAATATCGTATCTTTCTGGAAGGCAATCATTGGTCGTTCGGCTCAAAACGATATACTCAAGCCCAAGACGGAGAACACGTCGACTACAGGAAAGACGTCAAGCTCCGGCTCAGTGACGAAACCTCAATCCAAATGCCATCTTCGCTTGCAGGAACGCGTTCGAACGACGCAACTCTGCTGCAATCGCTCATTTCCAGAACCTGGTATAACCGAGCTCGTTGCAAGCTACTACAAGGATTTGATGGTGACGGATGCCTGTCGGCGCATGAGTTATGTGATTCATGAACTGTCCGACTTGCGTCGTGTCAATTCCAAACATGTTCAGTCACTCCTGGCGGAGGTTGTAGACTACACCAACTACTACGTTGATCATCCACTCGTCATTCGGGGATTTTTGGTGCTCATGGTAATGGGCGACTTCACGCAGCCAAAGATTCGATCCGAGCTTGGATTGTTGACACTGCATACTGTCGTGACTTCGACGCGCAAACACTTGAACGAGCAGGCTGGCGACATGATTACACACATTGCTCGCAGCTTTGACGAGTGCGTCCAGACAGATAACTTTGAGAATTGTTTATCAAAATGGAACTGCAAGTTTATTGAAGGCTTGTTGGAGCACGACATACTGAACTTATTGCTGGATGTTTTGCCCGATCAGGATGTTGCACTTCAGGGCTTTGGAGGCGATGTTGAAGATCTTTTACGAGACTTTATCAAGATTCTTGTCATCATATCCATTTACCTAGCGACGCATCCTGAACATGCTCAGGCCGAGTCGTTGGAGCGAGTCGTGGGAGCCGTGCAGGCTGTCAGGGAGATAGATCAACCTCAGTAATTGACATGATTTATGATGCGAGGCACAGGATGCTTTGACAAGCGAGACTTTGACTCATATATTATATATAAATAATAGAAATTTACATTTTGGTACTTCTTAAACTACTTGAATTAAAATTGCAGACGTGCGCGAGCTGCACTCAAAAGTTGCTCTTAGCTACTAAGTTTTCTTTATCAATGGTAGAATTACAATGAGATAAGCCTGATAAAGCAAGCTCATTTGCAATACCTATTGGCCTGATACTCAAGCCTGCTTCGCTTGACGTGAGCGCTTTGGTCTCAGCTGGTGCTAAGAACATAAAAGTCATGCAACACATAGCTCGATGTCTCAGCGTGACTGCCGAAGCTCGAAGCTCACCATGGGGATCATTCGTTTTTACCTGGACAACTATTGCTACTGTACTTCTTTCTACGTAGGAGTAGCAATTCTCCCAACTTTCGCAGCAGCTACTATTTAACAATTATTATGAATCAAGACTCCGACTCATCATGGCTGCTGCTTGGTTCCACGGCGCTGGCGGCAGCCACTGCGACTGGATTAATCTTGCTGCAGACTGATTTTGCAAGTCGCTTGCTGCTCTCGCCCGGTCGACTGCAGAGGCAGCGTCGCTCGTGGTATGCAGCAAGGTGGACGCAAGCACTTTCTCGGGCTGTGCAAAATATGCGGGTGAATCATGTTACGCAAAGCACTAATGCTACCGGTAGTGTAGCAACTACGACTCAGGAGGATGCTGACCAAGCCGAGTTGATGGGAACCGACTTTGTTCAGACGCAGGCCGAATTGGAAGCATTGCTGCAGAAGATACTAGCAACGACGACAGTTAAGAATGTAGAAAATGACTCTGCAACCTTTCAGATTGCAAGGATTGGCCGCGACACCAAGGAGAATGTGCATGGGTCGCGCGACTACTACGTATGGATACAGCAAAAAGATGCAACATCAGCAACTCTAACCTACCACCAAATGTCAGTCACAATGTTCGCCACTTGTTTAGCCGATGCCATGGATCGACGCGTGACTTCAAATACTAACTTATTCGTCGCGGATGGAGCCTGCGGATTGGGAAGTCGCGTCATTTCGAGTCTCCTGAATGCGCTCGTTTCGCAGACAAATGCTGCCACGAACAATGCACGAATAAAATCAGACAGCAGTAACAAAACTAGCTTATTCAGCAATATCGTCAATCTGCAGACGCCACTATGGCTGGTGCAGCTGGCTGTGCTGGTCGAGCGTCGGGCCTTGTCGCAGACTACGTTGGACAAGCTTTTGCATGGCCTTTGCCGATTGCACGCGCTCCTGCATGTTAGCGTTCACCACGACGATGGTACCACAAGCGATAATAATGCCCGCCGCCGACGAACCGTTGCGCGCACCATGGTTTGGATGCTTCCATCGGCCGTCGTGCCAATCTTGTTGGCGCCTCTCCAGCGCACCTTTCCGGATGATCGCCACGTTGTTTGCTATGCTGGTTGTCATCAAACAATTCAAGCAGCTTTGAGACTGCAGAACCATCAAGCAAGTGGGACTACAGAGCAAGACAATAATGATGCACTGCTGCTACGATGGACCGACTCGGTGGCTGCCACGACGCCGCTCACTGCCAGCCTCGAGCAATCAGCAAGCTTAATGTTTCCACGCTATCTTTCCGCCATGCAGGGACTATCGCGAGTACATGCCAGCCTTGTGGAAACTTGGATGGCTTGCGCAGATGCCTACCTTGCGCTCAAGGATGATGGCTTGCTGGAGGAAACTAGCAAGTCAGATTTGATTGAAGCATCGGCGTACCTACCATATGTTTGCAAGTTGGAGTTTCTATTTTACGGCAGGGTGGAACACGGAACGAACGCATACTGGTCGCTGCGATCTCTTTTGCAGTACATGACGGGGACAAAGTCCACTGAAATAGCAGCTACAGTTATGGATGCTGCTGCAAAGGTGCTCGACGATTTCACAAGTACATACGGCAAGCTCCCCGCCATTTCAGATCTCTCGCCAAATGAGCAGGGAGCCATCCAAGAGGTTGTCTTTGCTCACAAGCTTATTTTAATAGCCAATAAGGTGCTATTGGATACATGCCTGCCCGCCGAACATTGGCAGCTCAAGCAAGCTACCCGCCGAGGATGTTCCTGTTGCGTACTTGAAGCAGAGGTAGAGGAGCAAATGAATGATCGCGCCACGCCCGCATTTAACGTATTTGGAGATGATGACGATGGCAATGCTGGAAGAGCTCTTGTTGCGTCGGCCAAGTCCAGTACTGGGTACGTGGACGGCAAGTCCATGTTTGCATTTGATCCTTCGCGATTTCGGTAGACTTTTTCGGCTTTGACGCGTTTTATGTAGTATTTGTATCGCCTTGCTATCTTAGCGGAAACTATTTACTTGAAGTACCAACATTAATTTTATTACAAGGGGGAGTTTGTTTAACTAGCATGGCCGCCGATGGGCGTACGAGGCTGTTGCAGCAAACTTATTGAGATCGAGTTAAGTTGGCTCTTGAGACGGGCACAGAGTGCTCTGGAGCTACCGTAGAGGTTGTACGGAGTAAGCCAGTCAATGAATAGCAGCTCTTCTGCGACGCGACAATGAATGAAGGATGAATCCAAGACAGCATGATTCTCGTCTTGCCTTTGATCATTGGCGAAGGCAGGCAAAGTCGTTTTGTGTCGCAGCGTTTATGGTGATCTGTACGTACGTCGTACGAAGCGTCCCATTGCAACCGTCTTCCAAGCAAGCGACTTGTCATGTCGTTTCCATGGTCTACATTTGTGTTTTAATCACTGTAATAAGCAAACAGAGTGCAATATAGCAAAATGGCATACGCACGTGACGAAATGAACAATGGTCGAGGAGATGAAGATGACGAAGAAGACGACGGACAGGAAGGAGTCGCTCCCCAAGTCGCCGAGCTCGCCAACGCCTCCGTCCCGAACAATCTGCGCACCATTCGAGCCTGCAAGCGATGTGGCTTATTAAAAACGCAGGAGCAGTTTTACGACGAAGGATGCGAGAATTGTTTATTCCTCGAGATGACGGACAATATGGAACGAGTCAACAGCTGCACGACGGCCTTTTACGACGGCCACGTTGCCGTCATGGATCCCATGAACTCCTGGGCGGCACGCTGGATCCGAGTGGACAATTTTCTTCCGGGAGTGTATGCTGTCACTATCACCGGACAGTTTGACCAGGAGATTGAGGAAGATTTGGAAAGTCAAGGCATTCGATGGCGATGCCGTCCAACGACTGCCTAGTTTGACTTAGTGTTACTGTAAAGAACAGATGCTTGAATCAGTGAACAACATTACGATTTTACTACGTAGTCGACAAATTGTAGGTTCCCGCACCAGCCACCTAAGTCTATAACAGTGCTGAACGCCTATGACTTATACGCAGTACCAGTGGTTCTCGCTACGACAGAAGTACCAGTACGACAGATGTGATCCTAATCGGCGCGGTTCGTCGTCTTCGATCTTCGCCCATATTTTTTCTACTCGGCCATTCCAAAGTGACAAACCAACTACCTACTTGCCCAATGAAAGTAATTGCAGCCACAACTACGGCCTTATTGTGCATCAAATTGTCAAATGCGCTGAACATTCAAGGCCAACCTTTTGCTTCACGCCGCGATCTGTTCAAGCTCGCGAGCCTTGCTCCTTTGACACCATTGCTTTCCTTCGTTTCAAATGCCGATTCCAGCAAACTCACTGGACCAAGTGACGGGAATCTAAGCGACTTGCCGCCCGAAGCAGTCCGAAGTTACCTTCAGTATCGCGTTCCACTACAAACATCTGCAGACTTTTACGTCTTTGAGTTCCAAGAATTGCTGAAAGATCCATCAAACTATGGAACCGTCAACGACCTTTACCAGGCGAACAATAACAATGGGCAAGGCAATCCAAACCGCATGGAACGCGAATTCACCAATACGTTCCGCATTCTTGGATTGAGCATGCCTCCAGACTACGCGGACGATATGCGCGACGCGCAGTACAAGTTCGAAAAGTACGTTCAGCTCATATCCAAGGCAACAGCTGGCTATCGCCGCGACTTGCCCGTCGAAATCGACAAGGACACAGTCACAAACGCTGCGGCTGGGTGGGAAGGAGGTCGACAAGCAATCAACGAGTTTTTCGTTTGGTTGAACGCCGCAACTGGCTTGAACGAAATGCGACTCATTCCTCCGGCTGGTCCAACACAGTTTCAGGAATATGGTCGCAGCGAGCGACGCTACCTCGACTTGAAGAAAAAGATCAAGCTATGCCAAAATCGTGGTGGGCCAAATCTTTCACAAGGCTGGGGCAAGCTCATGGTGGCAGGCTATCTCCAAGACAGCTGCGGAATACCCGACTTGAATGATTACTTTTACCAGTGATTTTGCCATGGGAACTATAGTAGCGTATCTTAGATTATGACAATGCTGTGATACGGGGAGAAAGAGAATAGGAATACGTCTATATACTGTCCCAATCCAGCCCCCATCGTATCGCGCTCCGAAGGATGCAGCATCGAGCCAATTTTCATTCACGCTTCAATCACAGTCCAACAATGCTGAGCGTGCCTCAAATTCCTTCGCCCTCAGGATGAACAATTGCCGAACGTTGATCCGCTCCAAATTAATCGACTATTTCGCTAATGCATTTATATGTGTTACGTTGAAGCATCCAACTCGTCCTCGCTGACAACAAAGATTTTCGCCCATCATATCGTCTGTCTTACAAAAGACCGCGACGCCTCTCCCACTACTCGTTGTATATACTGCTTGCCTTGTATATTACCTGCCTTTGTGCAATGCGCATCTTGATTGGACTACTATCGTTTCTCATTCGTTTTGAGGGCATAATGTGCTTTCGGTTGCCGAGCGACCAGCGATTGATGCAAAGCAACGATGGAGTTAACTCTCGCGGTGGCGCTTCCTTGCCTCGAGGTTTTCAAAGGCTGGAAAAAGGAAAGAACACAACATTTCCGGAAGATGAACTGCTTTTGGCGATGCACTTTCAAAACGAGTCAATCGGTGAGTTTGTTTTGTTGTTGTTGTGGTGCGAGGAGAGGCTGGCAAACAAGACTTTCAATGTCCATTTGTTTGCAGTCTCAACCATTTCTATAGCCGAAGTCTTTGCAGTTGCGTCAATACGGTCGATTTCTATGGCTTTTCTTATGGTATCTATGAGAAAAGTTCCCTCTCTTCGGTTTGTAGCTGGTCTTTTAGTTCTCTGGCTGCAAAATTCCCTATCACCGGGTAGTTTGACTAACGTGACAGTGCCATCCGGGTGGAAGCTCTACGGATTCGCAACTCTGATCCAATCCTTGGCATGCTGCTACATTTTGTCTTCTTGTGAGCTAGAGACAATCTCGTCGGCGTTGCTCACGACGACCTTGGCTACTTGCGGCGTTTCAGTTTATGCTTACCGAGGAAACAATCAACCCATGGATTTGACTGAAGTGGGACCTATAACGTCCGCCATGGGCATTGTAACGTTGCTCAACGTTCTGGTGTACTTTCTTGTTCATTGCTTGGGATGGTCAGCGCCTGGGCTTTTGCCTACCGACTGGTTTGAGGTTTTGAACTCGTGGCTTCTTGCTTGCACCTGCAGCAGCTTTTTGGTGCACGATACCTGCTTTATTGAAGCGCTTCGTAACACTGCCGAGCTCGCGCGAGAAACTGGAGAACTGATTATTTTAACGGATACTTAATGATGAAGAAGTAGTCAAAAAAAAACGGAGGTATCAAACTGATGTCTTTAGCCGTACCTACAGAAGAACGAAGCCAAGATTTCAGGCTGTCTGAGTGTACGCCTGACTCGTATATGTTGGTTGTTTCGCAACAATTCAGCTAAGCACCTTATGAAGGCAACGAATAATTGTGGTAGGATCTATCCGGACATGCTTCACGAGATTAATGTGTCCCGCGCTGCGACATGCTCCTTAGCGTTCCCAAATAGTAGTACTCCTTGCGTTTGAATTCAAAATGACCCGCACGTGCGATGACCATGACCGAGCACGTCACGTTGGCGCAGTGTCGCGGTGGTTTCGCACCTCTTCGAAGGCTCGTCGATCGTTGACTCGTCGACGCTTTCTCTCCGAAGACACGACCTTTCGCATCGTTTGATAAAGAGAGCATCATTATCCTTTGTAATAAGATTAGTCGGTAAGCAGCTTTGCCCCAAGGTAAGTATAGAAATGGATATTGTTGATGAGTTGAAGAAACTGAACATGGAAGCAAAGCAACACGAACGCACAAAACGAACGCATGACAAACAAAATGAAAAAGATTATTTACTTAAGATTGCCAATACTATACTTGAAATGAAGCATGTTGATGCAAAGACTATTGAATTAATTGGCAAATCACAGAATTATACCTTACACCCCAAGCTGGCTTTGTTCTACTACTACAGGCTTGGACTGGACCCAGATGCCTTCATTTACAACGACGAAGACATCAACAGCCCGGAAGTCATTGCTCGTGTAATGAATGCAATTGGAGGAGCTATTGGACAGAATGACATGGTTCGCTGTCAGCAAAGTGCGCTTGCCAAGGATTCAGGAAGTGGACGAATGGCTGCCTGTGCCTCCTGCAATGAAGTTTTGTATCATAATAATATAGTTGATGCTGGCCCTTTAAATAATTTAAATAGCGCATTTGTATTAACCAAGGAAGAAGTTAGTAAAATTGAAGCTTTGCCACAAGATTTAGTCAAGAAGCATGTGTCTGTCTATTTTTATGGCGGTAAATATTATCACCTCAATCCTGATTTAATTCACACTACCCGCAACATTGTGCTATGCAACATTTGTAGTGTGAATCCAAAGGCGCACAAGTTCAGCTTAGCAAATGGCCATGACTATGGACGAAAAGGTGACTTGCGCCAGCTCAATGGCACTACACAGAATGCTATCTTGCCTGCACGTGCGTTCAATATTGATATTTTGGTACGGGCAAACCATTCGACAGCACACCATATTGCATTCCCTTCCAATGGACCAGTTGAAGTGGCAAAGGTACTACCAAGAGTGACAGCAGATACTTCCAATGGGATCGATACACAGGTTACATTTATTGGGCCAGCAGATTCGTGGCGTAAAATCCAGAGCAAGTTCCGTGGCTTATATTCCATTGACCCAGAGATTGCTTATAGTTACCTTGACGTGTGGACCAAACTTGAGAATCCTTTCTTTGCTCATGTAATAATTGACAGATCACCAGAAATTACCAAACAAATGCTAGCGGAAGCAGAGCGAATTGAGTCAGCTGTGATCGTTAGCAATGATAAGTTAATATCTGACATACACAAGCAGAGCATGCCCACACTTAGTACCCCCGGCAAGGACTCCAGTGCAGATACAGAAAGCATAGATTTAGAATCAGATGAACCCTTTCCCATTGATAAGACATATTCTGTTGTACTTCCAAAGCCATCACTTATGTCTGGCATAGATAATAATGCTGTCAACGCCCTCATGAAGATAGTGCAACCATCAGATGAGAACATGCCAGGCAAAGATGCAGATAATACTGTTGACAATGAAGAGCAAAACCTGACTGAAGATGAGCAGCCATTATCTGAGTGTGCTAGAGAGATAGAGAGTCCCATAGAAAAGTCCAAGCCTATAGTCATTGAACGTGAAAAAGAGCCACTAGTTGAATGGGATGAGAATGACAAGATATATGGGTCTGTATTTGCCAAGTTATTCATGCTTGGCAAAGGAGTTCCAAAATCAACAATGAAAACTGACCAGTTACAGCACTGCTTCAAATTTTATGATGGACGATTTGACGATCAGTTGTTCATTGCCACTGCTTTCAACCAAATGCAACGCCACACATGCATACGAAAAGCAGCCAGACTGTCAGTTAACACACGCAGCCAGATGGCATCTCTTGGAAAGCTATGTAACTCCAATGCCTTTCGAAAGCGATTACAGTGGGCACAGGATAATCCACATGAGCCAGAAGCAAAGAAGCTAAACTCATATATATGTCGCATTGTATCTATGGTCAGTGGAACTGTGCCTTTCAGCCCTTTTGAGCGTGCCTCATCCCGACCAAAAATGAAAGCATACCGTTTCCGCTATGGGCCACTATCCCACTTTGTGACTGCTGCTCAGCCTGAATTTGAAGACTTAACTGTGTTGCGACATTCTTTGATTGACACAACTGAATGGAACAATCCATGTAACCCTCTTACAAAGCAAGGATTTAAGCGTGAGGCTTTGCCAACTGTCTTCCGAGATAATACCAGCGCACGCCTTAGACTCACTAGACTACGCCCTGCCCTTGGGGCCATGATGTACAAAAGAACACTTGATACAATGACAGAAGCAATACTAAGATGCCCTCTTAATGAGACGACTAGACGCTCACGTGACCATACTATGCGTGAAACTGGAGCATATGGCAAAGTAGCAGCTATTAGTGGAGTAACAGAACCACAAAAAGAGGGTCGCTTGCATTTTCATGCTGGAATACATTCATCATGCTTGACACCATACCTCTTAACTCGTCTTGCTACTGCTGCCACTGATGTTGTACAACTGGTAGGAAAAATTCTAGACAGCATGTCATGCACACATGTATCACAAGAAGTTCGGGAATGGCTAGGCACAGTTACCTCTGCTGAAGCTACTGACAGGCCACCACGTGCTGCTGACTTAGTTGTGCCAAATGCTGCAATTGATTATAAAGGATTTATTGAAACAGGACAGAAGCATGCAGCACTAGTAAATCATCATGTCCATGGCTTTACATGTGAGAAGCCACCAAAAGGATTAACTAGATGTCGTTTGAGCATGCCTCGCGGAGTCCATGAGACAGAAACAGAGCCACTGATGATTAAGATCCACCAGCATGCCAATCTTCAAACACATCAAAAAGCAGTACTTGAAGGCACTCCAATAAGTGAAGCCATGAAGGAACAAATAAACAAACCATATGAGCCGTTGGAAGGTCAGCTAATACGCACTCATCTGGATGGACCAATAATATGGGAACTACAGCGCCCTGAAACCGATAAGATGCTTGTGGAATCAAATATATGTTTAAATAATGTACTTAGATGTCACAACAACTCAGCAATTATCACAGGGCTTGATACATCAAATGCAGTGGAAGAGTACTACACTGAATATATGTGTAAAGAAGGGGCACCTTTGAAGCAAGCAGCTGCCATGATGCTAGCAAAACTTGATGACATTCAGAAGTATCCTAGTCGCGCAGATGACACTGGCACAGATGTACGCACAGGAATACATTTAGCAACGGGAACATGTCACAAGTTTGTTGGATGTCATGAATGGTCTATGCCTCTGATGGTTTATGCTCTCTTAGGCTCAACCTCCTACATTACTAGTGAATCATTTCGCTACATCTATCCTCATGCTGCAGTATCATACCTAAAAAGTCCAATCCTGCCATTCACTAGAACCAAAAGTACCAACAATGCCCCAGACGAATGTACTGCCAATGCGCCAAATGACACGTCAATAGAAGATGATGATAATGATGAGTTTGTTGACAGAACATTGCACAAGCTAATCACCGGAAGCAAAGTTAATGACAGCAGCAATGATGCTATTGGTGGAGCAGCTGCTTATAAGTTATGGAATGGTGATGTTGTTTACTTGTCACAAGCAGAATCATATAACCACCGAGGTCCATATTTTGAGGAGTACTCTTACATGGATTATGAATGCATTGTAGAGCTGAAGCACAAGCATAAGCCAGCTGATGTGACCGATAACGAGCCTAAACTTAGCTCAAAAGGAAGAGATGCTAGGCTAACTTTTGCTCTTGGAGAAGACCATCCACTATATGACGAATATGAGGCTACTATCCGATGCAAAATGCGTTTAGCCATACCTGCTGGACATTGTATACCTCTTTTTCCAGGAAACAAACCTGATGATACAGACCTTGTTGATGATTGGCATTGTAAAGTCTCAGAGTTTGCCAAGTATGTCATGACAATGCTAATTCCATGGCGCCATTCACTCCCAACAGAATTTAACTTTGATGCAGATGGATTAGCACATATGATTCATCAATTTGATAGGTATGATGCTCTGACCCACAACAAAATGCGCTACCGCATGCTACTTAACTTTATGCAAATGAGATGTCGGTCACACCGTAATGAGGAACTAAGTAGTTTATGGCGTGACCGCAACACTGACCACTGGCGAGATATACCAGGACACACATTTCAAAAAAAATCTTGCCAGAATGCTGAAGGCATGCATGATAACAGTGAGGATTCAGAAGCCAAGGGAAAGCTTAGTGCATCAGAATTGCTTACTTTAGCTGGTGAACTAGCAGATCCTGACATGGTACTCAGAAAACAAACAAATGAGCTAGTTATGAAGTGCACCAAGCTCTGGAACAATTCTAATTCTCATGGTGCAGACGTGAATGACAACTCTGCAGCATGTAAAGTTATCAATCCAGAAACATATATATTTGGTGCTACAAATGTGACAAGCCAGCCATATGAACCAGACATTCATCAGGCAAGTGCCCCTTTACAACAACAACAATTGACCTATCAGGACATAATCCGTGGAATCAACACAATGGATCAGAAACAGAGTGAGGATGTCACATTAGCTGGAATATCCACTTATAATGGCCCTATGGATGACTGCATTGGTGATGACATAGAGACCATGGAAACTGACCTGTCTGACCTAAACAGTGAGCAGCGTGCCCTTGTTGCAACTTTAATTGACACCCAAGAACAACATTTGGTCATGATGCATGGTGGAGGAGGTGTTGGCAAAACTTATGTAATCACAAAAGTTGATACTATCATACACAATAATGGAGGAAGAGTACTGGAGACATGCACTACAGGAGTTGGAGCAGGAAATTTGCCAAAGGGGCGCACAGTAGACTCAGCGTTTAAGACAAGATGCAAAGCACTGAATGCAAATAGCATGATAGAGCAAATATTCCAGTCAATTGGAGGTGACAAACTGAAGCTTGTTGTTATTGATGAGGTTTCAATGGTGTCCATTGGTACATTGGTTCAAATCGACAGCCGGCTTAGAAGCATGTACAGTCCAACAAAAGCTTTTGGTGGCATTTCTATATTACTCTCTGGCGATTTCCTTCAAATGCCATCCATTACAAATGGTCATGATCTTTACAATGTGTTTTACTCATCACTCAAGCAGACAAGCACTGGAGCGCAGGCAGCAGAACTATTCCGCCAATTTAAGGTCTTTAACATGAGCACACAAATGCGAGCAGCAGATGACCCACAGCACTGCTTACGATTAAATGAATTCCGTGCTTTACCAATGACTTACCCTGAAGGAACAAGATGGACAGAAGCAGAAGCCTCATTTCGTCCCATCACAGATGCAATCATGGACCAATTGACAACGCCATTGACATGTGAAGACATAGCATCAGATCATAACTGGTTGACCAAGGCTACATGTATCACTACTACAAATCGTGACCGTGCAGTCATCAATGCAATTAGAGCGCAGCTATGTGGCCAGGTGCTTAAGCAGAAGGTACTCAGATGGCAGCGTGAATTATGCAACACTGAAAGCATTGCAAATTCAATCAAAGGGCTGATTTATAATGAATTGGACCATCCAGAACTCTTTGCCTATGCATACATTGGAGCTCCAGCTATGATACTAGACAATGGAAGTGGGAACGTGCTATATGGTGTTGCCAATGGAACTAAGTGTACAATTGTTGGTGTGGCATGGACAGATGATTGCGAACGGCTAGCAGTCATTGAATCAATTAATGCCTCCACAGACACAGTTGTAAATCTAATAAGCCCACCTGACTACATAATTGTCTGCGTGGATGGTGTGAATGCAAATACATGGCCACGGGAACTAAATCTTGCACCGTATGCAGCTGATGGAACGCGCAGTGAGGTACACATACCAATTGGGAAGCACTCACGCAAAAATCCTTCTATACGGTTTGGCAGGACAAAACTGGATTACATGTGTCATGCAGTTGATCTGGCCTTGGCAATCACAGTTTGGAAAGTCCAAGGAGGCACATTTGATTACATTGTCATGCTACTTGAACCATGCAAAGGAAGCAAGCGTTTGACATTTGAAATGCTTTACGTCATGTTCAGCCGTGTCAAGCTTGGCAGTCGCCTTCGTTGTATGCCTTTGTCACACTCATTTAAGCGAGCAAGCTTCAAACAACTCCGTCCAGATATATGTGCAACGAAATGGCGTATGGACATAGATGCTAATGGCTTCTGGCATGACTGCTCCAAACAATGTGACACAGCTATTGCCCAAACACCATACATGCGGCATGCCAAGCGATCAGCAAAATTGAATCAGTTAAAAACAAGTTCCATTGTAACTCCCTCTCCAAAAAGAAAATTAAAAATGGAGGCTGCCAATCTATCAACATCCACAAACATTAAGCAACCACGACAAGCCATCACTATGCGATCCCCAGCTGCAACACCAACTCAGTATGAAATCAGCAGCACCCACCATGATTCAGATATGAACTGTATGTCATTATTGCCTGAAGGGGAACTTACAGGACATGTGATTAATCATTTTGGTGAAGTTCTGTTGCATTCCGCTGGTGATGAATCTGATGGCATATGCTTCTTCTCAACATATATCTATGTCGTTTATCGGCTACACAATGACCTTCCAACTGATACCAGTGCAGTTATGACCAGGGCATTTCAACACAACCAATTATGGATAATACCAATCAATGAAAACAACCACTGGAACCTCCTGGTCATTGTTAATGGTATGTCTTCGAATGGTGCACTGATGATAATTCTTGATTCCTGTCAACCACGTGGATCTGCCCCAAGGAATCAGGAAAGTGTTGTGGAGTTTGGCACACAGCTTATTTACAGACTTCGCCGATCAAGCAGTCAAGGAGCGCCAATAGCAATACAGAATGCACGAGTAACTCCCCAGACTAACAATTATGACTGTGGAGTTCATGTACTAATGAATGTACAGAATATGATTGCAAACAAAGCTGCAGTCATGCAATTGGTGCAGTCAGGCTGTCGCCTACAAGCACAGCAGTGGTTTCCGACATCTGCAGTTGAACCATTTCGGTCTCATCTGCGAAACACATATATTCAGTAGGTAAAATAGCTTACTAGAGTACTTTTATGTGACTTATAGTCTTCTTAGGTTATTGTCTCATGTAGTTGTAGTTGTTTCTGCTTTCCATAGAAGCAGCCTATAGCTAAACATAATACTCGTCAAACAAAATTGTTCAATAACGGTGTGACATCAAGACGGAGTACCGGTGAGTCATGATTTGGACAGGCCGTTGCGCGCACAGCCGAGCCTTTCGACTTCGACGACGAGGACGAAAGCTCCACGACCCGTTGAACTTATTTCAAATCACTTGACTTCTTTCGGCTTTGTTTTACAATTTTTGGTGTCTAACTATTCCATTGGAACTGGAATATTTGGACTCAACTGACAGATACTAACCAATATTTGGAGCCTTTTGCAACATGTGCAACATTTGGGTTCGACATTTTTGACGCGCCAAGTTGTCGAACGTTCCATCCAAACTCTCACAAAACGCAGCTCCTACGACTTCACTGCTGAAAAACTCCAACCATGGGAAAAACAAGCGCCTCACCTGCCAAGTCTGCTGACAAGCAGCCTATCAAGAAAGGGCCTCCGTCCTCACCACCGGTCCTCAAGCAAGGCATGACCAAGGGCGAAACTATGAGCGAACTGCGTCGTTTGAAAATGAAGGGTGGTCAGTTCTGTTTGATCACTGCGACCCAGTACAGCAGCAGGGACCCTACCAACACCAGAACCATGTTTTTGCACCCGGTCGGGCAGGAGTTCAAGCTTGAGCAGGATCAGATGAATCCCCACTTGCAGAACTGTGGCTTGGGGCATCTGGTCACTCGCTGCGCCAACAAGTACAGCACTGAACCTTTGATGGAGCTGAACCCTACCTCGAAGCAGTCTTTCCAGGCGCGCTGCATTGTTGCTTGCGACATTGTGCCTTACACCGTTGCGAAGGGCAAGGAGGTATTGACTGGCCTACAAACCTTCCACCTCACTACACCGACAATGCAGTACAAGCCAAAGCATATCACCCTTGTCGATGAGTACAACATTGAAGACATCGAGGAAAAGGCCTGTGATGATTGTCTTATTGACAGCTCCATTGAGTTTCTCATGAAAAAACTCTACCCGGCCTCGTCATTGAATGAACGATTCTATGGCGAATGGACTGACCTGGCTAAGTGTTACTAGAGCCGTCCAACCAACCATCCTTTCGCCGCCCAGCTGGGATTCCCTTCGGTTGGAGTGGTCAACGATGGCGCGGAAAATGGTGAGACGGAGTAAATGGAACGACAATATATGTAGCTCTTGGTTGCAAAGGCATAACTAGTGACAGTAAAATAGTGAAACGTTATCAATGTAAAAACTCAGTGGTAGCAATACTTTCCGCAGTAACAAAAAAAACCGTTGATCCTACCACCTCCCCGCCCCGCGAATGTGTTTGTGGTAGGATATATCCGAACATGCTTCACGACATTAATTGGCATACTGCCACTGCGACACAGATGACGTCAAGCTTTCGGCGCATGCAATGACCCCTCAAAATGACCGTGTTAGCTACCCCAAACACAATGCTGTACTTGCTCTCATAGAGCCATTAATTTGCACCAAATACTGCAATCTTTAGCCTCTCTGTATGTTCTATAAAGACAAGAATTGTTGGCATGAACCCATCAAATGGTTGCTTTGAAGACCACTGTATCTACTGTTTGACAGTCTTTGTGCGCGCGGAGCGCGCAAAAGTCTTTGCAGGCTTTGTGAAACCATTGATCCTACCACCTCCCCGCCCCGCGAATGTGTTTGTGGTAGGATCTATCCGAACATGCTTCACGACATTAATTGGAAGGGCTGCCACTGCGACGTGAATGACGTCAAGCTTTGCGCGCATGCAATGACCCCTCAAAATGACCATGTTAGCTATCCCAAAACACATTGCTAGACTTTAGGAGTATGCTCTCAAAGCGCCGTTGATTACCACTCAATTTATGCAATCTCTAACCTCTCCTTTTGCTCCATATAGACAAGTAAGGTTGGCATCAACCATCAAATGGTTGCTTTAAAGGCCAGTGACAATATTACTGTCTCTACTGTTTGGCAGTGTTTGTGCGAGCGGAGCGCGCAAAAGTCGTTGCAGGCTTTGTGAAACCGTTGATCCTACCACCTCCCCGCCCCGCGAATGTGTTTGTGGTAGGATACATCCGAACATGCTTCACGACATTAATTGGTGCGCTGCCACTGCGACAAATATGACGTCAAGCTTTCGGCGCGTGCAATGACTCCTCACAATGACCCTGTTAGCTATCCCAAAACACATTGCCTTACTTTACTGTTAGGAGTATGCTCTCAAAGAGTTATACACTCAATTACTGCTATATCTCGCCTCTCCTTGTCTTCTATATAGACAGAATTGTTGGCATCAAGCCATCAAATGGTTGCTTTGAAGGCCAGTGTCAATTTGACTGTATCTACTACTTAGCAGTGTTTGTGCGCGCGGAGCGCGCAAAAGTCTTTGCAAGCGTTGTGAAACCATTGATCCTACCACCTCCTCGCCCCGCGAATGTGTTTGGAAGGCTGCCACTGCGACGCAGATGACGTCAGGCTTAGGGCGCATGCAATGACCCCTCACAATGACCCTGTTAGCTATCCCAAAGACATTGCTTTCCGTTAGGATTATGCTCTGAAGAGCCATTGATTACCACTCAATTACTGCAATATCTAGCCTCTCCTTTTGTTCCATATAGACAAGAATTGTTGGCATCAACCCATCAATGGCTGCTTTGAAGGCCAGCATCAATTTTACTCTCTCTACTATTTGGCAATGTTTGTGCGCGCGGAGCGCGCAAAAGTCTTTGCAGGCTTTGTGAAACCATTGATCCTACCACCTCCCCGCCCCGCGAATGTGTTTGTGGTAGGATACATCCAAACATGCTTCACGACATTAATTGGAATACTGCCGCTGCGACGTAGTTGACGTCACATGGTTTTGGCGCATGCAATGACCCCTCACAATGACCGTGTTAGCTACCCCAAACACAATGCTGTACTTGCTCCCAATGAGTCATTTATTTGCACTCAATTACTGCAACCTCTAGCCTCTCTGTTTGTTCCATATAGACAAGAATTGTTGGCATCATCCCATCAAATGGTTGCTTTGAAGACCACTGTGTCTACTGTTTGACAGTCTTTGCGCGCGCGGAGCGCGCAAAAGTCTTTGCAGGCTTTGTGAAACCATTGATCCTACCACCTCCCCGCACCGCGAATGTGTTTGTGGTAGGATCTATCCGGAAATGCTTCACGAGATTAATTGTGTGATACTGCCGCTGCGACTGCATGACGTTTCGCCTCGGGCGCATGCAATGACCCTCACAATGACCATGTTAGCTATGTAAAACACATTGCTTCACTTTAGTAGTATGCTGTCAAATTGCCATTGATTACCACTCAATTAGTGCAATATCTAGCCTCTCCTTTGGTCCATATCGACACGAACTGCTGGCATCAACCATCAAATCATTGCTTTGAGGGCCAGTGTCAACATTACTGTCTTTCGTTTGACAGTGTTGAGCGCGAGTGTTTGGCTTGCCTTAACCTTAATAACTTCACTTCCAAATGCAGCAATACATATGCCATAGCTTTGCCTCTCGATCCATCCTTGCATCGGGGATTGTAACCACTGCCAAGTCGTACTTGCGGAGTGTAAGACGAGGCAGGACCATTGCTGAGACATCTTTAGTGTTGATGCGCGAGTGCATCTGGCTTGCCACAACGAATGGAACGGAACGAGTGGGAGTTGGCGAGCAATCATCAATGACTGGCCGGCTCGTTATGACATCATCCGAACGTTTCGGCACGCCAGTCCAGCGACATTGTACTAGTACAGTGGCCGCCTTTCCAGGGTTCGTCTTGTTCTGCAGTAACAAAAGGATGGTCGGTTACATTGATGATGATGCCATTGTGCTTTGCTTTTAGTGGTAGGATCTCTCCGGACATGCTCCACGAGATTAATTGTGTGATACTGCCGCTGCGACAATATGAAGTTTGTAAGGCAATGACCGTCAAAATGACCGTGTCGTTCTACGACATCTCCTACCTTTGGCGAAGCAGTTTCAACTACCCATTCCGATAGGTATGTAGACAATGGACGCAATGGTCCGGTATGGAGACAATGGACACAATACTATGGTATGTGTCATTTTCTTGACTTTGTTAGTTCTCTCATTACTAAACCCACGCAGTTTTGTTTGATCTACCGGTAGACTGGCTTTGAAGGATCCCAAACTACTCTGTCCATTGCCTACGGTAATTGTACATGCGCGCGAAGCGCGCGAAAGTCTTTGAACCCTTAATAATCACTTCATACATGCAGCAATACATATGCCATAGCTTTGCATAATTGTCTAGTATATGCAAAACCTGCTGCATCTCATTAGAGCGTTCCCATTGTTTGTACCGATAGGGGTTAGCGCGCGAAGCGCGTGAAAGCCCTTGCTTCCATGTTGAACCGTTGATCCTACCACCTCCCCGCTCCGCGAATGTGTTGCTTTTTGGTTCTACAATACAACGACAAACACCAAGAGATTAGCTTGACGAACCGCGAAGGCATGCAAAACGTTCTCGTTGGCGAAGGACGCAATCAACGTTGCGACATGATGACGTTTCAATGAGAAAAAAATGCGCGAGCAAGGAACGTCACTCACCATGAGGGTTGTCGGCAGCTCAACTGGCCAAGAAATGAGTCCAAGAGCACCAAACACAGTGTGCGAGAGGAAATCAAACGATTTTGAGGGCTGAGAATGGGAAGATGTATGACTAAGGTCTTTCTTTCGCGCATTGTTTACATCGGCATTCTTTTTCTTGCCCTCATTTTTCAAACAATGGCACTCTCCGTGCAAAAATCGCAAAGCTACTCAGTAGGATTTGATCTTGGGACTTCGGGTGCTCGGATATCTGTCGTCTCTACTCATGATATGACGGAAGTCTATACAACGGCTGTGGCTTGGGATCTGACATCTGACTTTGATAGTCCGGACGCATGGATGCAAGCAATTGACTCGCTCTTGAGCGAGGCTTCCAATTCAGTTCCTATGGCATCAGTCAAGTCCATTTGCTTCTCTGGAACGTCGGCAAGTTGCTTAACGGTCGACGCTGAGACCGCAATGCCGACACGCCCAACATGCATGTACAACTACAATGTTGTCAGCAGTGCTGGCGAATATGGTTCCAAAGCCATGAAACGATTTGAGCAATATGCACCTCCAAACCATGTTGCGGTTAGCGCAACGGGTAGTTTGGCAAAGCTTTTAGCGTGGAATGAGGACAGGCTCATCGCTTCAAGCGAACGACTCTGTCATCAAGCTGACTATGTCGCACTACAATTCTGCCGCGATCCATCCAATCAAACCAATACAGTATCCTCAGACTGGCACAATTGCTTGAAGCTTGGGTACGATGTGCGAGCCTTACAATGGCCTGAATGGATGGCGAAACTACTGCGAGCAGCCCACATTCCACTCGAAGTCTTACCCTCCAACGTCGTGTCACCAGGTGACCCCTTGGGCACGGTTAGAGACCACATGGCTGATCGGTATGGTCTACCAAAAAATTGCATCATTGCTGGAGGAACGACGGACTCAAACGCAGCATTCTTTGCAGCAGTTGGTTCTCAGCCACCACTGGGGACGGCAGTTACGTCGCTGGGTTCAACCTTGGCTATTAAGCAACTTAGCAGCACCTACATTGAAGACTCCTTGACTGGTGTCTACAGTCATCGCTTCCCATCTTCGTTTGGTGGCGATCCAGCGCAGGAAGCTTGGTTGGCTGGGGGCGCCTCCAACGTGGGATGCGCCATTTTGAGGCAGCTTGAGTTTACAAATGACGAGCTTGACCGTCTCAGCCAGGATATTGATCCAATGCAAGACAGTCCTATGCAGTACTATCCATTGGTAACTAAAGGGGAACGCTTCCCGGTAGCTGATGGTAGCAAAGAACCAATCTTGGAACCGCGGCCCGACAATAAACGCGACTTTCTGCACGGTATTCTTCAAGGCATTAGTGACGTGGAAAGAGATGGCTTCTTGGCATTGGGCCGGCTTGGGGCAACTCCAAACAAACCAACTGTTGTCAGAACATGCGGGGGTGGATCTCGCAATGACGTGTGGATAAAAATGCGCCAACGAAGACTTCGACAAGCGTTTGGTGAGGACTCATTAGTTATTATGCGCGCCGAAAATACTGAAGCTAGCTATGGCGCTGCCCTATTGGCAGTAGCCTGTCTCAAACAAGTAATTTGAAGCATGCAAAGATTCGAGTATGATCCCTAATAACAATTGCGTGGTCATCTTCTAGTGGCCCGATGTTGTATAAAAGATGGATCAGTTTCCGCCAGATTGCAACACCTGCCTTATTGTAGCGAAATGCACAAATCGATGTATTTGGCGTAAATAAAGATGTGGCACGCATTGCATTTCGTAAGATAAATTGTTCAGAAGTTTTAATGAGAGTATAACTGAAGTTAAATGCGCGCAAATGTAATTGCGAATGTTGCAACCAATGTCACAACCATGCTCCACATTGACCAAGCATTGGCGCTCGTAGCTGCTCCCGATTCGTCTTTCACAAACGGATCAAACTGCAGCAACTCCATCGGCGGCGTGCATTCGTCGCGCGAAGCATTCGCGTAAACATTGTTGCAGTCAATGGTAAAGCCTTGAAAGATGACATTTTTATTGTCAACAGACGTGCAGGGAGCGCAGCTCGAGCAGGCTGCCAGCGCTTGACCCGACACAACGTATTCGACGTTGCAGTCGTTGACTGATCCATCTTGCGCAAAGTTGACATTCATGCAAGTATCTGTAAGGTCGTTGCAATACTCTAAAGTGGAGAGATACCGTTCGTTGCTGGTAAAGTTGGCATTGACGTTTAAATTTGGCGGCGTGCACGAGACGAACGCCGTGGTTGAAATGACGCCGAGCGCGGCGTCAGGATTGGATGTGCAGGCGCAGGTTCCATAGATGGATTCAAACTCTTGACAATAAAAGTCATAGTCGGATTGCGAAGACTCCTGCATGTGCCGATGAAGGTTGATGGCAGACACTTGATTTGCATCGCAGACAGCAGCTTGAAACCAGCCTGAAAGCAGTAGAACAATTTGACACTTTCTTAATGACATACTGCAATTTGTTCGTCTCTAATCCGTTGTCTCGATTCCAGAACCAAGATCAAAAGTGTCATGGTCGTTTCGGCAGGTCAATCTTGGATCATGTTGTTTGTGACTGTGAATGACGTCATACCGGTACCGTAGTCATTTTTCTTTTCTTTTTCACGATTGAAACCGGTACGACCTTTCCAGGTCATTCGTTTGCTCAAGCGCGATTCACCTTCGCTCTCTGTCAGATCTTTCGATTTCGACCATGAGGTTCCATTGGCCATTTCTGCTAGTGCTGCAATGTTGCTGCATCAAGTCCGTCACTTGCATGTCATTGCAGAATCGTGCCAAATTTCTGTCATCGTCGGCGACTCGATTCGTCGCGGCGTGCTCCGCAGTCGTCATGACGACAGCCGATCCCGAGACTTGCCAAGCCGCAGAGGCAGTTGCAAACAACCCTCGATACATTGATCAGGAGGTGCAAATGAGTAGTGGTGGTGGAACTGCTGACAATCCAAGGACGAGGGGAATGCTGGTGCGAAGGTTCACGGGTGACTCGACGCCCTACTCCTTTCCAGTCAAGTATGTATCTTGAGTAAACCATTGGCATGTTCGAGAGACGCAATCACATTCTTAACCACTGCTCCCATCTTTTCTTCACACAGACCAGTCTCACTCGTGAGAGAGTGGCCGAAAGAATGGCCCTTTCGCCAGCAAGACTTTGATCGTTCCGATCCATCGAGCGACGCGCAGTTTTACGCCTTTCCCAAGCTCGTCTACCACATTGACGAACCCGCCGTGGCGGCATTGACGCAGTACTACCGCAACAACGTTCCAGCTGGTAGTGACGTTTTGGATATTTGCTCCAGCTGGGTGAGTCACTATCCGTTGGAGTTTCCAAAGACGATGCACAAGATTTGTGCGACGGGCATCAGTGGGACGGAGTTGTCGTTCAACGATCAATTGACGGGTGGATACAAGGCAGTCGATCTCAACGTGGATCCAAAGTTGCCATATGAAAATAATAGCTTTGACGTGGTGACGTGCGTCGTGTCCATTGACTATTTGATCCATCCAGTGGAGGTATTGAAGGAAGTCCACCGCGTGTTGCGCCCCGGCGGCAAAATGATAGTGTCGCAGTCGAATCGATGCTTTCCCACCAAGGCAATCAAAATGTGGCTCAGCATGAACGACCGACAGCATTTGGAGCTTATCAATGGCTACTTTCAGTATGCCGGTGGTTTCGATGAACCACGCAAGGCGTTTGACATTACTGCCACTGTCCCAGGCAGCATTTATCGCGATCCCATGTTTATTGTTGAAGCTACTAAAAGTAAGTGATAGACTAGACCACCACATAGTACATAGATAGTACCTTTACACATCAAGCACGGCATAAACTATGTATTGCTTACAGTTAACAATCAAAGTTGCGTGTAGTTCGAGCAAAGGGATGCAAGTCCCGCATGACGTTCGAGTCTTGGCGCGCGTTGGGCGCGCGTTATGGCAGCCGTTTCGCGGAAGCAAAAAGCGTGCGATCCGTTTCGTCGTTGCCGCCGCATCGAATCTTTTGTCACTTTCTCTCCATCTACCGGTATTACCAAACTATATATATATCACCATGATGTCTGGAACTCCTCCTAAAAAGTACATCAAGATCAATGGGGTCATGAAGTTGAACCCCGAGTTCAAAATGTATCAGGAGCAGCAGTCGGGTGGTGCTCCCGCCACAACCGTCGCTCGACCCGATGTTGCGCTGCCGGTGGTTTCGTCCATGGACGATTACGCGCAAATGAATGACAATTTTGGGACCGATACACCACTCTCCGAGTCGACCAATGCTGCGATTGAGCTTGTGCAGGAACCTGAGATTTGTGTTGCCGCTGGAAGTGAGTACTGAGCGAGATTTGGTGTTGAGAGTGAGCGTGAGCGAGAGCGAATGAAAAGGGATCGCTTGCTGCCGAGTACTTACTCGCGAATCTGTCTCTGACTCTCTAATCTTTCACTTTTATTCCGAAAGTGACTGCCGAAACCATGGTTGATGAACTCGGCAGTGTCTTGGGCAAGTACGAAGTTCCCATTGGCCTCATGAACAAGCTCATTATGCTGACCGAGTTTGACTCGTTGGAGTTCATTGTCGACGATTCCGGCTCGATGCAGTGCGCTTCCGATACCACGGACCCAGTCACGCGTCAGCCAAACACGCGCTGGAAGGAAGCCAAGGATCGTTTGAAGGATATGATTGAGATTTTGGCCTATGTTCCGTTCAATCAGATTGGAATTGAGTTTTTGAACCGCCAGGACCGCATTTCGCTCACAAGGCAGGGACGCGACCCAAAGACGTTCTTGGCGGATGCGTTTGGGCAGATTGAAAGTGTTTTTGCGCGTGGTCCATCCGGCACGACTCCGGCGCTGGAAAAGTTGAAGGACTCGTTTGGGCGCGGTCAGGGCGCCAGCATTGCGCGCTACTTTTTTGGAGACGGCGTGCCCAATGGAGGCGTCCAGGCTGTCCAGGAGATTATCAAGCTGCTCAAGCACCGACCCAATCCATCGGGTAACCCCGTCACGTTCTTGTCGTGTACGAATGACGACAAGGATGTGGAATGGATGAAGGATGCGGAAGAGGTTTGTCCGTTTTGCTCCGAGTCGGACGACTTTGCGGACGAGGCGGCCGAAGTGTTGCGCGATCAGGGAGCGGCCTTGCCGTACACACGTGGCTTTCATTTGGTGTGTCAGCTTGTTGCTGCGATGAATCCAGAGGACTTGGATGCAATGGACGAAAGCGTCCCCTTTACCAAGAGCACGCTGGAGAATCTCATGGGTTACTCGCTGAATCAGGAGTCTTACCGGCAGTATTTTCAGGAGTTTGTCAAGGCGCAGCGGAACCGTATTGTTGAAGGTCCAAGCGACAATTTGAAAAAGACGATCCAGTGGAATTACGAGGATTTTGAGCGAGCTCCAATGGCCCACTCGATTCCGGCTGTCCAGCAGTTTAAGCAGCAGATTGCCCAGATGGGTTAGTGCAGATAAAGAAAAGAACTGTAGATAATATATTATTTACCAGCTTGAGTGTACCGGTTGGCAGCTTGTTTTCGACTTCAACTTTGACGATTGGGTTGAGTATTAATAGCGATGATGTAAATGCGTCCTAATGGCATGCGCTATGCCCTTCCGATTTCTGAGAGAAAGCTGCAGATATTTTCAAAATGATAATAATAACGTATTTAAAATGCATGATTTACTAAACTCGTGCCATTGGAAAAAGATTTGTCGTTTACTCAATATCGAAACCAGTGGCAACCATTGTCACTGCTAGCTTCAGCCTTTCGCGAAGCTCATCCTTCGATTCGTACATTGGGAGGTCGATGCGATTAAAGCAGGTATGTGCGCGTGGATAGAGGCACACGTCAACGTTGACCCCGTTGATCGTAAACCTGCGAATGTTGCCATCGTTCCCTTGCAATACGCCAAATCCTCGTGACGGAACACCCGATGTTCCAGTCACAAACTGCAGTAATCGAGCCTTGGTCTCGTGGTCGAACTCATCCACCACTTCCCAGAACCAGCGGCAGGCCGAGTGATTTGGTCCACAGCTCTCGTACTCGCCGCAATACTCTGTATTCGCCATCCAATCATCCATGTCAATCACGGGAAGACCGCACATGAGCAGCTCCAATTCTTGAAAGTCAAAGACTGTGAGCAGCGGCTCGGGAATCACGTCAAAGAACCCTAACAGTAGTTCGTTCATTTGGGGTTTGACGCGATCAAGCATGCGGTACTTTAGCTTGGCTTCCAAGTATTCGGGCAAGTTATCATTGTTGACTTCAATATCGGATCCGCCTGGAACGAGCTCCAGCTCCTCCTTGGTGTCCATGACTTCCTCAGTGGTGGTAAAATCGAGGCATAGTGCCGACAAGTCTTGGCCATGATTGGCAAGTTGCTTGAGCTGCTTTAAATTGTTGTAAAACTCCTCGTCAACCATGACGAGATCCTTGAACGAAATGGGCCAGCCAAGAATATGCTTGTAAATGTATTGGACCATGTGTCCATTGACTAGCTGCTGGTCAAAGAGAGCCTTGCCCATGATGCGACCTAAGAATCGGTAATACACATGATACTCGTCGCAAACATATTCTGTACGGATGGGAAGAGGGCGGATTTTTTTAGCAAGTGTTAAAGATACATGCAATCTCTTTTCTCTGACGTGACCGTCTCGCTCATCACTCAACCAATATCGCAATCAGCATTCACCACACAATCACAAAACATGGTACTCACTCGACGCTGGATTAATTTGCATGCACATTTGGTTCGTCTCGCTCGAATGCCACAACCCCATGTCCGGATCAAAAATCTCCGTCGTGACCAACTGAAACCACTCGCGCGCCAATCCACCCGCATCAATTCCCTGCTCCCCAATGAATTCGAACCGCCACAACTTGCGCATGTCGCGTCGACTCAAACTCATAATCGCCAATAGCGAATCCTCCAGCAAGTGCGCGCGCCGCACATTGATGCGCATGTGTCCCTCCGTAAACTCCACCCGCAGCATTTCACACTTTTCCTTAAACCACTCCGCCTTGGCCTCGAACGCTTGTCCCTGCGCGTCGCAAATATCCCCATACGTGACCAACTCCTGATCGTTGGCACCTTTAATGCTGCTCGCCACAAACGCTTCGTTCGCCGGCACGAGCGTCAAAATGCCGTCACGTATGCGCGGGTCACTCCCCTGCCGAAACTCCAAATGTCTCACATACGCCGACTTGTCGGGATCGAACCGCTCCGTGCTAACATGAATGTCACCCTTGTCGTCCATGCGCACCCACTGGAAGCGCATGTCCGTGACGCGAATCGTGCGCGCCCAACCATCCTTGTCGTACGACAATTTGATGAGTGCGGCTTCGTTCTGCGGCACCTTGCGCTGGTGCATGAGCGCCTTTGGTAGATTGAAGCGAATCCGCAGGCCGGGACCGGCGTTGGTGGGGCAGGTGACCAAGACGCGCACGCCGCCTGCAAGTAAGGCGAAGGGTTGTCCCGGCTGGACGCCCTCGGGGACTTGGACTTCGAAGAGTTGCGTGTCATTACTGTCCGCGTCGTGTGACTTTGGTTTGCCGTTATTGTTCGGAAATGACAGTTCGTTGTTGTTACTTCCCGCTGCCATGTTACCATTCGCCGCCGCCGGCGGCGGATTCACCCGCACCTTCATGCCAGCCCGCGCGTTGGTTGGAACCGTCACCATGAGCGACTGTCCACTTATCGTGACGGGAAACTGCTGGCCGCCCAAATAGCCAGTGGGAATGGTGACATTGTACGAGTTTGGCTCGCCCTCGATTTTGGAAACGTTGGAGCTGTCGGCAATGTGATTGTTGTTTGGTTGCTGTGACGCGTTATTTGCAGACGCTGCCGCTTGATTATTATTATAGTCATGACTGTGGCTACTGCTTCCACTCAATTGCTGCTGCTCCTTATTCTTCTTGTTGTTACCATTACTTTGCGCATTATCACTGCTGCTCCGCGGCACGGTAATCTGCAGCGACTGCCCCGGCTGCACGTTGGGCGGACACCGCACCCTCACAATGCGTCCGCCGGCGTAGACTTGAAACTCTTGGTTCGGCGACACGCCTTGGGGGACCGTGACGCGAAAGACACTGGTGTTGTTTGCGGATGCTTCGTTATTGTCAGTGTTATTGTTGTTGCTTCCGTTACTACTCGTCATTTGATCGTTGGAGCTACTGCCACTGCTATTGGTCTTTTTGGCGGCGCGGCGGAACGTATTACTTGCATTTGCATTGCTGGCACTGGTAGTTGCAGCCGCCGTACTCGTAGTATTGGACACTTGCGGCGTGACTTCGTCCGACTTGGTGCGGCTCAGTCGCGCAAATTTGAGTAGCTTCATTGTTATGGATTGCGGTAGTAATAGACGTCCTTAAATGAAGAATGCAAATCACAGAATTAAATCAATGATTTTGGCGATGGTCAATATGTAAATTGTCGAGTGGCAATAAGTATATACCGAATGCGCTTCGGATCGATCGAGACGGACCTCTTGCTGCAGGTGTCACACTTGCGCACGCAACTTTATGATTTAGCAGCAGCAGGTCTTGGCTCAATCTTAATTGTGCGTTGACAACCAAAAAGGATTCCTGTAATAGATTGTTGCAGCTAACGGTGTATGCAATATGAGGGAGCTGTTGCACTTGTTGTTGTTGCAGAAGGACGGACAAAGCGGCATGCAGCGAGCGACGAGAGGTGGATGATGCATGCAAACGAAAATGACCCAGACACGCCAGTTGTCGGGTCATTTGTCGTGGGGCAATAGTCGTAATGACTATTGAGTCACAGTGAGACAATTACTAATCGACGTCATTTTCGCAAAGTGCGGCGTCACCATGGAAGTCATCCGCGTGACGGCCAATCTGCACCACCGCCATAGTCAGATGTACCTCTAGAAGAAACAAAGCGACTACGGTATACCATCTGTCAATACATACTACATCAACCATGCAGCAGGAGCAGCAAGACGCTACTGCTACTAACGACAACGATATGAACGACGACGACATGATTGACGACAACAACGTCCACACGCAGCCGCCGCCGCAAGACCAACAGCAGCACCAGCAGCCACCGCCACCAGAATCTTTGCAACCACCTGAATCAGAATCCTTGGCTTTGCAAACCATCTTGCGCAACGGCAGCGAGCTTGACGTGTCAACCTTCTTCGAGTCCGTCTACCAGCGCTCCTGCGCGCTCTTTTGCGCGAATGCGAGTGATACTATGAATGGAAATGGTAATTTTGCTATGAATGGTAAAACGAATAACAGTATTAGTAATGCTGCTGACGATCCATACACCAGCTTGATACGAAATGGCTGGAACGTGCTGCTGCAGCTACTGGAAGCTTGCCGCGTACAGTCGGAGGAGAGCGTTTCGCTCAACGACGACGACATTGATAATATCAAGCAGCAGCAGCAACCATCATTTTCACAAACGTTGCTCTTTCAGAATCAATCCAACCTAGGACCAGACGCCCTGGCGGAAAAGTACCACCATTCACTGTTTGCGGCCTACTTGGACGGTTGCTCCATTGTCATCAACCACGCCGAAATTTTGAGCGAACACTTGTTTGCACTGTGTCACGACTTGCAACACTCGCTGCCGCATGTTTACGTCAATACCTACTTGACACCACCCATGGTGCAGTCCGTGCCGGCGCACGCCGATGACCGCGACGTCTTGGTGGTGCAACTGCTGGGAAACAAGGAGTGGATCGTCTACGAGCAAGTGCCCGTGGCGCTGCCCTATCGACACGAGCAAGTGGGCAAATGCGAGTCACTGCCCGTGCCAGACTACGTTTTGCAGGGAAACGTCTTGCTGCAGACCGTTTTACAACCGGGCGACGTGCTATACTTGCCGCGCGGCTACGTGCACTGCGCCAAGGCGTGTGCCGCTGAATGCAGCTTTCACGTTACCGTGGCGCTGGCGACGCACGACTGGTCCTACGGGCGCGTGGTGCAGAAGGCCACCAAGCAGCTGCTGTCTGCGCAGACCAAGCACCGCATGGCGCTGCATCGCGAACTTGGCACGAGGCCGCTGAACCAAGTGTCGGAGCAAGCCAAACGCGAGCTGGAAAGCATGCTGGATGAAACTTGGACGCAGTTGCAGAACCAAGTGACGGTGCAGTACATTCACGAGACGCTGCAACGCACGTATAGGGAGCACAATGAGCGAGCCAAGTGGCAGCGAGCGCAAGCTTTGCAGCAGCAGCAGCAGCAGCAGCAGCAACAAGATCAAGAGTGCATGTCGACGGACACCGCCGTCGTTGGTCGAAACGCGGCGCTGCGGGTCCGACTTGACACGCTGGTGCGGGCGGCGTCGCTTTCGGAGAAGCAGAGTCTATACGCAACAACAACGACCAACAGCACCAACAACGGCAACAACAGCTTGCCATCGCAGGACGGCCTGCAAGTCTCCAACGAATGCTACGAAGCCTTGATTTACGTATTGCAAAAGTTCAAGCAGAACCCGCGGACATGCAAGGTGGATCAGCTGCAGGCGCTCTGCGACAATGACGATACCGGGGAAGATGACTCGCACGCCAGTCGCACCTGCCGGGACTATCTTTGCGATTTGACGTGGCTGGCACTGGCCAAGCAGTGCGTGGAGTTGGGAGCGTTTGCCGTAGTGGAGTGAGGATTTTTTAAGTGGCATTGTTGTCTCTTTTAGGAGATTGCATGTAATATACAGTTGACTGCGTTATCTATTACTTTACAAAGTGGGTAGTGATAATTTGAACGCTAGGTTGCTAATGCCTTGTCGGGACTTGGTGCACGTTCATCGCTCATGTCATGAAGAGCATCGTCAGGGACGGGACCATGGTCCGCTACATCCCCTCTTGATCGCGCTCGTGCCATGCGATCTCGCATACGATCGTATCGAGCTTGGTCTTTTTTGGAAACAGAAGGCATGACAGCGTTAAAGGCGGCGTCAAAGTGTTTGGCAGTGATTCTTAACAACTCTGGCAGAGTGTCAACCTTTCGAGCAAGATCTTCCTTCAACACCGCCAAACCAGCCTCACGCAGTAGTGCGGCACAATCAGCGCCGCTGTAACCGTTTGCTCGATGGCACAGTCCAATCGCCTCTAGGTCCACATCGTCAGCCAAGGCAACTCCGCTCGCTAGTGCCTTCAAAATTGCTACTCTATCCGTTGGCGTTGGCAGAGGAACGTACAGCAGCCTATCCAAACGACCAGGTCGAAGCATTGCCGAGTCAATCAGCTCGGGACGATTTGTAGCTCCGATAACGTAGACACTGCGGCGGCTGTTAAGCCCATCGAGCTCCGTCAACAGCTGATTGACGACCCGCTCACTGACACCACCCCCGCTGCCACCATCACTTCCTCGTTTAGGACAAAGACTATCCAATTCATCGAAAAATACAATACATGGCTTTGACGCGCTCGCGCGAGCAAACACTTGTCTGACAGCGCGTTCACTTTCGCCAACATACTTGTCCAAGAGCTCGGGGCCCTTGACGCTGATAAAGTTAGCGCCACTCTCATGGGCAATCGCCTTGGCAAGCAAGGTCTTGCCGCATCCAGGTGGTCCATAAAGCAAGCATCCAACTGGTAACGAGAGACCCAAGGCTTGAAACTTTTCCGGATTGCGAATGGGTTCTAGAATGGAAATCGACAACTCCTCGCGAATGCTTTCCAGTGCACCAATGGCTTCCCAGCTTACATCAGGAACTGTGGCAAAGCCTTCGCGCTTGCTGGATGGTTGCACCAAGGGAACAGCTTGCAAAAAGTCGTCCATGGTAACGTACAATGGCTCCATTTGCTCCTGTGTCAACGACACGACGTTCATACGATCCTCCGCATCTAGTCCATCGACTGCCAGACCAGGCGTTTCTGGATTCTCATCCTGCTGCTCGCATAGCACATTGTGAAAGATTCGATCAATGGCAAGAACTGCGGCTTCCCTCGCCAAGCTACGAATATCTGCACCGACAAACCCAGGAGTCCTGCGCGCCAAGACTTTGTAGTCAAAGTCGCCCGACAGTCGCATACTTTTGGTCATGGTGCGTAAGATACGTTCCCGCGCCGCTTCATCCGGCACTCCCAATAGTATTTCCTTATCAAATCGCCCCGCCCGTCGCAGTGCCGCGTCCAATGCATCTGGTCGATTCGAGGCGGCCAAGACGACAACGGCCGCTTGATTGCGATTATTTTGCGGTCGCACCATGTCCATGCTCAGCAGCAGCTGCGCCACCATGCGCTTCTCCATGCCTCTGGTGGATGTTCCCTCGCTTCGTTTGGGTGCAATCACGTCGAGCTCATCCAAAAATATGAGTGCTGGAGCCAGTGCACTCGCCCGAGCGAACAAGTCGCGTATGCGGCCTTCCGACTCGCCCGACATGCCGGAAACTAGCTCCGGAGCTGACACGCGAAAGAATGGAACGCCCAACTCACCGGCGACTGTAAACAAGAGTTAAGCTCGTGAGTAAAAACCAATTTGACTTAATATCATCCAAAGAGCTTCGACAAGATTGTATTACACACACACACAACAACATACACATACCTGCATTCGCCAAGTGCGACTTGCCCGTGCCGGGCGGTCCCCGCAGCAAAACACCCCGCGGCGGATCAATGCCTAAATGACTATAAAGCTCGGGCCGGACCATGGGGTACTCGACGAGCTGCTGCAGCTCCAAAATGATAGCGTCCATGCCGCCCAAGTCGGAATAGCGCTCGTCGGGGCGAGGGACGGGTGTCATGAAATCCGGTACTGACGATGCGTCGAGTGTATTATTTGTGGATGATGATGATTTGGAGAGCATATTTTTGCGCTTCTTTGGAGTCAGTTTCTTGCTGCTGCCGGGCTTTGTATCACTTTTGGTTGATGCCGTTTCATCTTGCTGCTGACTAGTCGTTTCACGCTCCAGTTGCACCTGCTTGTATCGCTCCCGCAGCGACGCATTGAGACCACCACCACCGTCGTTTGACATCACACTTTCCCGCAGCGCTTCCTCGGCCATGACGGCGGCATCGTAAGCGTCTTCGTCGTCGTCGTGCGACTTGCGCTTGCGGTCGCGCTGCCGCAACACTTGCTCCACTTGGCTTTTCAGCGTGACCAAGTCTTTTCGCAAGTACTCCTTATACTTGGTGCGCAGCATGGTTACAACGTAGTCAACACTTGGCTGCGTATTCATGATTGTTTCGCTGGTACTAGCTGCAGCATCATTATTACTTGTGGTCGAGGAGGCTGCATCGGTCGACTCGAGAATCTTCTTGACAAGGTGCTGGAGCTTGCTGTCAACAACTGGCGACATTGTCGGGGAGGAATAGATCATAAATTTTGTTGTTTTAATTCACCTTTAACTCTCTATTGCCAATTTGATACCGGTAGATTTTTGTACAGCTTGTAGAGCTTGTATAACCACAGTAAGTTGGCGCTTGCCGACATTGCTTGCCGACATGGTGGTTGTTTCGAAGGAACGAGTGGCGATCGGTGAGTACCGCTTTAAAACGGTAAGACATCATAAAGTCTCAGCGGTTTTGATTGATGGATTTCCATCGTTCGCAACCATGGCAGTCTCCAAATTAAATTCAATACAAACAATCAAAATATATTCCAAAACATGTCTGAACGATGAATTTACTCGAGAATAACTCATCATCATTGCCTATAAGGAACAAGCCGTGGCAGTACGACTGGAAACGGCCGCGATGGGAATGTTCGGTTGCTGATGGTCCAAATAATAATCAATCATCGTCTACAGTGAGTCGCACCAAGGAGGAACGAATCATTCTCCACGTTGCGGCCCAAGTATCGGCGGATGAAGTGCGGGATGCAATCGTCGTAAAAATTGCTGGAGAAGAAGATGAACAAGACACGAGCGATGACGAATCGTCGTTGATTCTCACGGCCACCCTTCTTTCGTCGTCGTCCATAGAAACAGCTGGAGACGTGATACTGTTGGAACTGATCGAGCGACAGCAGCAACCAAATGATGCAGACGAACGAGACGAAACGAATGCACCGCAGTTCGTTCCCGTTTGTCAAACGAAACGTCGCCTGCAGTGGCCAAGCTCCATGACTCTTGACGCGTCATCATCATCAATATCCCCAGTGCAGCTAGTATCCGTCTGTCTGTTTCGACAAGCGGCAATTTGCGACAACGAGCCGTCCCAGCGAGCGCACGAGTTGGTGCACTTGCTCAGTCTTGGGCGTAGTGACGAGGGAGACAAGACGAGACGAGAATGGCAGATGCAGCGACGAACCGAATCAATGACGGCAAATGAACAATCTACAGCAGAGAACAGCGAGCCAGGGGTAGCAAATATAGACAATGACAATGACATTCCTGCTCGACTCTTGCTCGCATGCTTGACAACGGCTGGACAGGTTCACATTTACGACACTTGCGACTTGCTCGTGGGCAAGACTCCAGCAGGCGCCACCAAACAATCCACTACAACAATTCAAACTGATGCAGTTGATCCCTTTTCAAACGGCATGGAATCCTTTCTGCTGGGACCAAGCGTGGTGAAGCGCATCAAGGAGCAGCTGTTGCCACTTTGTCAGCCGCTGCATTCCGTGTCGCTGTCGTTGGCGTGGAGGCAAGGTACTAAGAAGGGACGAACGCAACGAAAACAAGACACGCTTAGTGCGACGGCTGAGGAGGAAGGCGACGAGTTAGATGACGACGACGATGACGAATTAATAAATCAAAATGACAAAGTAGTCGGCAAAACGTTCAACTCGACTAGCGTGTCCGTCTGGGATCACTCGCTGTGGGATTCCACGACAGATTTACCAAGTTTGGTGTTTGAAACAAACAAGAATCAACCGACGCATTGCGTCGCAGCGTTTGACTACATTGTCGTGGCTGGTGCGGGGCGAAAGCGGCACAGGACGCGACGACAGTTGTTGCAGCCACCAAGTAATAGTAGTGATGGAGAAAATGCAGCGGCAAAGACCCATCCATCGATGAGTCGCGCGGCGTCCGTCGTGTCAGACTCGGGCACCTCGGTGGCATCGGGTACAACGTTCGAGTCAGTTGCAGCGAGAAGCCGCCTGTCCAAGCGCCGTGACAATGGTGGTTTTGTCACGTTTGTTTCCCTCCGCACCTACTCGCAGGAGCGTACCGTGTACTTGCCGTTTGTTCCACGCGATGTTTCTCCTTTCTACTGGGGCGGATTGGAATTTCTATTGGTGCTGGGATATGCGGCGTGCGAGGCGCTAGCCATTCGAATAGATGCGTCGGATGATGAATTTGCGAATATTATTCCTGGTGAGCCACCTGCAATGAACGCTGCGCCCGAGCTGTCTGGTGAATCAGAGGACGCGGCTGATGAAGTAGCAAGGAAGCGTTCTATAAGCATTGGAAAATTTCAAATGATTCCTATTCGATTGCCTGATGTACAAGAATTGACTACTTTGGTCGTCGGTGCGTCATTTCCGTGGACTGTTCCACCAGCGTTGGCAATGGTGTTTATCGATGATCATGAAGGGCACATTTCAATTGTGCAGCGAACCTTGCAAGCCATTGAGTACGTTCCAAGTGACGACTTAACTATAAATGACTTTTATCGATTAGATCATGATGAGAAGCGGAATTTGAGACCGGCCATCACAACCGAGTTGCGCGACGCTAATTTTGCCCAATTGACGTTGCCAGTAGGAGTTGCTGCCGATGCAAGTTCCACCTGGTGCTCTCTTGGCCAAGGATGGTGTATCCTTGTAATATCATCGCTTCGATACTTTGTTTGTTGGGAAGGAGCGACGGCTTTGCACGGCGCACACGTGTGCGAAATTGGCAATGGTGAACCGCTTGATTTAAAGTCCTCATGGTCGCCGGTGCTACCACTTAGACTTTTGGAGAAACGGCCGAAGCCACGTAAGACTATTACGCCGCCCGTTATACTTACCTGGAGCGACGAGCAAGTTGATGGAGTGACCACAGATGCATCGCCTGGATTCACAGTGGAGGATGCCATTTTCCGCTTATCAAACAGCAATTTACAAGACCTATTAACATCGACGAGTCGTAACTTAAAAGATGATTCGGCGGGCGTTGTTACATTGACTCCGAGGCAAAAGTCCAGGCGCCTGCTGCGCGAGTTTAAAATTCGGTCAAGGCAAGAAGCTAACGATAAATTGGAATTTGAATCGCAGCATCCAGTCGTTAGTGTTCAATTAGGCGCTCGGAGTAGCACCAAGGGCTGGGCTGTTGTTACAATGCGCAAAGCAGCAATGCAAAATGGTGCTGCAACGTCGTTCCAACAAATTCTCAGTTGGCTGATGAACAATGGTAATTACTTTTCTGCAGCTAGCGTCGCATTAGATATGCTCCAAGACGCGGAGTCATTGAGGCTACTTTGGAATTCCTACAACAAGATTGATGACGACGACGAGCGAGCCACGCTCGAAGGGCTCCTGGATGGCATACAATTGATTGACTCAGCAACCTCGGTTCCAATCGCTGAACAGGACAAGTTAGTCTTGCAACACCTTTCTGATATGACAGTCAGTCTTTTGATCCATGGCGGAATTGTTTGCTCGCGCACTTTGGAACAATTTTTGAGTACCAACGAACATTACGACTCATCTAGCGCATGCATGATGCTTGCTGCCGCAAGTGCTTTCATGGTGTACAAGGATGAAAGCAACGATAATCTGTGGCCACTGCGTTGCTTGTTACGGACGGCAGTCACTCGCAATTTTCTACCGACTGCTCTATTGCTTCTCAATGCCGTGATCCCTGACGAGCTTCGAAATCGCAGTCGCGATGACACTGTTGGGGGCGAGAGTTTGTCAATGGAATACTGTCTATCGCTTGTCAAACTGATTGTTTCCTCATCTTCGGACGCGGCAGACCTCTTGTTTAAGCTAATCGATGATGTGTCTGGAGTGCTGTATTGGGATTCTCTTGACAACAAAACACGGCTGGCATTTTCTGTGCTGGAGGTGGATGGAAGGCATGTGATGTTGGGCCAATTAGAAGTTCGGTCTTGGGTAGTGCAGCAGCTCAGCGAAATTTTAGAAATAAACGGTGACATGGAGCACGACAAACACAGTGTTCCAACGGAATGGATTTGGAAATTAGCTCGTGCATGCATGGCGAATGCTGGTTGCGATGCACAAGTCCTTTTACCCGCTATGTACGAATCATTAATGAATGGTAATTACGACGAGCTAACTCGGCATGGTCGCATAATTAATGATGTACGGCTCGCATTGAATCCTGCTGCAGAACAAGTTGGTATCGACTTTGATGTGTTGCTACCATCCCTACTCGTATTAAACACCAAAAATGATCCTGTGGCGGGCGTTCCTCTTCAAATTGTAATCAATGCAGCGTGTTTCCATGCCGGCAGATTGGTTTTGCATAAGTCACCATTCGCACCTGATATCGCGTTATTATCAAAGCAGTGCACACTTGTTAACAACCTACAAGCTGGAGCGAATCTGCTAGGCGGCAACGAGGGATTGACGCTTGAATGTTGTGATATATTAATGAGCGAGTGCGGCATGAGTATGGACGAAGCGGAAGATTTCCTTTTAACCGACCAAATTCAAATCCTTTCAACAATGTCGCCACAAACGTTTGTGCTTGGCGAGTCGCTGCTTCATCTTCTTTGGCTGTTGGAGCAGCACGTTCTACATGTGCGCACATATGGAGAGTTTCACGACGCTTCTCGAGGCCGTGTCGACCCAGTATTTGCTGCAAAATTGTTTATGCGAAGCTTTTGGTGCATTACTCGGCAAGACCTCGTCCAAGCAACTCCATGGCTGGTTGATTGGTTGAAAAAGCAGCTTCAAATGGAAGGAAATAAACCAAGTCCTCATCGCCTTGCTTGCGCCGCTCTTATTCAAGTGTTGTTATGGCCAAGCACAAGGGACAATCTAGAGAATGAAAATGCACTTGCATTGCTGCTGAACTTGCCCCCTTCATTTATCATTTTGCTGACTCAATCTTGCTGCGGTTTGTACGAATCACTACCTGCGTATGAAGTCGACGCGAATAGGGTGGAGCTACCAACGTCGGGCCAAAGTCTCGAAGCGTCGGCAGCTACAGTTGACCCGCACCCTTTCAACATGAATTATGATCGTTCTTTTGACGACAGCTTCGCAAGCGCCGTGTCTTCGATTGAAGGCGATGAGTGGTAGCAATTGTAACAAACGCTGCGCGCACGGTGTCACGGGTCAGGTGTGAAGCCCAGCATGCTCCTATAAATTGTCAAAATAAAATTGTGCAGACAACATTGAGGATGTTTAAATGATTATGATAAAGAGTATAACTGACGTCACGACTCATGAACACTTTTTGTTGCGCCTGACCGCCACCGTCTGCCAGAGACATGCGACATATCTATTGGAATGAGTAATGCATACCTATAGATGCCGTGTAAATTTGCGACAAGGTAAATTTGACATACTTGTTTGCTGCAAGGTGTAAATGATTCATAAAGCGTCTATCGCACAATGCACATATTTTTACACCCGGTCGAAAGGAATTCCTGCAAATCACTCCACTCAATCGGTCTACGAATCACATGGTCAAAACCAAGGGGTGCTAGTACAATGGATGTTCCGTCTGAAAGGGGTGGAATCTTGTAGGAACTCACTAGGAAGACGCTCCTTTGTCGGTTGACGCGATTCTCGTGCTCCCACGCCCGAAACTGCGAAACGCACTGGTTGTAGTCAATGCCTGATAAGCCATCGTCGATTAAAACAAGATCCCAGTTCCTTGTCTTAAGTAAGCGGAGCGTATCATGACCGTCATGAACAACAACAACCTTCCAATTGTCCGACTCGAGAAGACCGATTAGTTTGGGCGAGCACATACTGGGGTGATCGGTTGCCATGAGGCATATGGATTGAGCAGCACCTGCGTCCTGATCGCCCATGCGGGCTCGCTTGAGTAAACTATTCGCATTTTCGTCCTCGTTTTCGCTCATCGATTCATCTCCACCAGAATCCCTTTTGCGCCAGCCTCGAGTGGTGTTATTGTCGTCAATTTGTTCCATTTTTTGTGGCATAGCGATGCTGGCAAGCTTATCGAGCTGGTTGGCTCGTTCCTTCACTAAATCGCGCTCCTTTATTTCAGTCAAAGTTTTTATGCTTATTGGCTTGGACAAAAAGTCATCCATGCCAGCAGCAACGCCTTGCTTGGCGACATCATTGTCAGCATGTGCTGATATACCCACAATTATTTGGGCTGAATTTGGACGGTTCAGATTCTCCCAAGCGCGGTATTGACTAACACAGTCAAGTCCATCCATAACTGGCATAAGAAAATCCATCAAGACAAAGTCAAATTCAATCTCCTTCATCTTGTTCAATCCTTCCAAGCCGTCGTTCGCACTGTGAGCCTCGTAACCAAGCTTTTTCAGCGCCATGGCAAGACTCTTTCGAATAACTAACGAATCGTCAACCACAAGTGCACGGTGTACCCGAGTTCCGTCGCTTTGGGTTGCAATTGCTGATTTTCGTGCTGTGATTGTCGAAAGTGGCGCACCGGATCCGTTATTTGTGCTAGAAGCTGAAACTGTCTGTGTGGGAAACGTTGCATTCCGCGAGGAGTTATGCATATAATGGTTGCTACCCAACGTTTCATGAACTACAATATTTTCGGGAATAGATGAAATCCCGCCATGGCGATCAGATGAAATTGTGCTAGAAGGTGGCGGAGGTGTGAGCCTCGCTTCAAACACATCCCGAAAACAGCTATCTGCCACCGCCTTTGCCTGCAAGACGTCACCAACCATGACTGGCACTCGCACACCCACACCAAGGGAAGAGATGCTGTGATGCGAGTTCACTCGAGGCAAGATTGGAGACTTGGGCGATAGCCGAGGCGGTCGGTCGTTGACAAATTTGGATCGGGCACGCATATGACCCGTCAACTCATCAAGCTTGCCCAATCCAAGACTGTCTGGCGCAAACAGAGGTACACTGAACCAGAAAATTGATCCAATTTGGTGCCAGTCTCCTAAATCATCTTTTAAGACGGTTTCAACTCTTGGGCGGAATCCGTATTCCCCGTCGAGCGAGCTAATCAAGGATGCCACCGACGACAAGCAGATTCGCAAATTACTGTCTTCAGACCCACTCGGCTGAAACAAATATTGATACTCTTCTACTGGTATATTCTCGGCCGTATCCTCGCATTCAAACAGCAACTCCGTGTTTCCCTTATGTGGTGTAATTTTCAACCGTATGCCGCCTCGCTTCGTTCGTCCAGCCGCACTCGAAAGTAAATTGAGCGCCGATCGAAAGAGTTTCAAGTCGTCGCATAGCACCATGGGTGGCACTTCAGCGCTCAAATGAATCACTAGCGGTACGGACTTTGGTATTGGCTCCATGAGCATGTGCAAACTTCGTACTAGTTCGTCCATTTTTGTGACTGGCAACTCGCCGTTGCTCGAGTCAAACACTTCATCCGACATGATGGTATCATGTGGATTGGTTCTCAAGTCGTCAATTGCCGTTCGACAAATTCGAATAAGCAACTCCGATGATGTGGATGCCGTAGCTAGCAGCTCCATATGGTGCGGATTGAGTTTATTTGTGACTTCCTCGTCATCCTTTAACAGCGAAAGCGATAACTGAATGGCTGTTAACGGTGTCATAATGTCATGGGCTGTTTATTAAGGAAAGAAGGAACGGAATGAGCAGAACATCAAAGCAAAGTGCCACGCACTAAGCATTATCTCCAAGCACTTGTACGAACCTGTATAGGCAATCAGCTGCGCCGGCGTTTCGTTCCGCACCAAATCCTTGCGTCGGTTCGTCATGGCATCCACGACAAGCTCTGCCATTTGCATCAACGTCTCTTGCTCTTCACTCGACAAGCCTTGCGGTCGCGCCACATCACTAATGATACACAATGTTCCAAGCTTGTAACCTTCCTGACAAATCAGTGGCGCGCCGGCGTAGAAGCGAATGTTGGGAGGCCCTGTGACGAGTGGATTGGTTTGAAACCGAAAGTCCAGCGACGCATCCGGCACCACCAGCACGTTTTGCTTGAGCATAATGGCGTGCGCGCAGAAGGCTTGGCTGCGCGGTGTTTCTCGCACTTCAGTTGGTAGTCCAAGGTTACTCATGAACCATTGGCGGCCTGTGTCAAAGTGATTATGAATTGAGTCAAGAAAAACAACGAAAGATACGACAACGCAAATAAAAACAGAAAATAAACATCCTTGTTTCATTACTTACCTAAATCAACCAAACTAACCAATGCAATTGGAACATTGAACAATTTGGACGCCAATCCAGTGATGCGTTCAAAGACGGCCTCGCGGTCGGCCCCCAGAATCGCATAACTCTTGAGCACCTGCAGTCGCTTCAACTCCTCCCGCATGGACTGCACATTGGTTGTCTCCGGATCAAAGGCTGGCAGCACCCAATCCAAATCGCGACTCGGCGTGTGTTCGGCAGTTGTTGACATGGATTTCATGTCGTCGTCGTCGTCATCGTCGTCTCTTGTCGTTGCTGCAGTCGATGCCGTAAGATCCACTCCCAAGAGAGCCCGACGCAAGGAGGCTTCTGTATCGTAGTCCAGGACGCTGTCAAGTAATAGAGTAACCTGCGTTAGTGATGTGCATCTACATAGTTGTATCTGGTTCAGGAACAAGAAGGAAGCAAAGCGAATTACGTACGATCGGCATGATGATGCTGGCGACGCCATGGTATCTCAGCAATCTAAATTTTACGTAGAATCAAGGATTGCTGAAACAATTTACAAATACAAGATAAAAAAGGCTTGATGGATTAGTCGCCCATGGTCTGTGAGCATCAAATGTAAAGGATCGTCGACCATTCGAGCGTGACAGTCGGAGAAGACTCACCTATGACTCATAAGCGTTCAGTTTACCAGGCATTTTAACCGTCAACACTCAAACCCAGACGCTGATGAAAACGAGAAAAATTATTTATCATGAGTACCACTACGATAAATATGACTCACATGAACCATCTGCCGCCGATCGTTGTGGGTCGTGCCAAGATCTGATCGCGAAAATGACCATGACGAATGACCGCTGATCATCCCTCAATTACAACATACTTGCGACTTCACCTACACAACCTTCAACATGTCGCTTCGATCCATCTTGTTTTCCGTCCTTATTCTAGCCAGCCTTCTACCATTGGCTCATTCGCTATGTGAAACGGAGCTTGGAGACATGCAGGAGTGTCTCACTGGAAACGTTGTTGCCGTCAGCAGCAGCAATAACAACACGGAATTTGACGCCCAACTCTGCGTCGCATGTTTGGGAGACCAAACACCTTCCACAACCTCACTCGACTGCACCGTCAACTACAACTTTGTCTGCACGCTGGCAGACGTGTGCAAGGAAACATGTGGCGATGCTTGCATCGACAAGATTGAAGCCTTTGGATTCTGCACGTCGGAAACCTTCTTTCCAGGATGTCCCCAAGACTGCAGTGCTCCGCCAGATAGTGGCACACCGGAGCAGTTGCAAAACAATACATGCTCCGTCTACTACAACAAGGTGGTGAGCTGCTTGTCTGCCAATTCTGGAAACAGTGCGGCGTCGCCTTCCAACACGGGAACGTGTGACGCATGCATTGGAGCGAACGCGCTTCCATCGAGTGGCGACTGCGTTGCCGCGAGTGACTATGCATGCAACGTTGCGAGTGAGTGCTACCAAGATTGTGGATCGGTCTGTAACGATGAGCTCTTTACGTTTCTGCAGTGTCAAGGTGACAATTTAGCGGGGGAGCAGTGCGCATACGATTCGTGCGATGATACAGGCAAGCCGACGACTGGATCAAGTGCAGCGGCAACCATGGTGTTTAAATTATCTGCAATGACTGCGTTACTGGTATTTGGAGCATTTGCTTTGTAGATATATAATATAAATGATTATTTATAAGTGCGTGCCATGTTGCAGTCGCGTTGCTCTCTGCTCTCTACTACTCCCACTCCTGCAGATATTCCTCCAGCATATCTTCCGGCGCCGGCTCCAGTCGCAGTTTCGGTGGAAAGTAGGATGATAGCTTGCCGTGAACGCACTTTTGCAGCAGAGACTCGGCCGAACTATCATTGAGCCATTTCTTTTGGACTCCCTCCAGTAGTTGCTCCTTTTGATAATTGGTGAGTTTGTCTTCGACCAATATAGATAGCGGCAATGTCCAAAACAGCGTCGCCACTTGTATGGACGGTTTCACGCGACATGCGAGTAGACTAATTGGTTCTCCCTTCAGAGTAAAGATGGAGTGCTTGGTGGCGAGCGATTCTAAACATTCCTGCGCAGTCGTAAATATCCGATGCTCCTCGGCGCGAGCCTTGTCGGATGACGGAAGAGCAGCAGTTTGTTGAGGCGACTTGGAACTAACGACAGTCGTGGGAAAGAGTGGACGGCGCGTATGGCTGGAGTTTTGAATCGTCAAGGCAGTCTCGTTTAACAGGCCAAGACCTTCACGAATGACGGAGGCAAGCTTCTTGTTACGTTGCCTATCCGCTGAAAAGAAGCGACGCTGGAAGATTTTTGCTAGATTCCTATTATGATATAAATAAAGCATCGTCTTGTGCAATGGAAATGTGGGAAAAAGACAAGTCGAGACGAAAGATAATATGTTGTGGCACGATACTTCGGGTGGACGCGATTTTGAAGATGTCGTAGTAGAAACCGATGAGACAATTTACAAATAATAGGGGATGACGCATCGGTTCTGACGTCGGTTCTTTCGTCTTGCACCAAAAATTCCGTCACAATTTCGACCATGGCGACCACTCGACGTTGCAAGTCGTTCCGCTACCTATTGCGACTGCTACCACTGCTGCTAGTAAGATCGAATGCTTTCGAAATGCCTCGAATACGCCCATGGAAAGCGGTAGATGCGAGAATTGCTCAAGCCGCAGATCCAGCAGCACCCGCAACAGTAGCCGAAGAAATATCATGCTCAACAACAATATCAAGCACCAACCAACGACGAAAGTTATTGCTACAAACTATTGCTACTGCAACAAGTACTGCATTGGTTACATATTCTCCTCAATTTGCATTTGCGCTACAAGCAACTGACAAATACCTCATTCCGACACCTCCATATTCCAAAGAATTGTCATGGCCACTGGGCAAAATTGCCTTTTCCCTGCTTCCCCTGGCTGGTACGTTTACACGTCGCGCCACCATTGAAACATGCATTGTGCCAAACACCATTTGGACGCACGATCAGCTTCAAGGCATCGTCAATGTCAATGTTCCGATCCGACAAACCGTCGTTCGACTCCAAAGTGGAGGCTTGTGGATACTCAATCCCGTGGCACCGACACTGCAGTTGCGAAACATGATGGATCGACTCGTGAAACTGCATGGTCCCGTCAAGCACATTGTCTTGGGCACGGTGGCGCTCGAGCACAAGGCAACCTTTGGGGACTTTTCGGCGCACTATCCAGACGCCACTTTGTGGATACAACCGGGTCAATGGAGTTTTCCAATCAACTTGCCCATTGAGTATTACGTCAAGCAGCGAGGTAAACGACTGCGTGACATACCAGTGCTTGGATCAAAGCAAAATGCCAAGTATGTCACGAAGGAGGTTTCACCACAAATTCCCGCATGGGCCAATGACTTTGACTACGAGGTTTTGGGGCCCTTTTCCTTTCAATCCGTCGGTGGCTTTTCCGAAACTGCCTTTTACCATAAATCCACCAAGACACTGCTCGTGACGGATACCGTTGTCAGTGTCACCAAGACACCGCCGGCCATTATCCAGGAGGATCCGCGCGCCTTGCTCTTTCACGCGCGCGACGCGGCTCGTGACACTGTACGCGACACTGCTGCAACGCGAGAAAAGGGATGGCGACGCATGGTGCAGTTTGGTCTCGTCTTTTTTCCGTCGCAGATTGACGTTGCCAGTGCAGCCGAAGCACTCGTGGATGCTTCAAAGGTGCCAAACGAGTTGCGCAACCTTGGCGACGGCGCCATTCCAATATCATCACTCTATCCATGGTCATGGCATGACAATGATGCAGACATTCGTAACTTTGAAGCAATCAGTCAAAATGGTAAACTGTTTTGTCCTCCCATTCTGACCAAGCTTATTCTTGATCGTGAGCCGCAAGCAACGTTGGAATGGGTCGACCGAGTCTGCACTCGTTTCAAAGACATGCAACGAATCATTCCTGGTCATTTGAACAATGATGTACGCGTCAGCGGCTCGAGAGAATTTTACCAAGCGTTTGATCCTTTACGAAGTCAACCAAACAGACCGGTTCCGCAACGGGCGCTCGCCGAAGACTTGGCGCTACTGCAATCGGCGAGCGACGTGCTGACGAAGTACGGCATCGTTGCTCCAAGTCAAGTATGTGACGGCGAGCCAGCAAGAAGGCGAGGCAGGTTTGCGGGATAAACTTTAGTGTGGAAATACATTGTCGGAAGACTATAAAACAAGTAGCTCATGCGGTATATTAGCTTTTACCTAACGTGAGTCGGTCGTAGGATTGGTTCCAACAAGCTTTCTCATCCCAAATGGCGACTTGATCATCGGCTTGTCTTAAACAATGACATTATAGAGATTCTTGATCGCTACATGCTGGACGAGTGACGATGAATGATGCAGCCTGTTTTGGTCCAGACGAGTCGCCTTTTGATTATTGCGCGAATAATGAGCAAGTCCGCCATTTGCGTGCGATGCGAACTTGCAAAAGCGTCGCATCCCACGAGTGCCGCTACGACTTCTTACAAGCGATTTTGATGTGATGTTTGATGGCCTTTGTGACATTGTCATCCATCACAATCCACCAAACTGCGCCAAGCCCTTCCACCATGACGACGTCTCGTCGTGCATCAAATCGCAGTAAGCCGCCGCCGCCGCCGCAGCAAGCGAGTAACATGGCAAATGATAACAGCGCAAGCAGCAGCAATGACAATGAAATGAAAATCATCCATCCATCGCCAGATGAAGATTTTGAAGCGCTTGAAATTCTCCGCAAGCTTGACGCTCGCCTCGAAAGGTACGAGCGCCGCTTCATTCAACTCATTGACGAGGAGAAGGACCAGTCGGTTCGCCGCATTCAAGGCAAGCGCTTTGAAGTTTTTTGCTCGTCTACCTACAAGCCGTGCAATGCCTTTGATGAATTGTGCATGCTAGTTGCAGGTGATGACGACCAAGACGAATCTACGTTAGAGGCTCGCGCCCAGCAAATAAAAGAGAGAATGATAAATTTTGCAATTAAACAAGCTGGAAAAGATGAACGCTTTCCATCCAGTCGGTATTCCTATAACAATTTTTCCTTGCTGATTACCTACGATGCGGTGGACGCGCAAGGTCCGCACATTGACTTGCTTTATCCAAACGCTCAGTTTGGCCTGCTTCTGACAAACTCCAGTCCTGGAACCATTTCGTACAAGGTCAAGTGCAATATTATATGTGCGCGCGATTTACCAAAGCATGTTGCTTCGTGGAAGAATGCGCCACCGAAGCTGCTGGATGCCATGTCCAATGAGGAGTCTGGTGCCGCGGCTTTGATTCGCTCCTTTGGCGATACCTTGCATGTTCAACTAAAGGCGGTCAAGACGAAGCTCCTTCACTGCGGAGACTGCACTTCGCTTCCTGGAAGCTTGCTGCATGCAGGGCCGTCGTGTCCAAAGTTTCGAGCCATTCTATTCTACTCGGCGACTCCGCGAGACGGCGAACATGAAGATGCTACGTCAATCGCCGAGTACGATCCCGACACGCAATACTTTGGAGCCTTGCTGCTCGCCGACATTTGTCCCGTCGTTTGGCCGGCCCTTGATGACGATTCCAAAGTCTTTATGCTCGAGCGCTTGGCCGAGTACGCCAAGCTGGCCAAGAAGCAACACGTTCGCAACGTATACTCGCACGTGAACCAAAACCATTTTTGCCACGCCTTTTTGCAGTCAATTGAGTACAGTCTCTACAAGAAAGATGGTTTTGCTGATATACACGACTTCATCAAGGCGGAAGCCAAAACACAGCGAACCGTGTTTCTGTCGCCAGTGGTGCAGGGCGAGTCTGTGTCGCTGGACAAGCTGGAAAAGATTTCAATTTCGCGGCTCTACACGATAGAAGAGAATGGAACAGCCAAGCCTTTTCGGCATCAAATTAGCGTCTATAAAGACTTGACGGAGCGACTTTTGGCTGCTGAAGAGGCCGCGGCGGAGTCGGAGTCAGACTCAACGGCGACCAAGCGAATTGTTCGCGACATTTTGATACATTACCACGCGGATGGGTGCTGGGAAGGGCACAATGGGGGATACACGCTGGAAACGCCTGTTGGGACTTTTGATCTGTTTAACGGATCCAACGGAGTATTGAGGGCTTCGGGTGGCGAAGTCATTCCATGCTTCCCGGGCAATGTCGGCAAGCGCAAGCGAGTGTAAGAATCCCGCTTGTACATGGGGAATTGTGTCACAGAAATCAGATTTGTCTATACTTTGGTGAGTATAAAACATGCTTACTGCAATGCCTTATCGTTGCTATCTTGTGAAGTATCTCGGAGCATGATTGCCAGTCGCGAATGAATATATGCGAACGAGCGCAGATGAACAGTTTCGAAACAAATTTTTGTATGCAGTTTGCTTTAGTATTTAAACCATGGCTATCTATCTTACTATCAACACATTAGCAACCGATACCAGAATGAGTACAAATTGTACCAGTAAGCTCATGTTGACATATCTACTGGAAGGGCGACCGTCAACTTCCTGGCAAGTTCCACAAGAGCTTTTGCAGCTACAGCATCCTTCTTCAGCTCACAGAATGCCTTGCCGTCTTCGCAAGCCTTTAGCAAGTCAGGATCTAACGGCAGCGTGCCCCAAAATGGAGCACCGTAATCATTGGCCATTTTCTCCGCGCCGCCATGAGTTGTTGAGAATACATCTGAATTGACAATCATGTCAAGCATCTCCGGACACGTTTCTTTCAACTTTGACAACACTGCATCCGTGCAGTCTGTTCCTTCCGGATTAACAAACGAACATTTACTAAGCTGCGTCTGATACGTGCTCATATTCTCAACAATACCCAATACCTTGACATTTGTCTTGGTACAAAAGTTTAGTTCCTTGCGAACGTCCGCCAAACTCACTTCCTCCGGCGTCGTGACAACTATTGCTCCCGCAACAGCATTGGCCCGCTGCAGGTACTGAACGGTTGAAATATGCTCGTCCGATGTTCCAGGTGGCGTGTCAATGATCAAATAATCCAAACCGTCAGTATCACCCGTCCAATCCACTTCCGTCAAGAATTGTTGAATCAGTGCATTCTTCCTCGGCCCGCGCCATACAACCGCTTGGTTAGGATCCTGCAACATGAAACTAATACTCATGACTGCCAAATTGTGCGGTTTCACGTAGATTGGCGTCCAGGCGCCGCTGCCCGCCTTGTGAATCTCCTGTTGGTAGGCGGCGTTGCCCAGCACCATGCGAGGAGCCGAGGGTCCGCACAAGTCAACGTCCAGCAAACCAACGGCGTAGCCCTGACTGGCGAGTGTATGGCAGAGTTGGGATGCTACAGTGCTCTGGGAGTAGTAGGGGAAGGTACTGTGTGTTTAGTCCAGATGTGCAACGATAAAGCAAACGAGCGTGTGTGACAGGGTCCGTGGTCCGTGTGACAGAGTCATCAAAACCATCAGCAAGCAGCATCAGCATCCAAATTAAATGTACTATACATATACACGTACCTTCCCAACTCCTCCCTTGCCCGACAAGACCAAGACAACGTTGGAAACGTTTCCTAGCGCCGTCTGCAGTCGCATTGTTTCGTCCTGCACCACTGCTTGGTCTTGCTGGAACTGACCAGAGCTGCAGGCGGCTTGGCTCGGACATCCATCACATGCTGTAAATACGAAACGATTGATTAAAAATCAGTACTGTGATTGATAATGCTAAATGGCGCTCAAAAATGCAAATTTTCTTTGAATCATACCGGAAGCCTTTCCAGCCTTTTCCGAGGACGGGCCGACGCATCCTTCATTGGCATTGGCTGGAACTTCTGCCGCTCGCATTGTAGTGGTCGGAATAATAGAGGTTGACATTTTGAATAAGTCTCTTGTACTATTGTCTATAGTGAGACTTGCAATGGAGAAAACGAATGAAAGAAAATGCCATGGTCGAGAAAACGATGGCATTTTAAAACCGATGGGATACTTAGCTATCGTCTTTTGATATTACAATACTAACACGCCTTTGTACGATTGTACGTAAAGCAAGAAAGCCTCTTACATAAAATATCGTGATGATATCAAACTAAATATATCGAGACTTGACAGATATCGCAAACCTAGTCTTGCATCGTCGTCCATCATACCAATCCAAGCATCACTGCCAAGCTTTCAACATCAACAAACCTGCATTCAACCGTATACTGCCTCACTTTGCACCAACAATCTTGTACGCCGCATCCTCCTGGCCCGGACCTAGCTCCTTCAGCTTTGCAAGAAAGGCGCGCACACCCGACTTGGAGCGGAACTTGTGCCCCTTTGGCGACTGGTAGTAGGGATCAAGACGAGAGGGATCCGACTTGCGGGGTCGGTGCTGCACCGTCCATCCAGTCGGCCACTTGTCGGGTTTCTTTGGATCAATCAAACCGTGCAAGGGTAAGTATGGCGGTTCGCCAGCATCAGCGGCAGACGCAGCCGCCGCTAAATCCTTGCGAGACTTCTTGGCGGTGGCGGCGGAAGCGGTTTTGGCAACAGACGCCGCCCGCTTCTTGGCCGAGGTTGTATCCTCCTTGGCCGATCGCTTCTTGGACGAGGCGGTGACCGCCTTCGGCGATGACTTTTTAGTTCCAGTAGTGCTAGCCTTTTCCGCCTGCTTGGCAGCCGCAGCCAAGTTGAAGGGTGACGATGATGAAAGGGAGCTACCGGCCGACTTGCGAGGCGTCGCCTTGATGCGAGCAGAGCGAGCAGCCTCCTCCTTCTTGTTGCTCATCATGGTCTTGCGCGCCACTTTGCCCTTGATGCGAACCGTCTGCATGTGCTCTGGTTCAGCAACGTTAGCTTTGCCTTCGCTTTTGCCTTGCATAGTTTCGTCGCCAATTAAATCTGCAGCAGGCATCTTGCGATCGCAATCGTCATCATCGTCGGCGGCGGGCTTGCTATTTTCTTCCTGCGCTGGTTCGCTTGCTGGTTCCACCTCCATCTTGGCGTCCGCATATACCGCGGCGGCTGGCATCTTGCGATCGCCCTCGTCATCTACTACCTCCAAATTTTCCGCCTCGGCAAGCTTCTCGTCGCCAATTTCAACATCACCTGTCTTGTCTTGATCCTTGCTTTCCGCCGCATCATCAGTATCTTTTGGTTGTTCCTTTGCAATTGCAAAAGCAGAAGCAACGGGTGGATCTGAAGCATTCAGAGTGTCAATAACCGCACCTTCCTTGTCCTCGGCGTCAGCAGCAGCGTTATCGTTCTGCTCAGTCGGCGTCGCCATGGTCGCTTCATTAGCTTCATTACTCTCGACTGTTTCCTTCTTGGGAGTCGTAACAGCTCCTTCCTGGTTATTGTTTGATGCGACGCTTGCCGCAGCCGCTGGTGGCGCTGCAGCCTCCACCAGAGCGGCAAAGTCAATCGCCGCCGCAGCCGCCGCCGCAGCCGCCGCCGCAGCGTTAGTAGGCGCGCCGCTTGCAGCGTTCGCCGTCGGAGGTGTCAAGGCTTCCAAGAGCTTTTCCATGCTAATTTTTCAATGGAAGGACAATCTTTTTCGGCAGCTTTCGTCCGAAAGGTTTTGTTGTGGATCACTCCGCGGATGCAAGGCTCTCGCGCGACCGTAAAAGATCGTGTCGCAGCGACACTTTTAAGATCCAGGTTAACGAGCCGCAGGATTGATAGTCGCACCAGTACCGTTTGGATTCGCGTTCGCCATTGAGCTCACTCACATTCTCATTTGCCTCCGTATTTCCTTCATTTGCATTGTTTCTGCTGCTGCCATTAAATTATATATCATGTCGGCCTCTATCTCTTTCTCTCCTGCTTCTGCATGACCATGGGTACGATACGCAGCTTGCTATCCGATGGAATTCACCTCTTCAACTCTTCTAGGCCATAGGACGCTATGAATCGCGTCATGCGCTGTCTGCATTTTCTCCATTATAGGCGTGGGCGCCAACAACAAACATTGCAGGTTGCCATGAAATGATCAATGCGGTTTTTGGAATGAGCTCACTTGCATGAAACGTATTGAGTTTGCGCAAAGTGTCAACTCGTTGCGTACAGCTCGCCAAAATGTCAAAAGAAGGATCGACCTAACCAAAAGCCAGGTTGCTCGAAGTGGAGGCAGCTGCGAACGACGGGGGAGCACCAATAGTAGAACTAGCGTGAATGAGTGGAAAAAATTGAATGTTAGCTTGGTCGACGGCTTTTATGAGTAATAAACTGCCTCTTTGACGGTGCAGCAGCCGACTTAACACATCAACATAGCCTGACATCGCAAACGAGTAAGATGCCATAAGGACTTCATAATGTACGTAAAGCACTGTAAGTGCATCTCTATCATTATATAACTTTACGAAGAATCACTATCTTCGCTCGATTCGTCCTCAGAGCTGTCAGAAGCATCCTTCTTTTTAATTGGCGTAGGAGATGGCTTCGCTTCATCGTTGCTTTCGTCTTCGTCGCTGCTATCGTCCCCATCTTCGCTACCTTCTTCGTCCCCGCTTTCTTCTTCCTCGTCGGATTCCTCATCTTCGTCGGATTCCTCTTCCTCGTCCGAAGAGTCGCGAGCTGCCGCCATGTTTTGCAGTGTCATAATCAACTCCGCTTCCCGCCCCAGAAACTGCTCCATCATGGCGTCGACATTATCAAGTTCACTTGGAACAACCTCCCCAACAAGAGCAGCAACCTGGCTGCGATATGCAGCTCTTGTTGCTTCGTCGGGAATGACCAATTCCTCACTTGTTTCCGCCTCGTTATCTGATTCGTCATCTTCTTCACTTTCCTCCGATTCTTCCTCGCTGCTTTCTTCATCAGCGCTTTCCTCGTCTCCGCTTTCATCTTCCTCTTCTTCGCTTTCATCCTCGCTATTTTCTTCCTCTGCTTTGACTTGCGTTGCCTTCTCATCGTCACTGCTTTCGTCTTCGTCGCTTTCTTCGTCATCTTCCTTTTCGTCAGTACTTTCGTCCTCCTCTTCGTCGCTGCTCTCACCTCCGCTGCTTTGTGCTTCCTTTGTTGTATCAATTTTGCCCGTCTGATTGTTGGTGGGATCCTCCGTCAATACTGGTAGACTCTCAGCTGTTACTACCGTTGGCTGCACCATTCGCTCGGGCCTCACGTCACCAATCAACGCTTCTTCGGCGGTCTTCTCCTTCGCGAGAGGCATATCGGCAAGTGCGTCATTGTCGGAACTTTCCGCAGAGCTACCATCGTCTACACTTGACCAGCCTACCTCGTTTTCCTCGCTGAGAGCCGCTATTTCATTTATTGCGTCCGGATCCTTCGATAGTAATGCCGCTTCGGCGGCGGCTGCTGCTGCCTGCATCGCTTCCACATCATACGTAATGACTTCCTGTTCTTCGTCCAACATTTCTTCAGTAGATGTCAAGCTACCGTCGTCGTCATCGAGTATTTCTTCCTCAGTAAACTCTTCTTCGTCGACTATTTCTTCGTTCGCTTCCTCCGCAGCTTTGATGGCGTCAATCATGGATATTCTGGCGGCAATCTCCTCCTCCAGCGTCTCAGGCGTCACTCCTTCTGTAGCAAGATCTGTTGTTGCAGAATTTGGAGACAAAACCGATGCTCCTTGAGCATCGTATGCATCATTAAATATTAAAAGTTTGTCGTCTGATCTCGTCATGACGCCCAGAGCACCATTGCTTGGTATGGGAATGCCGATGTCCGGCTGCGTTAGGGGTGACATTACGGTGTCACTGTCTTGCGGCACGGCCGATTCTTGATAGCGTTGATTGTAATGACCTTCGCTTGTTGAGGCCAGAAGAAGGTCGTACTCCTTTGAAGGCTGAGATGTGCCATCACCGTCGTTCAATAAGTTTCCAAAGTGATCAAGATCACCGGTTGCAAATAGAATGTCTGCGGAATCATCCAAGTATGCACCTTTGTGGGCAGAATGGTCTTTATCTTTCTCTGGTTTCTCAATTACAGCAGCAACTCTATTTTTTCTGAAATCGTAACAAACATATATGCCGATGCAAAGAGCAGCAATGACCACAGCAACAGCGGCTGCGATGCCTATGATTGCGCCCATGCTCGGATAGCTGTCATTCGTTGATTCTGCTGCTTCCGAAGACTCCGGGGGCTTGATGGGTAATATAGATGACACGACAGTCACCTCACTTGTCGGATTAATTTCTTTTAGTTTAGCATCAAGTTTGCCCTGGTCAATGGCAATCTGCGAAAGGGCCTGGTAGCTCTGAGTGATGCTCGCTTTGTTTTCAGTGTTGCTTCGCAAAAATAAGACAAACGAAGCGTAGGCAGTCTGGCATGTCGCGCCAGGCGCAACAATTGCTGGGCACACGGAGTCATCAATTTGATATATTTCCGGGGAGCCAGCTTTTAAATCACTGACCTGCAACCGCCGTCCACGAAGTCTTGATTGCATTATCGTGTTTATAAGGTCTTCGATGAATTCAGCGTAGGCTTCATCAAGTTCTCGACGACGGCGTCCATCGGCCAAAGCGGATGCATTCAAACCACTGTCGATAGACAGGAGAAAGGAATTATATACTGGCAACTCTTCCTCGTCACCAGTTGGACTTAAGCTGTTATTGTACGCCTGAATAGCCAAATCGACCTGCTCGCAAAGTCTCGCAACATTCCTTTGCTGGTCTTTTGTCGCATCTTGACCTGGTTCAGCACCGGTGATATCGATAGCACCGTTTTGACTCAAATCATAAAATGCGTTTTGAAATACTGAATCCAATTCGTCAAAGGTGATCGCTTGAGCATTTAAGATCTTTGCAATGAACCTCACATACTCTGACTGCACCAAGATGCTGTCGCGGTTCACGTTAGCGACAACCAGAGCGCTGTTGCAGGCTGATCGAGCATCGTTGCTAGGGACGTTAGTGGAATAACCGGATTCAGGTTGTTCCGCTGACGCTACCGCCGCCAGAGTTGATACACAGATGGACTTTAAATTGTCCGACTGGACAATTGTCGGCGTAGCGCCCGGTCGTGATCCAGTAATGCTTATGAAACCACTAGCGTCGGTCAAATCCTCATAATTGGTTTGCAGGGGCTGAGCGAGTTCTGAAAAGGCTTTATTTATGTAGCTAAGATAGTTGATTGAAAACAGTTGACGTGAGTGTTGTGTTGTTGACATCACGTGGCGCGATTCAATATCGTCCAAAAACGCAGTTGAGCACTCACCGATTATCCGTCAAGCGGTTCAAAAAACGAACATATTCCATATCGTCTAACTGCTCGTCTCGACTTATATCTGAGACAACCATGGCTATCTTACACGAATTCAACTCGGTAGCATTAATGTCTGTGGTGTTCAAAGTGGAGCTGTCGTTATCGCCTGGATCGTTGGAAAGTGTATATTGCATGCAACTCATGACACCATACACTTGGGAGCATATATCTTGTATTTGTACCAGCTCCTCTTCCGTAGGAGTCGCTCCTGGCTTGGATCCAGACACGCTGACCATCCCTGTTCCATCAGAAAGCTCTTGAAAAGGTGTCTGAACAACTTCCGGTAATCCGGCGAATGTAGTGACTGAAGAATATTTGTTCCTTGTCAACCTATTTAGAAAACGAATCCATTCAAATTGATCGAGCATATCATCGCGGTTGGCATCGCCAATGATAAGAGCAATCTTGCATGCAGACGTTTCCGATTCGCTCAGCGGTGCTGGCTCTGGGCATGTCAAGTTACCGGCACTGGCACCAGAAGGCGGCGCGATGGTGCCATTGGAAGCCACAGCGACGGCGGACCATACTGCGCCACAAAAATCCTCCAAGGCCGATGCGTTTGAAGCAGGCATGGGATCAGAAGCAATTCCCCAAGCATGAATGACGGTCACGTCCCTGTATGACTCAAAAGTGGATATTAGCGAGGGATCCAGATAGCGAAAAACCTTGGAAAAAGTGTTGTTGCCGAGAATGTTGACAAAATTTGTGTACTCGTCCGTAACAAGACTCTCATCCTGGTTAACATCAGCTACTTTCAAAGCGCCAATGCAGCTGATTGTTGATGGAGTCAGATCGGCAACAAATACAAGAGGGTCTGACGACGTATTATTAGTTTCTGCCTCCATCGGTGGCTGAATGACGCCTGCTGTAAGTCGCGATACCGCCTTCCAGACGTCTGTGCACAATCCTTCCAGTGACGTTGCGTTCGGAGCAGGTATCGGATTAGATCCAATACCAGTAACATGTATAACACTAACATCTCGTCGCGAATCGAATATAGATTGCAAAGACTCGTCAAGATAGCGAAAGGCTTTCGAAAAGGAATCTTGACCCAAGACATTGACAAAGTTTGTATACTCATCGGTCGCTAGACTCTCATCCCGGTTGGCGTCAACTTGTTTCATGGCGTCGACGCAAACTTGCGTCGCAGGCGTCAAGTCAGAGACGGCGATAGGCGCCTCGGTCGGAATGACAATTGGCAAGGCATTCAATATTTCGGTGCATAGTTGTTCCAGCGCAGTCGCATTGGTCGCCGGCATTGGATCCAAGAATATGCCAGCTGCCGGAATGACCGTGACCTCTCGATGCGACTCAAAGACAGCAATGAGCGCTGGATCCAAGTAGCGAAAGGCTTGCGGTGACGTGTTATCAGTCAATATATTCACCAAGGCAGTGTACTCATCCGTCGCTATTTGCTCGTCCAGATTAGCATCGGCTTGCTTCATGGCGGTGACACAGGTTTGCGTGCCTGATGTCAAATCCGCAAACGCCACTGGTGGTGCCGTTGGCGCCGCGGTCGGTGGCAAAACTGCGCCCGCTCCAGATACTTCCGTCGGTATAGCGATTGTTCCATTCGAAACTTTCAAAACAGCCGTCCAAACGTCAGTACACAAGTCGTCCAAATAGACAAAGTCTTGCGCCAGCACTTGATTGCTAGCTTCGGCAACGTTAGCACCAGTCACGGGCATGGCGCTAAAGACCCGTCGAGCTTCGAATATGCCAATCAGCGATTCATCCAAGAATCGAAAGGCTAGCGGAAAGGTTTGCTGGCCAAGAATGTTGCAAAAGGCGGTATACTCGTCGGTTGCCAGGTTGTCATCCTTGTTGAAATCAGAAATGCCAATGGCATTGAGGCAAACTTGCGTGGAAGCTGACAACTCTGAGACTGGAATGGGCGCTACGGAGGGTGGCGAGGATGGCGCAGACGTGACTGTAATTGTCGGTAATAAGCTGGGTGTGCTGGATGGTAGAACAGATGGCGACTCTGAAGATGTAGTCACTGGTATTGCTGGTGATCCAGTCCCTGACGTAGTATCAGTTATTGTAGGTGTAATTGATGGAGCTTGCGACTCGGGAGCAAGCGTGGTTGCAAACAATGATGGCGCCTTTAATGGTATTGTTGAAGCAGTCGGAGCAACCGTAAATCCAATGGACTCTGCACTTGTCGGTGCCAGACTTGTCGTCGACGTTACAGAGGCACTGCTAGTGCTTGTGGCAGTTTCCACTGCCGTTGGCAGCATGGTCAGCAACGGCGGTTCCGTGGCGACAGGAGCTTCGGTTGCTACATTTGATGCCGCCACCGTGACTTCCAGATTCGTCATGCTGCAAAAGTTGCGCTGCCAAACGTCATTTTCATTCGCAAAACTGACTGCCGTCGCAATGCCAGCAAAGTCAACAAAGACCGTCTGCACACTCTCCGGCAGTTCCGCAAACGCAAAGCCAGAAGCAGCGTCGTTGGTCAAGTCGTTCACCAAGGCGACATACTCCTCTTCATCCAATACGTTATTGCCACTGGCGTCTGCTGTAGTGGTACTTGCGACGCAGGATGGCGCATCCACGCCAACGCTCCAAACGTTGTAAATGCTATCGTACAGCGAGTCACACAATGCAAAGGTGGCGTCGTAGTTTGGATCAGCAGCAGCTACCGCAGCGTCATTTGCGCCGGCGATCAGTATGCCACCACTCGTCGAGTCTTCATTGGCGGTGTAAAATTCCGTCACGCTTGGTGGAACGTTGGCAAAGTCGTTGAAAATGTCAATTTTTTGGTGGCTCAGCTCCAGAACGGCTGCGGCATACTCGGTGCGGTCCAAGCTCAAGTCAATATTGGCATCGGCTCGTTGCAGTACGCCAAAGCACTTTGTGAAATAATTGATCGATTGAGCTGAAACGACAACGTTTGATGCAGAAGAAGTGAATAGAAGAATGAGCAGCAGGAGCAGTCGGGGCTGCTGCTGCTGCCGTTTGCCGAGTTGAGCGAAACGTCTCAGCACATGAATCAACAAACTACTTGAGTCATTCCATATCAACTTCATTCTCCGTTCTAATAGTTGCTGCATCACTGCGAAACAAGTGGATTGTCGGGTTTCACGTAGTCTTGGTCGCTTCATATTGATGGGTCGTGCTGCTAATGGTTGCTGGGTTTGGTCACCGCAAGCATTCGCTGCCATTATAGCGCTGTACTATACTACAAATACACTCTGTATTGGATGCTGTTGCTTCAGTGCGATCTGCTACGGTAGTAGCTTGATGAACGACTGTAGGCCAAAATTAATCATGGGCATGGCCAACTTTTGCCGCTTGAACGGACTCGGCCCTCCATCGTCGTCGCCCAATTCGCCCTTGATCGTGATCCGACGAAACGAGAGAGTACACTTTGAACCATAGTAGTTGTGAATTGTCAAAACAAGTCATAACTTACTATCCATTAAACAGTACAAAATGGCTGAGCTGCTTCCGAGCAGTCGAGGCACGATCAATCCTGCATGACTGATTTTTGTCGCACCGGTATACTCTGTCCGAAGCGCCAACATGGCATCACTTGGTCCAGTCCAAAGCATACCGTATACCGGTAGCTTTTTCTACTCGCAGCTAGCATTATTCTTTGCCATGTCATGCCAAACATGAAGTTTACTATTGCAAGGATGTTGCAGCAGTTGAATGACTTCTTGGTGTATGTTTCTTTGTGTCTGCTACACTCGCCAGCATCAATTCATATACAATACCGCGGTAGCCTATAATAATATTCATAGATATCACTTTATACAGTAGTAAGCATATTTTACTAGTCATCATACTCGCCCGAGTAGGTTGTACGAGACCGGCTGCCATCGCCACTCACGTACGAGCCCGACTGGTAGCTTCCTTCCTCGCCGGAGCGGTAGCTTTGCGATCCTTCGTCTCCACTCACGTAGGAACCTTCTTCCTCTCCCGATCGATATGACCGCGAGCCTTCTCCGCTAACGTATGACCGTTCTTCCTCTCCCGATCGGTATGATCGCGAGCCTTCTCCACTAACGTAGGAGCCTTCATCCTCTCCCGATCGGTATGATCGCGAGCCGTCTCCAGTAACGTAGGAGCCTTCATCTTCGCCCGAGCGGTAGGACCGTGACCCTTCACCACTGACATAGGAGCCTTCATCACCTGAGCGGTAGGAGCGAGAACCTTCACCACTTACATATGATCCTTCATCACCTGATCGACGAGAACGAGAGCCTTCACCGCTAATGTAGGATCCTTCGTCACCTGATCGACGAGAGCGAGAGCCTTCACCACTAATGTAGGAACCTTCATCAACTGAACGACGGGAGCGAGAGCCGTCACCGCTGATGTAGGAACCTTCGTCACCTGAACGACGGGAACGAGAGCCTTCACCGCTAATGTAAGATCCCTCATCCTCTCCGGATCTATAGGAGCGCGACCCTTCTCCACTGACATAGGATCCTCCGTCCCTTGATCGATATGACTGACTGCCTTCCCCGCTTCGATAGGATCCAGTTCTGCTGCCGTCTCCACTTCGATACGAGCCTGTTCGACTTGCTTCTCCACTATGATACGATCCAGTTCGGCTCCCTTGGCCACTTATGTATGAACGAGTACCATCGCCGCTAACAAATGAACCTTGATCATCTCCGCTGTAGTGAGACCCAGTCCGGCTATCGGCGCCACTAACGTAAGATTTGGATCCTTCGCCGCTAACGTACGATCTTTGATCGTCTCCGGAGCGAATGGAGCCTGTTTGATGGCTTCCGGTCCGACTGCCAGAGTATTGCGACCCACTGACAACGCTTCCACTTGCTGCAGTGCCATCTTCCTTACTGTAATACGACTGCGATCCTGTGCCTGATCGCTCGTCACTGTAGTAAGATCGAGACCCGCTGCGTTCACTGCGAGAATATGAGCCGCTTCTGCTGTCGGATCGACTCTGATCGTCCGAGTAGGACCCACTCTTGCTGTAGCTGCCTTCGCCATCACCATAACCGTTATCAAATCCGGCATTCTGGGCACCAAAGCCGAAATTATTACCTCCAGCTGCGAATCCACCACCGTCATCAAAGGCACCAACTTGAACGCCAATTGTACTGGCTGCAGCAATGGCAGCGGATCCTTCAGTACCACCTGGACCGAAAGGTATATTTTCGCGCTGAGGCATTGCTTTACTCTTGTGTACCGCCTTGCGAGCGCGTTGCGTCGCCGAACGTTCCTCCATTGTTTGTAGTGTGTGAATCAACTCCGCTTCTCGCCCAGAAAATTGGTCCATCATTGCGTCAATGTTGTCCACCTCATCTGGCACTACTTTTTTCACAAGCGCTTCTACCTGTCCTCTATATTGTGCCCGCCTTCGTAACTCTTCCGACGAATAGCTGACGAATGAGTCTCCAGCAGAGTCGTCATCTCGTGTCCGGTCTGGGTCGTACAGCACAGGTTTTGGCTCTGTTGACGAATTATCCGAGCCATCCGAGTGACTCAGACCTTCGCTTTCTTGTAGCGATGGTCGGCTAGGTTCTGAACCATCTCCGTCTGTTAAGTCGTTGTCAATTTTTGTAGCTGCGGCCATGACACCGTCCCAATTTCCTTGGTCGACCATGGCGTCCAAATGACGCATATTGTCGGGTATTTCTGCAGTCTCGAAATTTGGTTCTTTTCTAAATGCAACATCGTCGTCGCCATCATCATAGGACTCGTCGTCTTCCGAGCCAGAATCTGAATTGGACCCCGAACGATCACCAGACTGTCTACTACGTGAGGCCTTTGAATATTGGTCGCCGGTGGTGGAACCATCGCCTCGTTTGCCCCACGCACTTTCGAATACATTATCCCCGTTCGCACCAAAAATATCATCCGTCGTATTCCCCATTCCGGCGACTGGGTCATCAAAACCATAGTCTGCAAAGTCATTTGCCGCCGTATCATTGAAAGCGTCAACTCCCAATTCACCGATAGCGCCGTCGAAAGTTCCGGCTGCCGCCTTCTTCTTTCCCAAACCAAACTTGAATTTGTTACCCTTACCGCCACCTACAGCGTCCTCGTCGTCGTGTCCGCTTTGCGAAGGATCTTGATCCATGACACTAAAGGCGTTGCTTTCATCGTCGTCATCTCCATATTTAAAATCATTGTCGGCCGCTTCTTTCGGAGTGGGTGCCGTCCCAAACTCGTAGTCATCATCGTCGTCATCCCCATAAGCGGCTTTTTCAATGTCGGCCGTCTTGTCGGCATCTTCGTCCTTGCGGTTTCGCTTGAATATACATGGTATTTCCGGCAGCCATATCATCACGTCTTCGCAACTCATATTGTTGCGACGAGCGTAGAAGATTCCTCCTCCAACAAAACAGATGAGCAAGAGGACAACAATGATAGACGCTGCAATTGCACCAGTATTAGATTTTTCACCCGACTCCTCGGATTCGCTCTCATCGTCGTCCGTGGCGACACCGGGGTCTGCTGGAGGCTGAATCGGCAAGTTGGAATTGACGACGACTAGCGCCGTCGCTTGGTATGCTTCGAGTATATCCGCTTGCAGATCCTTCGGAATATTTTTCATGGTCTGCTGCATGAGCTGATCCGCAATAACCTTTGTGTTATCTACATTGGACATGGAAACGTTAAAGCTCGAAAATATTTTTGTGCAGGTGCCAGTCGTTGGTGTTCCATTAGCAAAAGGGGGACAAGGAGCGTAGTCGACTAGTTGATAGTTTTCGATCGAACCATCCGCCAGATACAAGGCCGGTGCGGCATCGATAGCATCCTGTAACAGACGACTCTCACTAGTTGTTTGCAAAAATAGACGAAACTGGTCATTCACAAAGGTTGCGTAACCCTCATCGAGCGCCTTTCGGTTCTGCCCCGTCCGCAGCGAAATAGCCGTAATAGCACCATTTGGATCCGAAACAATCCAAGCATTGTAAATTGTCGCGTTGACGGCATTGTCCAGTGGCGGCGGAAGCACCGTCTGGTCATCACTTGTTGGATTCAATGACTCGTTCACGGCGGCCACGGTAGCATTGCAAACGTCCGTCAAATGTTCCTCTTGATCAGTTGTCGGTGCATCGCCCGGTTTGCTCCCAGTAATGTCAATTGCGTCTTCACCAGCCGCCAAATCTCTAAAGTTGCCTTGCAGTGTTTCATCCAACTCGGAGTAGTCCGTGGCGGAAATGGCGCGAGCACTCGCATAGGTGAGGAACCGCAAGTATTCCGTTTCACTCAACGCGTCATCGCGATCCAAGTCGGAAACGGCAAGATATTGGAGGCATCGGGTGTATTCTAGCTCAATACTTGTCGATGATGCTTCTGCTGATGGTGCACTAGTTGTTGCTGTGGTTGGAGCAGTCGCATCCGTCGTTGGCGCAGCGGCTGGACTCGTAGTCGTTGCTCCTCCTCCACTTCCGCCAGCCTCCTGCAAGGCAACGTCCGTCGCGTCACAAACCTCCTGCAAGTGCGCCAATTCCTCGTCGGTGGGCGTCGAACCAGGCGCCGAACCGTCAATCAAAATGCCTTGCGCGGAAACGTCCGATAGCGTTTCAAAACTGTTTTGCAGAACCACTGGCAGTGTATCGTACGTTTCCGCGTAGTAGGCGTTGCTGGTGAGTCGGTTCAAAAAGCGCACATATTCATTGGACTCCAAGACGCCGTTGCGCGTCAAGTCGGAAAAGGCCAAACTCGTGGTGCATTCCGTAAAGGTAAAGGACGCTTCGCTAGTAGTTGTTGTTGTGGCTGCAGTCGGTGCGTTGGTCGAAGCAAACAAGGAGGGACTTTCTGCTGCCGCTGATGGACTCGATGCGGGTGCTGGCGTTGCGTTACCACTTTTTGCTGCACTCGTGTAGATTGCCACGGCGGCTTGGTCGCACAAATCCGCCAAAAATAGTTCTTGTTCGTCCGTTGGCGTTTCGCTCGGCTTGCTGCCAGTCACGTCAATTGTCGTCGACGACGCAAAATCAACAAACACGTTTTGCACGGGAGCTGCCAGTTCGCCATAGTCGGTGACGCTTGCCAAGTCTCCATTGGCCAAAAAGTTGACGAACCGTACGTACTCGTAGTCTTGACTCAGTGACGCGTCGCGGTCTGCGTCGCCAACGATCAAACCCACCGTACATTGCTGCGAGGTGAAGGACACGTTGAGCGCTTGCAGCAAGGCTTGATAGAGTGAGCGACAGGCAGTTGCTGTGGCTGTGGAGTCGCTGCTCAAGTCAATGCCGTCGATATACGTATCAAAGGTTGTTTCCAATGATGAGCCTGACGTGACAGAAGTGACTGCGCCGTTTGACAATGTTTCCACCGCTTGAGCGTACTCCGTGGCATCCAAACTGCCGTCCGAGTCTGCATCTGCTGATTGCAACGCGTTTGAGCAAGTGTCAAAGGGTAGTGCGCTTATGGTCGTTGATTGTAGTATAAGGAGAAACAGGAGCGACAGCAGCAAGGCGGATTGTTGCGTTATGAATCGTTGCTGCAGCGACTCTCGTCGTCGTCGTCGTTGTCGTTGTCGTTGTCGTTGCATATCATTAGTATTTCCATTTATCATAATTTGCTTGGATAAATGTTTTGAAGTCAAACATGCTCGACAGAATTGGTGCGCAGGTTCGTGCCGACGACGGTTCCTCGTCGTTTGAAATTCCTCCTCTTGATGGCGGATGCTAGTTTTCGTTGCTGCCGCTGCCAAGATGTTCATTGGTTGCATACTGGGCCTCCGCCGTCGTTCCTGCATTATTAGTGCTATATATTGTGCTCTCAATAAAATGCTGTAATACCGTAGCTGGTGCAATTGGATGGACTCACAGTCAACCGGAGGGAGGGAGCGGTCAAGCAGTCTTCATGTCGCGGTCGCGAAGTCGCGCGGCGCGGCGCGGCAGCATCATCGTCCGTTCCGTTTCGACGAATTTGTTGACAAAAATAGTTATGCCCCAAATGACGAATGACTGTTTTTGGCACGATCGGGCACCGGGTCATTTTAGCTACCCACAGGTTGCCAGTGATTATGAGCTGACATCACGGTACGACGTCTCTACGACAAGGAGTATTCTAACTATTGAATCACAAGCCGATCCTTTGGATCTCTATAGATGGATCTTTTGAGGATTACGAGTGAAGGTATCAATCAATAGCGTAACGCATACTTAATCTGCTATTGCATGGTTTACCCATCTACAATAGGTCAAAGTGCTAGCACTCCTCAAAGAAGGGTGAATTAAGCTTAGACAAGCAAGAAAGATGCCGACCGTTTTTAGCAAGCATTTGCGCAATGGCGAGGTTGATGTTGGAGCAGCCTTTAGGCGTGTTCGCAAGATGGCTCCAATCCCTCTTGAGCCAGAGGCGCTTGACAAGCACAAAGCCAAGACGGCCAACATCAAGCTCCAGTACTTACGCGATCCAACCGTTCCGTATCACAAGCATACCAATCCCAAGCACGAGAAGGAGATCTGGGAAGTTGACATTGAGACAGCCGAGCAGTACTGCGAATGGCGTCGTCAACTTGATGAAGTTATTGAGAACACTCCCCTTGTCTCGGTGAAGGAAAAGTTTCAAGGCGCCGTGCAGCTTCTTTGCGGCCCTTCGCTTGATGCTTGGAAGGATCTTGTAATGGAGCATGAGCAGTCAGAGAAAGGATTCAAGAGCGCTCTCAAGGAGTTCGCTTTACGAGTCATGAAATCGTCCGCTCGCCGTGATCAAAAGCGCTGCATGCGCCACACTCGCAAGCCTGCTAGCATGTCTGTTACCACTTACGTCAGCCGTTTGCGTCGTCAGTTTGCGTTCATCATGTACTTGCATGGAACACGCAAGCAGACCGACTTTGAAGAGGATGAGAAGAAAGATATCCTCGTCAATGGCATGTCGGACACGGTGCAGGGCATTATGGGGGCATCGCAGTATGACTGGGAGGAGCAGGACTTCGACGAAATTGTTGAGTACATCAAGAACCTCGACCAGTTCTATGCCACGCAGCCGCATCCTCAGCCGTCTTCGGGAAACCAGAGCGGTGGAGGCGGAAGCAATGGCAATGGCGGCGGCAAGTCGAATGGTTCTGGGAAATCGAATCAGTTGAAGAAGACGCCGCCTCACAAGGCGAATGGTGCAGGTACCGCGGCGAAGCCCACGTGTACGTACTGCAAGAAGCCTGGGCACATTGAAGACAAGTGCTTTAAGAAGAAGAAGGACATCAAGCGTGGCAAGACGAATGGCGCTGCTCAAGAAGCGAATTTCGTCGAAACCTTGAACGCGATGGATGTCTGTGACTCTGATTCCGAATCACGTGTCCCTCCTGTCGCTGCTATTCCTGAGCAGTTGGTTGAGGAGGAGGCTAAGGTGAGTGACTTGCCCTTTGACGAGGAGCTATACGCTCTGTTGAAGCATACGGTGTCACGCAAACCCACGCTAACGGATCGTACCTGTCCTGTTGATTTAGTCACAGAACTGAGGGTATTGATTAAGAACGTTAGTAGCAATGGCGACAAGCCTGTTAATTGCAATAGGGTCTTGCTAGATACTGGTTGTAGTCGTTCACTCGTACGCCGTAAGGTGATCCCGGAGGAGCTCTTTAAAGGAGGCAAAACGAAGGCATCAAAGGAAACAATATGGAAAACAAACGGAGGCAGTTTCGTAACCCGGAACGATGTCACGTTAACCTTCACGATGCCCGAGCTATCCCCAACTAAGGAGGTAACCTGGAGGTTTGCCGTGGATGAGCTTCCTGATGATGTTGCAAGTCGTTTTGATTTGATCATCGGGCGGGACCTAATGCAGCAACTTGGAATAGATATCAAGTGGTCTACTGGCACACTCGTGTGGGATGGCGCAAGCATGCCAATGCTCGCGATGAATGGACGTACAATGGACGAGGTTTTCGAGTCCATGATCCATGACGTGGCGCAGGCAGAATTTGCCGAAGAGCTATTCAACACCGTTCGCGAGGGCGACTCGCTCTTGGAAGCGACCGATAGAGCAACCAGGATCCTTGATGCTAAATACAAGAAGGCTGATATTGATAAAGTGGTCTCTGAAATGGAAAACCTGTCGACCGAGCAAAAGTCGGGCCTCAAGTCGTTGCTTTTCAAATACGAGCACCTCTTTGACGGCACCCTTGGATCCTGGAAGACGGAACCAGTTGACTTTGAGCTCAAGGAAGACGCAAAGCCGTTTCATTCGCGTGCTTATCCAATCCCTGAGGTTTATGAGGAAACGCTTCGAAAGGAATGCGATCGACTCGTTGAGCTCGGCGTTTTGCGCCCCAGTCAAGGGAGTGAATGGGGATCGCCAACGTTCATTATACCAAAGAAGAACGGTACTGTTCGATTCATATCGGATTTCCGCAAGCTTAATAGCATGCTCAAAAGGAAGCCGTGGCCGATACCCAATATACAGGACACGCTACGCAAACTCGGCGGCTTTACGCTCGCCTCGTCGTTGGATTTAAACATGGGTTATTATACCATCCAATTGACTCCAAATGCCTCTTGGCTTTGTACCATTGTCCTTCCTTGGATGAAATATGAGTACTTGCGATTGCCGATGGGGGCAAAAGGCAGCCCAGATATCTTTCAAGAAAAGATGGGGATCTTGATGGAAGGACTCGAGTTCGTTCGTACGTATTTGGACGACCTTTTGATCATCACTAAAGGCAACTTTACCAACCATTTGGACAAGCTTGAGCAAGTGTTAAAGCGTCTAAGTGACGCGGGTTTACGGATCAACTTGCTGAAGTGTTCCTTTGGCGTGAAGGAGCTCGAGTACCTCGGTGACTGGCTAACGCCGCAAGGTGTCAAGCCTATACCAAAGAAAGTGGAAGCTATTAAGCGTCTTGAACCACCAAAGAACTTGAAGCAACTGCGTTCTTTCCTTGGATTAATCAACTACTATCGAGATATGTGGCGCAAACGGAGTCATATCCTAGCACCACTCACTGCCTTGACGAAATTGAAGCCCCGCGACAAGTTTCGATGGGGGCCAGCAGAGCAAGCGGCTTTCGACAAAGCTAAGAAAGCAATCACTGCAGATGTTATGCTTTCATTCCCTGATTTCAGCTTGCCTTTTGACGTTCATACAGATGCTAGCGAGTATCAACTTGGCGCCGTTATCAGTCAAGCGGGCAAGCCGATTGCGTTCTACAGTCGCAAGCTGTCGGGCGCCCAGCAGCGCTATACGACTGGCGAAAGGGAATTGCTATCTGTTGTTGAAACCCTTAGAGAGTATCAAAACATTCTCTTGGGGCATGAGGTTAGAATCTATACGGACCACAAGAACAATGTGGAGCCAACGACAAAGCACGCGTCGAATCGAGTGATGCGCTGGCGTTTGTTTATCGAGGAATTTACGCCTTCTTTCTATTACTTAAAGGGCGAAGATAACCCCATTGCAGATGCTTTAAGTCGTTTGGATCGTCGGTCTGAAGGAGAAGGGAGCGACGACGAGTATTGGAAGGAGCACGAGGAGCTGTCCTGGTGCTGGGCTAGGGTCCCTGCTGGGGATCTGCGAATCCACACGGAGCATTGTGGAATGGCTACCGCTTGACACAATATTATTGAGTTGAGTTGACCTGCGTCTCATGACAAGACGGTTAGCTACCTGTGTTTTGTATGCATTTAATCCTGTGCAGGGTTGAGTCACACTTGTGACCGAATCCTCACATACATGAGTGAAATCGCTGACGATCGAGGCGTGAACCTCGACCGTGAACCCAGTGAGAACGAGAAAGAAGCGCACGAGTAGAGTAGCGAGTAACATGCACTATTCTAGCAATTGAGTTTGTTTGTTTGCTTTACGCTGGACGAAGAGGTTGATCGCTCCGAGTCCATTGTAGTCGCTGGAATAAAGGTTCGTCTGATATTATCGTGTCAGATTAACAGTCTTGCTAGCTTGTCTTGACCTGAGAGAGCTGTGCGAAAGAGAGAGAGTGAAAGAATCGAGAAATTGAGAGAGAAAGAGCAGATTCCTTGCGGCGTCGTCAATCCGAATACTTGGCACGAGCGCGTAGAACAGGATCGTATAAGGCTCGACCGCATTGAGAGCGGTTGTTGTGTGAGAAAGGACTTGCGGAAAGCGAGGTATTCATTATCATGGTTTCGATTACTGCGGAAGCTTTGCAGCTTCTCTGCACGAACGTTTTCGGACGAGACATCCAAGAAGCGTTCTTGTTTTGGAATGTAACCACCACTACCCAGATGTTGAGATTGACCAAGGAGCAACTTGAAGCCCCCTACTGGGTCGACAGAGCCGCCATTCAAGCTGGCGTTGGACAACCTGAAGGCGCGCAACCCGACGATGCGCCGCCGGGCGACGAGCCGGCCGAAGAACCGGCCGAAGAACAAGAAGCCGCCGCCCCAGTACGATACGAAACGACACTAGCACCAGTCTACGTGAACCTTATCCTCGATGCATGCGAATGGTTTAACATGCACGACGGACCCCCTACCACCAGGAAGTGGGCGTTGCTCGACTTAGGCAAGCTCGAGCGATTCCAAGAGATACTCGCCGAACAAGAAATCGGTCGGAAGCGTGAAGAAGGATACTACGAGCTCGAGTCCAAGAAGAAGCAAGCCGAGCTACTTGCCAAGCAACTCGAAAATGAGAATATCAAGGCTGAGAAGGCCGAAAAGGAAGAAGATGCCAAGGGTCGTTTCTCGAACCTCAAGACGAAGCGAGACTACAAGGACTACAAAACGTTCCAACATCCCCACGCGTGGTTGAGTTGGAGCGCGTCTACCAAGGCAATCGCCAAGCTCCATGGCTGTTCTAACGTGCTCGACAGCAAGTACGTACCAGTCACGGAAGAAGAGAAGCAAGAGTTCGAGAATCAGCAAATCTTCATGTACACTGCGTTTCGCAATTGTCTCGAAGTCCCTGGACACCAGTCGCTCCTAATGAAGTACGGTGACAAGTCTGACGCTCAGAGCGTCTATCGCGAACTCGCGACCAAGTTTGGTTCCGGCGAGTTAGCTACCATCCAAGCGAACGAACTGCAAGCCAAGCTTGCGACGATTCGCCTAGATTCGACCTGGACGAAAGGACACTACAAGTTCCTAAACTACATCGAACAGCTCATGAAGAATCTCGAAGAGTTCCGTCCTGGAGTGACGGATGACAAGAAGAAGTACTACTGGCTCCGAGCTGCAGTGGAGGGCGACGAAGAATTCGGTCCCACGTGCACGACATTCGACCAGCACTTGACATTTGAACGACGACGCATCATCAACGCAAACGGTGACCCAGATGCCGTCTTAACGGAAGATTATGACTATCTTTTCGACATGTTGTCGCAGCAGGCTCTGCGCGTCGACAACAAGAACGCCAAGTTGAACAAGGGCAAGAAGAACGCCGACCGCCAAGCGAACAACGCGAACACTTCCGGGCAAGGACGTGGTAATGGACGCGGTTCCGGCCGTGGCGGAGGACGCGGCGGCCAAGGCGGACGCGGCGGTGGACGAGACGGTGGACGTGGCACCCAATCGGGCCGCGGTTCCGGAGGACGAGGCTCTTCCGCGCCACTACCAGCAGCCGGTACGCAAGCGCATCGGGAACGATTCCCTGGCGATTATCTGAACTTTGAACAGTTGTTGCAGGCCCCCTGGTCGTACATGTCGTACGAACGACTCGGCCGACTTAACGAGGACGAATACGCTCAGCTCATGGCTCGACGCGAAGCCGTCCCAAGACCCGCCACAACAAGACGCGCGAACAATGGCAACCGCGCGAATAACCAGCAGTCACAAGCGGCTGCCTCGGTGCCTGGTACAATCTTGTATCAGAATGACGCTGTCTCGATCGCCCCGACGACAGCCACTCAAGGTGCACCGGATGACATGATTAGATCTTTCCTTGCGAACGCCGCGTCGTCTCGCACTCAAGCTGCGAATAACACCCAGCAAGAGTTTATGGGAAGCGACGGCCGTCGGTACCGCGCAATGGTATCGGTGCGCTACACTGTGAATCGAGCTCGCAGCAACGAGACCCGCCAAGGATCGCTGATTGACGGCGGTGCGAACGGTGGACTCGCTGGAAGCGACATGAGAATCTTGAGTACTACCAACCACACGTGTAACGTGACAGGTTTGAGCGACCACACGGTTCGCGACCTTCAAGTCGGAACTGGCGTCGCATTGATTGAGACTCGGACTGGACCCATTATCGGTCAGTTCAACCAGTATGCTTTGCACGACGGTGCTGAATCCATTCATGCTCCATCGCAGCTTCGTTCGTTCGGCCATCTGATCGACGACGTCGCTCGCTCCCAGAATGGAGCACAAGCCATTGTCACCAGTTGTGGCAAGACCATCCCCTTGGCGATCCGTGACGGCTTGCCTCGTATGGATATGCGTCCACCGACGGACGCAGAGTTGGAAATGTATCCGACGGTCATTTTCTCTGCGGACACCCTTTGGGATCCGGCGGAGCTGGATAATGAATGGAACGAAGAAGAACTTGAGTTTAATCGCTTCGACGAATTGGAAGAAAACCACGGTTTCGTCGACGCCCGCATGGATGACTTCGGCGACGCCACCTACAGGAACAACATGAACTCAGTGGAACGTGTGGTGCAGTATGTTGATCGCAATCAGGCTGATACGACGCGCCAAGCCAATGCACAACGCATAATGCCACAAGAACCTGACTACCAAGCGCTTCGACCCTACCTTGGCTACACGCCACTTGAACGAGTCAAGCGCACCATTAAGAATACGACACAGCTTTTCCGTGCATCGGCACACACCCCATTTCGCCAACACTTTAAGTCGCGATTCCCTGCCGCCAATGTGGTTCGTTTCCATGACGATACGGCGACAGATACCTGGTTTTCCAAGGAAGCCGCCTTTAACGACGGAATCCGCGGCCATGGCGGATGCAAGATGATGCAACTGTTCGTCGGCAAGAAGAGTCTGCTGACGAGGGGATACCCACTGAGAACCGAGAGTGACATGCCCATGGCGCTCGAAGACTTCATTCGAGACATTGGCGCTCCCGACTTGCTCATTAGCGATAACTCGCGAGTGCAGCTCAGGAAACAAGTTGAAACCTTGTTGCGATTCTACGCGATTCGTGACCAACAGAGCGAGCCCGGATACCAGAACCAGAACCCTGCCGAGCGTCGCATCCAAGAAGTCAAGTCATCAGTCCAGAACATCATGAACCGTACGGGCGCACCGGCTGGAGCCTGGCTCCTATGCGCGCTGTACGTAATCGCCTTATTCAACAATCTGGCGACCGAGTCCCTCAACTGGAAGACCCCTACTGAAGCCGCCTTTAACCGAGTACCCGACATTTCGCCGTTCCTGCAGTTCAAGTTCTGGGAACGAGTCCTGTACGAAGCTGGAGCCGACGAGCCGCCGACATTTCCTCACACCAAGGAAGCAGCAGGACGCTGGGTCGGCATTGCAGAGAACAAGGGTGACATCCTCACGTACCAAGTTCGATCCGATCGGACTGGAATGGTTGTCGTCCGATCCAACGTTCGTCCCTTCTCCGAAGGGCGTAACCTACGCGCTGAAGCTGAAAGCGCTCCTGAACCCGAGTCCGAACGACCACTGTTCGCGGAACCTGTCTTCGACGCGCGCCCCGCGCGTGAACGAGTTCAAGTCGAAACTGTCGACGAGTTTGACGATGAGTATGACCTAGTCGGTCGGTGTTTGAACACGACCTTACACCGACCCCGCGCCTGATTCTGGGGGAGCCGTGGATGAAGACGCATTCACGTTGGAAAGCGCTGCCGAGTTAGCCGGTTTGGATCCCGACGGACCCATGCCGTCCTTTACTCCGGCTGAACTGATGGGACGCACTGTCCTTCTTGACGAGGAAGACGGCTCCACGCGACGTTACAAGGTTATCGAGCAACTGAACGATCGCGATGAAGCCAACCACAAGATTATCAAGTTTCGATTGAGTCTCGGCGACGGCGATGTCGACGAGCTTATTACCTACAACGAACTAGCCGACCTGTGCGAGCGGCAAGATTCTTTACGACTGGGGGACGATGACAACGACGACCAGTACTACAAGTTTGATTTCATTGACGGACATGAAGGTCCACTGACACAAGCCGACGCTACGTATCGCGGCTCATCCTACAACTTGCTCATCCAATGGGCAAATGGCGAGAAGACCTGGGAGCCACTCGCATTGATTATCAAGTCCGACCCTGTGACCGTTGCCGAGTACGGCAAGCGCAAGGGTATGCTGGACAAGGATGGATGGAAGCGCTTGAAGCGCATGGCAGGACGCACTAAAATGTTTAACCGCATGTGCAAGGCTGCAAAGAAGAACCGTGTCCAAGAAGCGCGTTTCAAGTTTGGCGTTCAAGTTCCTAATACCTGGAAGGAAGCGAACCGCCTCGACGCTGCTAATGGAAACACCCTGTGGGCTGACGCCGTCAAGACTGAGATGGAGCAGCTACACGAGTACGACACTTTCATCGACAAGGGCATCGGTGCCTTCATGGAAAGTGACTGGAAGCGCATCAACGCGCATCTTGTTTTCGACTGCAAGAACGACCTACGACGTAAGGCCCGACTCGTCGCCGGGGGACATTTGACCGCTCCGCCCAAGGACTCCGCCTACTCCGGCGTTGTATCTATGCGAAGCATTCGAACCATAGCACTGTTAGCTGAACTGAACGACCTCAAGTTTTGGGCTGCCGATGTCGGTAACGCCTACCTCGAGGCCAAGACCAAGGAAAAGGTCTACATTGTTGCCGGTCCCGAGTTTGGACCATTGGAAGGCCATACCTTGGTCATCTACAAGGCACTTTACGGATTGCGCACTTCTGGCGCGCGTTGGCATGAGCACTTTGCCGACACACTCCGCGACATTGGATTCTACCCCAGTTACGCGGACCCTGACGTCTGGATGAAAGACTGTGGCACTCACTACGAGTACGTCGGCGTGTTCGTCGACGATCTGGCTATGGCCATGAAAGATCCACAAGCCTTCACAGACCTCCTCAAGAACAAGTACAAGTACAAGTTGAAGGGCGTCGGCGACATCAAGTATCACCTTGGAGCCGACTTCTATCGTGATCCCGATGGAACTCTCTGCATGAGCGCGAAGACCTACGTCGGTCGCATGCTCAAGAACTACGAGACCATGTTTGGATGTTTGGTTGCAATCGGTCTCACGGCAACTCAAGCGAAGAGCTTCCGTGGAACATGCCGATCCCGAAGGGCAAGCCTGTGCAACTAACTACCTTTATGGACGCAAACCTGTACCATGATTACACTACTGAGCGTTCCGCATGGGAGTCCTGCATTTCCGAACCAGACGCCGTCGAATGGTTCTGCAAGCGTCAGAATACTGTCGAGACTGCAACGTACGGATCCGGTTCGTCGTCGCCAAGACCGCGACGAACAGATTATCATTTCGACACTCCTACGCATGTTGGGAGTTCCTTTGAGTGGACCAGCCTGGATGTTCGGTGACAACGAAAGTGTCAAGAAGTCGTCAACGATCCCGCACTCCACACTTTCTAAGCGACACAATGCGCTCGCCTACCACCGAGTTCGCGAGGCCATTGCAAGCAATGTTCTGTACTTTGAGCACATCTTCGGCAAGCAGAACGTCGCCGACGTTCTTACCAAGTTCTTGCCGCATGCCACGTTCCGACCCCTGATCATTCCGATTCTTTTCTGGAAGGGTGATACGGCAAACCGATCGTTGTCACAAGCCTAGATCAAGGGGGATGACACAATATTATTGAGTTGAGTTGACCTGCGTCTTATGACAAGACGGTTAGTTACCTGTGTTTTGTATGCATTTAATCCTGTGCAGGGTTGAGTCACACTTGTGACCGAATCCTCACATACATGAGTGAAATCGCTGACGATCGAGGCGTGAACCTCGACCGTGAACCCAGTGAGAACGAGAAAGAAGCGCACGAGTAGAGTAGCGAGTAACATGCACTATTCTAGCAATTGAGTTTGTTTGTTTGCTTTACGCTGGACGAAGAGGTTGATCGCTCCTAGTCCATTGTAGTCGCTGGAATAAAGGTTCGTCTGATATTATCGTGTCATTCGGCCTCAACTACCGCCACACCAGTGCTACTTGCCAGAACCCTGGTCCCAATCATGTCAGCACGGCGACAGCTGACAATACCATGGGTGGCACCCTTACCAAGATGAGTCCCCGCAACCCGGCCAACCCTCGCAGCTGAGATGGAGGGACGCCAGTGATTGATAACACCTATAGCAACATGTCACATGCTTATAGTACTTGTTTTTTGTTATCCTCTATCACTGCTCCTCCCGCCAATCCTACTTTTACCCTCATAGCTGACAGTGGCGCCTCTGCCCACTTTGTCACCGTTAGCGCTCCCATCTTAAACAAGATTGCAACGACACACCCACTTGCAATTCAAACTCCCAACGGCACCCTCATGCATTCAACACATGAGGCAACGCTCAACATCCCCGGCCTGCCCGAGTCGGCCACTAAAGCTCATATTGTTCCTGCTTTATCAACTCACTCACTCCTTTCCCTTGGCACACTTTGTGATGCAGGCTGCCTCATTTCCTTTGACAAGGAACGAGTCCTCGTGCATTATCAAGAAGAGCTCATCCTGAGTGGCGCTCGGTGTCCGACCACTGGACTCTGGCAAATGGAGCTCCCTGCACCGTTGCCCCAGAGCGCTCTTACTACCATTGGTGATCCCAAGTTGCCTGAGCTCCTCAAGTTCTATCATGCCTCCCTTGGCTCGCCCAGTCTCCGCACCCTTGAGGCTGCCCTTTCCAAAGGCTTGCTACCACATTTTCCGGGCCTCACCGCCAGCAACCTCCCCCAGCACCCGCCCGCCTCCATTGCCATGCATAAAGGCCACATGAAAGCTTTGCGTCAAGGCATTCGCTCCACCAAGACGCCAGCAACAACAACAAACGTGGACGCTGTCAACGACACTGACCTCTTCTTTCCGTTACAAGAAGGAACCGTTGCAACGCGCCACCATTGCTACGCCTCCTTCTTCCAGCCTACTGGTCAAATCTATACTGATCAAACTGGCAAAGTATTTAATCCCTCGCTCAACGGGAATCAATACATCATGGTCCTCTATGATTACGACAGTAATTACATCTGGCTCGAACCATTCAAAAATCGCAACGTTTACCTGCCGCGTTTGACTCGATCTCGATCAAAATTCACGTTTCCGTCACTTTCGAATTAAGCAGGAATGTTGCTATATCATTCGTACGAAGGGGAAAAGGTACTGCAGCCCATTGCTCCGTCTCGTTATGGACTATGAAAATGCTCCTTTCACGGCCCAATCACTAAAGACGCGCCGATTGACCAAGCTCCTTTTTAAAAGCTGGGACCTTTGTACTTTACTTGTCATTTAAAATCAAAGATGTCACGTTTCAATGTTATCCTCTTTTTTCTTCGCATCGAGGCAACGTTCGTGCCATCGAGGGTCGATGAAGGGTACTTGGAGAGAATTTGTAATCGCAACCAATTGCCGTTGTCGCCTCTAGACTCTAGTAAAGTATTTATTACTTCCTTACCCTGTTAGAACCGTCTTGTTGCTTAGAACCTTTGGAATGGAGACCATGGCGGGAGATCAGGAAAGAGACTGTGATTGTTGGAGGTGTGACGCAACCAAACGAGCGGACTCACTTGAAACTTGGGAACCGGTGTGACAATTAAGAACTGCTGCGACATCAGTCGGACGCGGCAGCATCACACAGCCGATGGGCGACACTCAACAATTGGAAATTGAATGTTGTCATGGCTGCAATCTTTCTCTCCCGTTTATATTCATCATGACTAAAACAGACGATGCTAGTACTCCAGACAATGCGAGCAGCATTCACAATAATCAATGGCTATTTTTTCCATGGCATACTTCTGCCATTGCCAGCATTGGTCGTCACCACCAGCACCACCCTCGCTTGACGGCAGCAGGAAGCGACGACGAAAACAGTCGCAACGACTACATATTGACGCAGTTTCCGCCGTACGGATCCACGCAGCAGCGCGCGCAGCATCCCGATGTTCCGCCCGACTGGCTGAATCACCTTTCGCAGCTTTCGGCACTGGCGACACTATCGGAGCAGCAGCAGCAGCAAGCGGATGCGAACGCCGTTTCGTCTTTGAAACATGGAGCAGGACAGAATCATGCTGATGATAAACAAGTGGAGGAGACTTTGGACTTTGAATGGGAGGCGAGTGAGCAGGAATTGTGGATGGTGCCGTCGTCGTTGGAGCAGCAGCAGCAGCAACAAAGTAATCAGGCGAAAGCAAACGCTGCAATCAACAATGTAAATACTGTCAAGGATTCCGTGAGCAGACGAAAAGACAAGCGACAAGATGATTCTGTTAAAGAGGAACAAGTTGGAGACTTGATTCCAGACAATAGCTTGTCATGGAGAGAGCGGCGGAAGCAACGGCTGCAGTTGCAGCTCCTGGCGAATCAGCCGCAGTGTCGCAAATGTCAAGCCACCATGACGCACTTGTCGGTATCGCAACATGTTTGCGTGAAATGTCGATGGAAGGAAAAGTGCAATCTTGTTTCTGCTACCAAGCAGGTTGTCAAGGAAGATGAGACTGCAACGGATCAAGCAGTGAACGAAATGCCTGAACAGTGCTCCACCGATGCCCCTGCCCCTCCTCCAGACGACACAAAAAGTTCAGTTATGCAATCTAAAGCAAACGACGATATACATTTAGATGGAGCGAAAGGCATTCGGACGGATGATTTATCTGCAGCGGTAGTCAAAAGTCCTTCCGTTGATGCTTTACCAGCAAGTCAATCGTCTACAACTGCTCCAGCGACACGACGGGAGGGAAACGTGCATTTGGGAGCAACGGCGGCCAGTCACTTGCAGGTCGTTGCGAAACACTTGCTGCAGCTACATGCGCCCATTCTTTGGAACATGCATGCTACACCAAGCTCAAGTAGGAAGAAACAAATCTCGGCCGATCGACACCACGCGGCATGGATCAATACGTTGCTATCGCTCGCCACCAAGACTGTTTCACGAGTCAATCCAAACGTCAAGGAGAATGGTGACTTGCTTGACGTTTGCCCGCATGTAAAGATCAAGACGATTGCTGGAGGACGCGATCTGGGAAGGGACTGTGCCTACTTTAGCGGCGTCATGTTTCGCAGAACTGTTTCGCATAAAGTGATGCGGGCGAACATTCATCAGCCACGAATCTTGCTCCTGCAGAACGGTATAGAATTTTATCAGCCCATGCTGTCCATGGTTTCGTCGTCGAATGTGAGCGCTGGCAGTGGTCGGCACGCTGATGTCGGTCGGGGTGCCATTAGTCGATACGGCAGCACTATTTCGGCGGCAACGTCTTCGTCGCGACGAGGAGGCAGCGCTGGGAATGCAAATGCAGCGGGCGCATCTTCCAACTCTGGTACTGCAACATCTGCTACCGACGAGCCAGTCGTGCTTTCCTCACTCGACACGTTGATGGAGTTTGAAGACAAATTCCTGGACAGGCTAGTGAGCCAGTTGCTGCAAAAATTTCAACCAGACGTGATTTTGACGGGCGGAACTGTTTGTCGACGTGCCCTGGAAATGCTTTCGCAATCAAACATTACCCTGATAAGTCACGTGAAGCCCAATTTATTGCAACGGATAGCTCGGCAGACGCAAGCAAAAATCTTAACAACGGAAGAGATTAAAAATCTCATGCTGCATCCAGATCACGATATGGATGGTGCCGCTATGGAAGAAACTATGGTTGGCCGATGTCATCGGTTCCGAATGGTGACTTTTCGCGACAATGAAGTGTGGACAAATGCTGAAGAGCAATCTGCCCGGCGAGTTGCCGAAGACGCAGTGTTGGCTCTACCTCGTCGTCCGTTGCGTTCAATTGAAGCTCTCTTGGCCGATCCGGAGGCGATGTATCATGATCGGCAAGCAGCATTAGTTGCGAGGCAATTGGGAGAACATGTTCTTGACGGCTCTGAGGCAGTCAAGGCTGGACTTGCCAAGCGTGGTGTGGCTCAAACTTTCGTCTTGTTGGAGGGTTGCCCCAAGCATTTAGGATGTACGGTCGTTTTGCGTGGGGCGCAAAAGGATGCCTTGAAACAATTAAAAGTCGTTTTTCGATTTTTGGTCAATGTTGCTTACAATCTACGTCTTGAAACAAGCTACTTTCGTGAACGCAGTGTACGTATCCGTCCTAATTTCCAAATTTCCGAACGCAACGCTTTCAGCTCATCGCTTTGCGTGGATTATGGTGCGCCTCCTGCCGGAAAGAAGGTTCGTCCTTGGAATGGAAGTAATGCAGAAAAAATACCTCGTACCAGCACTGGCGAGATTACGGCTTTTGACCACCAATCGATCTTGATTACTTCGGTTTGGATGACGCAAAAGAGCCAGTGTTGCCCGGCGGAGGTGAAAGGTATATGCTACTATTCCATGCAAGACGTTGCCCTCGGCCACTTTCTTCGCGATTCCTGTTTCAATCTCTCCCTTAAGTGTCAAAATCCGAATTGCAAGAAATCAGTCTTGGATCATTCACTCTCGTTCGTCCACAACGATGGGCTTGTGAGCATTACTGTCGAGGAACTAGACGAAGAGCTCTCTCAAATGCCGAGGGAATCTGCGACACGCCCAGCGTCAGATAAGAAGTCATCTGCATCGACTGAGACTGATCGACCGATATATACTTGGTCTCTTTGCAAAAATTGCAATAAAATTGTATCTCCTCTACGATTGGTCGGCGAGGATACTTGGAAGTATTCTTTTGGGAAATTTTTAGAGTCTTTCTTCTATAATCGTGACGCAATATTCAACGCTGTTGAAAGCAATTGCTGTTGTGAGATACAGCCGGCTGCCCGTTTATACTTTGGGTGCGACAAGCTGGCAGCGCAGTTCAATTACGAGCCAATTCGACCTTTCGGTGTTTATGTGCGACGTACGCTTCCAATGGAGACATCGTTTCAAAGGGAGGAAGGACTTCGTCGACTTGATATCATTTCCGGGGCCTCGTCAACTTTGTTTATCAAATTTGATGAGCGAATTGAGAAAATTTCTCGAGAAACACGCTCGCTTTTCAATTCACCTTCCGTTCGTCCTGAGCATCTGCAGACGGTGCTGTCGGAGCTGAATAGAATGAGCTCTTATGTGGATGACGCAACAAAGTCTTTGCAAGATAAGAATGCCTCTGTATCTGACAGTTTGCGAAGACTTGAGAATGAGGATCAAATTAATGCTGCGCTTTTTCGCTTCCCATGGTTTGCCCGACGATATCTGTTCATGTTAACATACGCTTGGAACGAAAAGCTCTCTGCCGCAGGCCACGCTATATCGACGATGAAGAAACTTGCTTCATCGCCCTCAACCCGAGATCAGGGCATCGCTTCAAATGTTGCCATTAATATGGGTGATCCATGGAGTGATGAACTCATGGAGTCGATGAAACAGCTTCGTAAATTAAACGAGCATTACACTCGCTATAATATGGCGGATATAGCAGAAGTTCTGCCGCAACTTCCTGAAACTAACAGCGAGCTACAACAGGACGGAGATTATGAGGACGACTTCGATAAGGAGGAGGAGTCGGCTGTCGATTTTGCTGAGAGTGTCGACGCGGATGTAGTTGCGTCGCGAAGGAGGTTACACGCTAAAGGAGTCATGGATCGGTCGTCGTCCCGTCCACGTGCAGTCAAGTCCTTGGGAGCGAGGCGCAGTGACTCGTCTCGTGCCGAAGCCGAAGATTCTTTAACTGCACCAACAAAAAATACACCTGGTGGAGCGGTGAAATCAGCTCTAAACCGTTTCTTTAATCGTGGTGGTAGGGAACAAGATCCATATACTGTTGATCTTGGCGTTTTCGCGGAAGGTCGGCCACGGCTTGCGCCTGGAGTCAATGGTCTCGGTAAGCTCTTTTACAGTGTCGCAGTCATAAACGCGTAGGATCGTCACTCACACTCATAACATATGCGCATCAGTTGTTCCTGTTTTCGACGACCAGTTGTCCACAGTAATTGCTTATTCGCTATCGTCTACTGAGTATGCAAAACAATTCAAGTATTTCAGTCGACAAGAGAGTGCTACAGACTCTGATGCTTTAACTGAAGGAGAGGGCGGATCGGACAAAGCATCAACTGATCAAAGGGGTAACACGTCCCAAGGTAATTCACTTCCAGTAAATGGCGATTTGTCGTCCAAAAATGAGGCGACGCAGTCATCTTCGAACGCCGGCCCTGTGCATCAAGCTAATGTCCAGATGGATGTGAAAAGCGTTGAAAATCGGATGCTTGTGCGGAGTAAAAGTCATGTCAAGCATACATTTCGCGACTTTGATGAGAAAGGACAGGCCACTTGTAAATTCGTCTGCACTACGTACTGGGCAACTCAGTTTCACGCGGTCCGGCAAGTTTTCTTATCCCGGTCTACAATTGCCAATGCGTCGGAGACAGTTGACGATGATCCTGAAGGAATTGAGCAAAGCTACATCGAGAGTCTATCATCGGCTGCTTTCTGGGCAGCGAGCGGCGGCAAGAGTGGAGCTAGCTTCCACCGCACTTCAGATGATCGTTTTGTTATCAAATTTATTTCTCGGACGGAGCTACAAATGTTTTTGGATTGCGCACCAGCTTACTTCGAATATTTGAGTAAAGCGTTTTTCCACGGCCTCCCCACCGTTTTGTGCAAGATAGTTGGTGTTTATCAGATCGGTGTCCATAACCGAGTGACTGGGAAGCGCACTATGGAACAAGTTGCAGTCATGCAAAATATCTTCTACAACCGAAAGATATCGCGGGTTTTTGATTTGAAGGGCTCCCTCAGGGGACGCTTCGCGGCGCATGTTCACCGCAGCAAGGACGAGAGTTCGCCAGAGACGCCATCAGCGACGGGCAGTGATGCAATGGGAGGGAGCATGACGAAGCCAAGTTCAGTTGATGAGCGCGAGACAAATGATGCTAACGACGGCAAAGAGGCAGCAGCAGGCGATGACGAGGCAAATCAGGGCGAACACGGACTGCCGACACTGCTGGACGGAGATTATCTTGAATGGACGTCTGGTCGACCGATGCCGTTAACGGATCGTGCCAAGGCTGTCTTTCAGATGTCAATTTTGAATGATTCGCTATTTCTATCGATCATAAATGTCCTCGACTACTCGATTCTTGTTGGCATTGATGAAGAGAATCAAGAACTTGTTGTCGGAATCATTGACTTCATGAGACGTGAGTTGCAGCAACGAGTGTTACCATCATTTACTGTAAAATGGATGTATTTGCTAATTTGCCTTTCGCTTCGCACAGAGTACGACATAATGAAGCAAATGGAACGAGTCGGGAAGAGTCTACCGATGGTGGTTGGAAGTGAGGCACCGACAATTATTCAACCTCCATTATACAAAGCTCGCTTTACCAATGCCATGGAGAGATATTTTATGGGAATTCCAAACAAGTGGACAACGATATAATACATGTTGTATGGGCGAGGTGTTGACTGATTATGTTTGCTCGGTGGACGCGATCCTGGCTTTCTGTAAGGTTTCGCGTTGCTGCCGACTCCCTCCTCGTCATTAACATCTACATCGTAAAGTGCTGTACTACTTATGTTGCTTTTCGATTTATTTTCTAAATAATTGGATTGTATGAATCTACGGCGTCCATGTCCCTGGCCCGATAATGGTGATGCGTGCGCTGCCCCAGGGTTTCTGGCATGAATAGGAAAAGTAAGATTGGTAGTATAGACATGAAAAGAGACCCTGTCAAGCTAGCCACATGTCCAAACTTTTCGACTACTAGCTGGCCCAAAAAGTTGGAAAGCGTAGCTCCAAGGCCGAAACAACTTGCCGTTAGACCCACTAAAAGGGCAAGAAGTGACAAATGACGGATGTGAGTTTGGTCTTTACTGTTTACATGCTCTACTTCACAATTCAACTACTTACTGACAACATTGAACCTTCCTGAGCCAAAGGTAATGTCCGCAATAAGGTACGGATGTATGAGCCCGCAGAGTCCACCGCCGAGGCCATCCAGAATTTGCGTCGATAAGAGCCAAGCGTCCCCTCTGTCCTTCCAAATGATGATTAAGGCACATCGAATTGGGAGCGAGACAAGACCCGCCAGAAAGAGAGGCTTTCGTCCAATTCCACATAACGTCAGCTTGTCACCGATGTATGTTGCAAAGGCCATGGTAATTTGCGCCAAAACAATGGCGCCAGCGATTAAAGGAATAGCCGATTGCCTAGGGGTTCCGTCGTCATTGTCGCTGCTCGACATGAGCTCGCCGAGAACCAGCAACACATTGGCATTAGCGAAGTGGAAAAAGAAGCCAGTCGAGCATAAAATAGCAGTTCTTGGGTCTGAAAAGACTTCCCAGTACGGCAACGCCTGGGGTGGTTTGTCTTTGGAATGGTTCTGAATGGCAACCGTTGACTCGTCACTCTCGAGCCGCTCCAACTGCCCATACTCATCCATGGCAACCTTTCCCTGAAAGCCACGTCCCATGAGTGGGTCGCCTTGCGGCAAGAATGGAATGATAACAAGCGCTCCAAGCGCCGCAACCCCAATCACTAGAAAGCAGAATTTAATCTTTGGATACAGGATAAACGCGACAGCACCTGCAATGACTGCTGCAGCGACTGATCCAATGTGTCTGCAGGAAAGTAATATGTGCTGCGTCAGTCTTTCGACGATTAATTGCGTAATGAAAAAGACAAGCATCGCAGCGACGACAACGCTTTCAATCGACAATTATATAAATACGCAGAACCGCAAAGGTTTCAACTCACCCATAGAACATGTTATTTGCCATAATTCTATCAAAATGATGCGGTCCGAACGTAGCCAAGGTCAATGCCGCCAAGCAAGGTGCAATGAAGGACGATGCCACACCTTCAATCACCTTGGTGCTGTAAATGAGCGCATGATCGTGCTGTCCCTGTTGCACCAGAAAAATGGCCGAGGCTGACAGAGCCGTGACAATGCTTGCAACCACCAAGAATAATCTGCGATCAATGGCTGCTCTATCAACAATGTCTCCGGCAAAGGGTTGAACAAAGAGCGATGTCAAACCCATCAATGAAAGCGCCAGGCCGACGCTGCCTTCCTTCCAACCTAATCCGACCAAGTAGACGCCCTGGAAAATGTTGAGGCCATCTCCGAGCTCGCCGAGCGAAAATGACACTAGTAAAAAGGCCAGCTTGGGAGAAAGCACGACATATTTCCGGCCTTGCTGCTGCTTGCGACGACGAAAAATCAAGTCGCCGTCGTCGATCGAAACTGCAATGCAAGCTTCGTCGTAGTCGTCGCCTCGAGACTGTAGCTGCTCCATAATTTCGAGTTGTGAATTGTTAAAGACAGATACTCCTATCGATTCAGGTATGGAGTTATGAAGAGCAGGTAGAGAGATGTGCTTGCTGGGCTGCAATGGTCGATGCATCGCCAAAGCCTGGAAGAAGACGTTTTGCAGTTATAATACCTAAAGCCGTTACGACAGAGTGAGTGCCGCTTGCCATGAGATGCGCAACTCATCGTCTCATTTTGATCTCCTCACCATGGTATTCGTTAAACTTCAGCTGCCATTGTCTTGATCTTCGTCATTGCTACGAGCCATGAAACAATGAAATCAAATTATGTCTGTATCCTGACTGCTTTAATATCAAATTCGTTTAAAGCTTATGCCTCGTTTCAGTTCCCGACTCGCATCAGCACCTTTCCTTCTCGTTGTTGAGCATGGATGAGAACCCAAACCGAAGCGGCAGCGGTGACGTCACGAAGACGGTCACATTTAAGTAAGCGCGGTAAGCGGCAACCGAAGGAGTGGATCGAGGACGATCACTTCTTGGAGAAAATAAGTAAAGTGGTTTTATTGACTCTGTTCTGCTTAATCATTAGTGTCGCTTCAAGGGCGCGCAAGATATATTCTAGATCCAACATTTTCTCCAAGAAGCGAGTGAAAAGACATGTCTTCGACGAGCAATACTCCGACGACAGGAGCGGCGTCGAGCGGTGGAGGTGCACCTCCCGCTCCGCCAGCAAGCGAAGGAAACCGACGCAACCGTCATTATCGTCGTGGGAATCGTGCTGGGAATCGTTCCGGGAATCAAGGCAATGGTAACAGACTCAACGGACCGAGTCGTGCGCCGAGTGGAAATTTCCAAGGAAGCGAGCCGACGCTCGCTGGATTCATCTACGACTATAACGGTTCGCGCGATCCCGATGGATTCATCCGTACGACGAACGAGATCATCACTTTCGTCGGGCGCTCCTACAAGAAATATACCAAGGAGCTGCTCAAGGGCATGCGCAACGTGGAACTGGAGATTCCTGACGAGCCTGCACGTCCAACGAAGGATGCCGACACGACGGACTCGGACTGGTCCATAATGCTCGAGGAATACAAGGCCGACAAGAAAGAGCATGTCGAGCGCGTGCGTGTATACTCCGACTTCCTCGCTGGTCTCTACGCCGTGTTGCATGGACAATGCACGGAGCGTATGAAGGATCGTGTCAAGTCGCACGCCAAGTTCCGAGACGCCGAGGAGGACACGGACGGAATTAAGTTGCTGGCGATTATCAAGGAGATCTCGCATACGTACGAAGGGCGCTGCAAACTTGTGGATCAAGTCGTGGACATTCAAGCTGAGTTGTTCGGACGTACTCAAGGAGCGCGCGAAAGCCTGCAGAAATATTACGAAAGCATGGTCACGCTGGCAGACGTGGCGAAGGCGGTTGGCGTCACGATGCACAACGAGATTGTGGCGTTGAACATTGCCAAGGATGACAATCGTAACAAGGCGAACAAGGAGGATATCAAGGCCGCCGAAGAGCTCGAGCTTGCGATGCTTTTCGTGCGTGGCGCAACGGGCGAATACGCTGGGTATTGCAAGCACTTGCGCAACTGCTACCTCGACGGGCACGACAACTTCCCGTTGACGATCCACGATGCATACAACATCATGCAGCGTCGTGAGCATGCGGATGGAGAAGCCACGTTGCCAACGAACGAGGGCGTGGCGTTATGCACAACTGGTACAGCGCGTGACCCTCCCAGATGCTGGACCTGTCAACAGGTTGGTCATGTGCAGCGAGACTGTCCTACGAGAACGGAGTCTACGGAGAGTGCGCCGGCTGCAGAGGCTAGTGGGGCGCAGCACTTCACGCTGGGTAGCGAGGAAGAAAGCGATGACGACGATGAGGTCGGATACATGTTCGCGCAGCCGCCGAAGGTGAACATCTCGAAGAAGGCTGTGCTCTTGGACAATCAGTCGACAGTGGATCTGTTCTGCAACGCCAAGATGCTGACGAACATTCGCCCGGTGCCAACGTGGATGGTGATCAAGTGCAACGCTGGTACAGTAAGGACGAACATGATGGGCGACCTGGAGGGCTATGGTCCGGTGTGGTGGTATCCGCAGGGACTGGCGAACATTTTGAGTTTGGCGCAAGTCCGCAAGAAGTTTACCGTGGAGTATCTCATGCACGGCGTGGATCGTCCAATGTTCGTTGTGGAGAAGCCGGATGGTAAGCAGCGAGAGTTTGTCGAGACTGACTCTGGGCTGTATGTTTGCGAGAGCTTTTCGAAGGGCAAGCGCAGCGATGTCAAGGATGGAGTGGCGATGTTGACTACGGTAGACGATAACCGTACTAACTACACCAATGATGACTATTTACGCGCTGTTAGAGCTAGGGAACTGCAAATCAAAATTGGACGGCCAAGCCTCAAGGATTACCTGCGCATCGTTACTAGCAATCAGTTGCCGAACTGTCCTGTGACGAAGGCCGACATCCTGGCTGCTGAGCACATCTTTGGACCAGATGTTGGCTCGTTAAAAGGAAAGACGACGCGTCGCGCGTCGCATCTGGTGAAGCCTGCGATTGTTGAGCAGCTTCCACCGGCTATCATGAGTCGCTATCGAGACGTTACTCTTTGTGCTGACATCATGTATATCAACAAAGTCCCTATGTTGGTGACGTTCTCCCGCAGCATTCGTTTTGCTACGGTTGAGGTGATTCAAAACCGTACGCTTCCGGTTATGTTGAAGGCAATCGAGTCTGTGTTGAAGATTTACGCACGCGGTGGGTTCCGTGTCGTCGCGGCTCTGATGGATGGGGAGTTCGCTCCAATGCTTGGCGCGTTGGCTGATCTCGAGTGGCGCTCAATGCGACATCTGAGGATGAACACGTTGGCGAAATTGAACGTTTTATCCGTGTCGTGAAAGAACGGGTGCGCGCGACATACAACACGTTGCCATTTAAGCACGTGCCGGCACGCTTGGTTATCGAAATGACGAAGTCTGCCGTGTTTTGGTTGAATGCGTTTCCGAACGAGCGTGGCATTTCGAAGGATCTCAGTCCACGCACTATTGTGACTGGTCAGACAGTTGACTTTAATCGGCATTGCAAGTATGAATTTGGTCAGTATGTGCAAACGCATGAGTCGCACAGCAATGACATGCAGGCGCGCACGATCGGTGCGCTGGCTCTGCGCCCGACTGGTAATGTGCAGGGTGGGTTTTATTTCCTCAGTTTGTCTTCGGGCAAAGTTCTGAATCGTGGGCACGCTACGCCTTTGCCCATGCCTGATGATGTCATTGAGCGCGTGCATCGTCTCGCTCGTCAACAGAAGGCCAATCCGGGCATCGTGTTCATGGACCGCCACCGTGTTGCGGAGGCTGCTGAGCCAGTCATGTGGCACGAAGATGACGCCGAGGATGATGATGACTCTGATTATGATGACGACGCTTCTCGCGGTGACGACGACTCTGCCGGCGGAAGCGAAGGAGTGAATGCGACCGATGACGACGACGACGACGACGATGGTGCTGACGGCGCAATCGAAGGAGTGCCGAACGACGAGGATGGTGAGGCCATTGACGGCGAACTTGACGACGCGCCAGCCGTGGATGATGGCGAAATTGAAGGAGTGCCCGATGAAGGCGAAATTGAAGGAGTGCCAGCTGCTGCAGACGAAGAGGATTTCGATGCGCGCTATGGCCCACGCACTGGTCGGTATGGCCTGCGTGCGCGCAAACCTCGCTCGTTCGCTCATTTGTTCACGCTCGACGCTGCAGAGGAAGTGTCGGAGCCACTCGTCACGGCACAGATGAATATGCGACAAGGTTTAAAGGCTTTTGGCGATGCTGGAGTGGAGGCAGTGCGCAAGGAAATGCAGCAGCTACACGACAGGCACGTCATGAAGGCAGTCCCCCAATGCACTCTGACTCCGCAGCAGCGCAAGGACGCTCTGGCGTATTTGATGTTTCTCAAGCGCAAGAGATGCGGGACTGTGAAGGGACGCGGATGCGCGGATGGACGCAAGCAACGAGCATACACTGCAAAGGAAGACGCAGCATCTCCAACGATAGCGACAGAGGCCATCTTTCTGACAGCTATCATTGACGCTATGGAAGGGCGCGAGGTTGCTGTGGTTGATGTACCGGGTGCTTTCATGCAAGCGGAAATGGATGAGTTGGTGCACGTTCGTTTCACTGGGAAGATGGTGGAGCTACTGTTGGAAATTGATCGCGAGATGTACGAGCCTTGCGTCACAATGGAGAATGGCGAGAAAGTCATGTATGTTGAATTACTCATGGCGCTTTATGGTACGCTTCGAGCAGCGCGACTATTCTGGGAGAAGTTGTCCGCAAAATTGCTTGAGTGGGGCTTCGAGAAGAACCCGTACGATCCGTGTGTGTGCAACAAGATTGTCAATGGGAAGCAAATCACCGTGGGATGGCACGTGGACGATTTGAAGATTTCGCACGTCGACGTGAGCGTAGTGGATGAGTTCATCGCGCAGATGGATGAGGAGTTTGGCAAGGAGACTCCAATGAATAAGTCACGCGGAAAAGTGCACGACTACCTCGGCATGGTATTGGACTATACTAAGCCTGGAGAAGTAGCAATCAACATGGTTGACTATGTGAAGAACATCCTGCATCATGCGCCAGACGACATGGATGGAACGGCAGCTACTCCGGCAGCCAGTCACTTGTTTCAGATATCGGAAAATCCTGTCATGTTGAGCGAAGCGAAGAAGCAGATTTTTGTGACGATTGTGATGCAGTGTCTGTATCTGAGTCAGCGAGCGCGACCGGATATTCGCACAGCGATTTCTTTCTTGAGCACGAGGCTGCAGCAGCCTGACGAAGACGACTATAAGAAGGCTGCAAGAGTGATTAAATATTTACGCGGAAGCGTGGACATGGTGTTGACGCTGAAGGCGGACCAGTCCGGGATAGTCCAGTGGTGGGTGGATGCGTCGTACGCGGTGCACCCAGACATGAAGGGTCACACTGGTGGAACAATGACACTTGGCCAAGGATCAGTGTACAGTACGTCGGCTAAACAGAAGTTGGTAACAAGAAGCTCGACGGAGAGCGAAGTTGTGGGAGTTCATGATGTGCTACCGCAGTTGCTGTGGACAGGATATTTTCTGAAGGCGCAAGGTTTCGGGGTCAAAGACACGAAATTGTATCAAGACAATATGAGTTCAATGCTGTTGGAAAAGAATGGCAGAAGCTCAAGTACAAAGCGCACGCGACACATGAATGTTCGGTACTTCTTTGTGAAAGATCGCGTGGCAGCTGGTGAAGTCAACATTGAGCATTGTCCGACCGGAGACATGGTCGCGGATTTCTTCACGAAACCATTGCAGGGAGCCCAGTTTGGCAAGCTCCGCAACCTGGTTATGAATCTGGCCTCGAGCAGTAAGTACTACTCGGCCCAAAGGAGTGTGTTGAGCATGGATGAGAACCCAAACCGAAGCGGCAGCGGTGACGTCACGAAGACGGTCACATTTAAGTAAGCGCGGTAAGCGGCAACCGAAGGAGTGGATCGAGGACGATCACTTCTTGGAGAAAATAAGTAAAGTGGTTTTATTGACTCTGTTCTGCTTAATCATTAGTGTCGCTTCAAGGGCGCGCAAGATATATTCTAGATCCAACACTCGTCACAACCATAATACACGGACTCTATTGTCAGCTGCGTCCAAGAATGATGACATGGTTGCCTTGGAAAAACAAGTCATTGCATCTGCGCAGGCTCAAATCGATGTCAATCGCTTACGAAACGCATTCAATGATAATGACAGCGTCAAAGAGCAAGCCTCGACAAACTCCCAGTGGAAGATTGCCTTGGCTTCTGCCAGTGTCGCAGGCGCGGCATCGTATCTAGTCATCAATCACAACGTTATTATATCCGGCATTATATTTTTCATGGTATGTTACATTGCCAACATTGATCCGCTCGACGAGCAGGACGACAATCTTGGCGGCGCCTTGGCGCGTTTCATTGGTCGCGTCACGCTGCGCGGCATGCAAGTGTCGCAGCCAAAGGTCAAGGCGGTGGCCCGCGCCGTCATTACCGGTGAGCAAGAAATTGTCGTGTTAAAGCGGCGCGTATCGGAGCTGTCGGAGCAAGTGAAGGAACTGGAGCAATGGAAGCGTCAGAAACTCTTTGTCGATGGGGCTCTCGGGCGATTTACGCTCGATGAGTTGAAGGAACGCGCAAGGCGAAACGAACTGGCAGTGGGAGGGTCAAAAGCGCAGTTGCTAATGCGACTAGTGGAGAATGGAGTTGTACCAATCTATGACGATAAAGGTGATAACGGCAATCTATATGATCGAAGCTTACGGTAGCGTATAACAGACTATAACACACGTCGCCACATTTCGTAAATCGCGGTAATGATTTCTATCAAGCAGTCAGATGCGCGTCGAAATCACTGCAGGTGCTTGCAGCGCAGCGTGAGTTGTGTTGGTCCGTTTACCAATGGGTTCTATCCTGGTTCCGGGCGGAGCATAATCTTCGGATCTGCACACAATCTCCTCATCATCAGAATTGTAACTTTGTAAACGACAGCACGCATCATTGCCGATACTCCAGACCTGCTATCAAACGCGGACCACCAGCCTGCGCAGTCCACAGATCCATCCTCGCGCTACCCAAAACATCATCAGCGAGCGTCAAGACGACTCGAGCAATGAGATTGGCAATTTGTTGTCGCAGCAAACCGCTACCAAGTGCTCGTTCATGCCATCGATCCAAAAACTTGAGATTTTCAGACAGCTCAGTGGCGGTCGCTTGCACTGCTGCTTCAAATTGTTCTTGACTTGCACTACTCCGGCGATTCCAACTGTCGCGGCCAGCAGAGCCGAGGTTGCGGAGCATGTCGCTTTCGCTGATTGGTTTGAAGGAGAATGAAAGGCGATGTCCAAGTATTTGTAGTTCCACTCCTTCAAAGAAATCTGTAATCACCGCGGCAACCAAGGTGATAATGTTACCGAGCAATGCTCGTTGCCAAGCAATTGGGAATAACGTCAGCAGTGGAGCAGAGATCTGGCAGTGAGATAACAGCGTCTCAACCACCGCATCTCGTTGAATAAAGTCATTATTGCGACGCGAAGATCGTCGCTTCCGCGCTCCTCGCTTCATAGCCCGCTCAATCGCACCCTGAGCATAGTTGGCCGACTTGCCGCTGGATGGTATGATCCCAGCCGCTAGTGGTGGCAAATCTGGGACTGACTCCATGGAAAGGGCAATGTCGGAATACTTCATTATATTGACGCCGTGCAAAGCTGCCAACCCTCTCGCAAGCACTGACATGACAGATTGACAAACTGCCTTGTAGCCTGCTGTTTCAGCCGCTTCACCGATCTTTTCACCAAGACCATTGCGCAGCAGCCAGCTTCCAGAACCGCCGCTTGGTGCTGGCGTCCGCTGCCGGGCAAAATCGTTGTTTATTGGTGATGAAAGTTCATCATCATCCTCATCATCGTCAAAGTATGAATCTGAATTATGCCAAAGATCTGTGTGATTGAGCTTTACAATCCGACCACTGGCGAAAAGCATGTCCAGATATTCATCGACTAAATCAGGTGGCGGAAAACTAAAATCACGCGACGTGGCTAACGTGAATTCAACTGCATCTACCGATTCCTCAGTCTCGTTCATGGTAAGCGAGTGTTTAATGTCATGTTCCTCTGCAGTATAGTTCCACAGTGGATTAGGCCTCCTTTGCAGCACATCTTTCTCGCACGCTAAATCTTGAAGTAGTCTCTGGCTTTTTGCAATTAGGTCATCAATCTCTCGAACCCTCTTCCGGCGCAGCCTCTCCAAGCTTTCTTCCTCGGCACTTTGCTGAATGACAAATTCAAACGACTTTTCTTTGGCTGCTCGCTTGCCTTTAATATCCTCGTGGACTTCTACACCCGCAAATCTGGCAAGATTTTCTCGAGCCCTTGATATTGCTGCAATTCTACGCCGAATCGCTCCCATGTGTGGATCGTCATCGCCAATTACTGAGCTATTTTTATATGCTGTCGGCTTACCGCTCAAGAATCCGTGCATTCCTGTAATTTGCGCCGACATTTTTCGTATTCTTCGTAGCTTCCGTGATATGCGCAGTGCTGGGTGGGTTTCGGCGAAGCCAAAGGTGAATGCGCGGTCAATGCCGTCCCACTGCGTAAGCAGGCCAAAAATTTAGTCAAAGATGAAGAAATGCAAAGTATTCGGAGAGCAAGAGCTGTACTTACATAGCCTGACGAGACAAAGGTCGCGTCATCCGTGCTGTCGACGCTGCTTGACGGCGTGAAACTGGAAGCGTTGAGCGAAGCCGAAACATTACCCGAGACGAAAGGAACCAGACTTTGGGCGACTGTTTCATCTACAGCAATATCATCCATATCCGCTTCGTCCTCTTCTTTGTCATCATCTTCGTCGTCATCATCTTCCAATTCATCATCATCTTCCTCCGCCTTTTCTTTTTCAAGTAGTTCTTTATTAATTTTCGTAGTTTTCGTTTGGGGTACATGTTTGTTTGGACTACGCTGCTGTGCAATCCTTGCTTCGACCTTTTTATGCGGCTCCTTCGCAGCACGATTCCGCCTAGTGCCATCTCTTGACAACTTGTCCAGTGTCTGCTTTATCGGCTCTTGTATTTTAAACACATCAGTACTCGACTCATCGTCATCTGCATCACCAGATGCATCTTCTTCTTCCTCGTCGTCTTCCTCCTCGAGACTAGCCGTGGCTGCTGCCTCATCCATGGCGACCCACTGCGCTGTGTACGACGACACCAAGCTTGACTCGACTGGTGCCAACCACGTTGGAATCGCTCTTCGCCACATTGACGTTGTCTTTGGCTTGGATATTGCCACCATGGCGCCGCCGCGGTTCGATGCTTGCGCGGCGTGTATGCGAACGGGCGAAGCACTGGCACTGGCTGCTTCGTCCACGGAAGCTTGCGCCTTGAGTTGATTGTGAAAGTGAAACAGCGAAGATACTGATGACGTCCAAGAGTCGCTTGCTTTACTAACAATTGGACTAACACTTTGGTTACTTTCGATGATTGCAGTTTCCTCGACTGTCACGTTGATTATTGAAGTCGTTGTAGCATTTGCAGTGTCAATGCGATTTCGAAACCGCCATCCACCCCCTCGAAGCTCCATGACGGCACTGCTGCTGCTGGTATTTAATCCCCAAGGAGTATTTCGTTTTGCTGGTTGTATGAAATTGGTGTTGTGTCGCGTGAATGTAGCAGCTGCAGCATTCACAGTAGTGCAGCCGAAACAGTTGATCCAGCACAAGCTCAGAATGAGAGAACAGCTGTAGCAAAGCCTTCTTGTCTTCCAAGTATTCTTGCGACTGATATCACATCTTCGTTTTATATTTTGATGACTTCGCTCATGAACTTCGTGTAGTAGTATATTTTGCGTCTTTATCCAGAATAATGGCATGATAAGTTCGAAAGAAGGACGAGGAGACGGCGACGTGTTTCGAAGAAATACAACTCCTTCGTCACTATTGATTGGTTGAGCGATACGTTCCTGTCTCCTTTCTATCAATTTGTAGCTTTGAATTGTTTAAAGCTAGTGATGAATTTAAATGGAGCAATAATGGTGTGAGTATGCGCCCTCGTTTGGAGTCGACAGATGCCATGGCGTCCATTCGAAAGGTATCCTAAAGTCGCTCTGGTTCTCGTTGCGACATTCTGTTACCTGAATTCCAGCGTCCAGCTACTCACGTGCCCATACATACCTATATATTATACTTGAAGACAGTGAGCAAGTAAGTGTTCTGAACTACATTATACTAAGAAAAGGCAGGTTTGGCTATATCGGGCTGCTACTCTACCTTTATAACACTATTAAGCAGATAGAAAGGCCAGACATTTCATAAGAAGTGAAATCCACGAAAATCCAAACAAACTACTTCTCATTTGGCTACCATGAGTGAATAGTAGACTTGTATACTGCATAATGTCTATCAAAATAGGCGTTTAAGGTGTATGATGGGTTTGGTAATACCCAAAACACAGTTGTTGTCTGGGGATTGCCAGGCCTCCAGCTTGCCGCGCTCGAAAATTTTCAATATAAGTCTTACACTGTCTCCATGGCATAGGGTGCTCCACGTCGCTTGACACTCTTTAGTCGATTCCCAGTCAATCTTCGTGTCGACTCCAAATAGTGGTCATCTGTTTCAAAAGTATCGTTGCTGTCGTCGTCCTCATCGTCAATACTTGCATTCATCTTGGCCGGTCCACTCAATGCTCGATGTGGTGCTCCCCGACGTGCCGGCGGTGGCGCAGGAGGAAAGAATTTAAAAATGTCCTTGAAATCCACCGTTTGACTTTCATCGAATTGAAGTGCTCGAGACACTCGTTGATGGTTCTTGTACATGCGCCGCGTAAAAACTATCGTCACGCACCAGCACACAAGGGCAACTTCCCATGGCAAGAAAATGAACAAGCAAACCATGACACTAAGAACGGTACAGGCAAGTCCAATGCCAAATGTGTAGAATACCGTCGGTCGTTCATTATACAAAACATCCGTCGCCGTCATCATGCTTCCATCTGGTCCTCGCAGCGCCAACGATCCCCCCAAGACACTAAGACTTGTGGTGTGAGCCACGACACTAATGTTGGCACAAAAGGCTGCAACGATGAGCGTATAGTACACCAGCTTTAACGCTCGTCCGACATTGATCATGAACAAACTACTCTGCCACACGGCATCGTCCGGCGCACTAAACTCAATGAACAAGGTAATGTCCAGGCCTGCCAGAACGGCACTTTGAGTTCCGACCGTTAGATTGTTGGAATGATGAAGTTGAAATTCCTTGTCTTTGAGCGCCGTGGCTTTTTGTTTGTAAGCAGACTGTAGCACCAGCGTATCGGCGGCAAGCATGGTGAATTGTGTTCTGTGAAAACTTCCAGGCTTTTTGGCTCGTTCTGTCCTGAAGTGCCTAAATATGAAAGCTGCTATTAACGTTTATATGGTTGCAATGATTAGTTATTGATAGGATTGTCGACTTGGATGGCCAATGTCGAAATTGTGAACGGTACAGTCGGCAGTCGTGGTCATGGTTGACCGTCACAAAATCAACGGCTCGAGAAATGTCGTACCGGTTAATTAGTGTTTTAGCTATGACTGTATTATCTAAACAATCTATTTTTGGCAGCGAAACAGCGCAACAAATGGAAAAGTGAACGCACGAATTTAATACAGGGAAGACAAAATATCCATCTTAGGTTGCCGCTGGCTGCTCCCAGCCAGCTGTTACCAAGTTGTCGGAAATGATTTCGCGGTGGCAAGACCAAACAAGCTGAATAGCTTCCGGAGTTCCAATGCCTGCTCCACGAGGATCACCGGCAGGTCCAAACCAATGATTCTGGGGCGCTCCAGTCGTACGAGCTCGACGGCCAACGTATGTTGTGCCATTGACGGTGTGCGACAAGACCTTGGAGCAAAAGTCAACATCGTTTGAGACAATAGCAGCGGTCAAGTGATGAGACATTCCTTCCAGTGCAGCCAAAACAGTGTCAAGCGTGTCATCGTTGTAGAAAGTAATGACCTGAAATGGACCAAATATTTCCGTCGTGCAGTTGTCAAAGTTTTCTAGCTTCATCAATTCCTCGAGTGGCACAAACACGGCCGTAGGCTCGACCGCTCCATACTTTTCAGGTATATTGTGAGTGTGCAATTCCTTTCCGCCCCACAATACTTCGGCGCCAGCAATACTGCCCAAAGCACTCGTGTGATCCAGAAATGCCTTGGTCGTCACTGTCAAGGTTGGTCCGACAGTAAAGTCCTCCAGCTTGCGGGACAATGCATTAGCCTTCATCTTTTCCATTAACCCCCTATCTTTCCAATTTTCATGAATGAAACAAATTGATTGCGCCGAGCACTTTTGCCCAATCGAAGCGTACGCATCCTGGTCGCACTGCCAGGCAACATAGTCAACGTCGCCCACATCTGGTCCAATCACCTTCCAGTCGAAGCCAGCATCCTCCAGTCGCACCTTGCCATGCGTCGCCCTGGAAAGTAGCTCGCCCACTTTGCTCGATCCGGTGAATTGAGTCAGCCGCACCGGCGTTTGCATGATGATTTGCTGCGCCACGGAGCCTTGGCAGTTCAAAAAGTCGACATCGGTCGTTTCCATTCCGCAGTGATGCAATAATCGAATGAATTGTTCCATGACAATAGAAACTTGCTCGGACGGCTTTAGCACTGGCTTGTTGCCCATGTACAAGGCCCCCATGAGCTGCAAGACTGGAATCTCGAGCGGAAAATTGAACGGCGTGACAATCGCCACTGGTCCATACGGCCAGCGATGTCCCACGCTAAACTGTCCATAGTGATCACCCGGCACGCCAAAGGACTTTGCCAGTCGTCGCACATTGTCACCGGCAAAGTTGTTCAGAAAGGCGGACGTTACCTTGACCTCGCCAAAGGCTTGGGCGTGTGACTTTGGAACGCAGGCGCGAATGAGCTGCGTGAAGAATTCGGCAACGTTTGGTTGGCAGAGCGCGTCGCCGGCCTGTAGATTGATTGAATTAAAGAAGGATAAGTCAATGAGGGAGTGTTATGCTAGATCAAATATGTTGAACATGATGTGACTGAGCGCACAATCTGCAGAGCAAGCACATGTCAATCTGCACACTTACACGCCTCGAAATTTCTCCATATTCCACGTAGCGATGAGAATCCTTGATTGGATTGTGCAATCCACTCTTTGGAACCTTGCGGAGCGACTCGACGAATGGCTTTATCTCATCTTCCTGCACGTCGCAGATTCGAAAAATGGGCGGCTTGTTTTTCTCGAGCGGATGAATAATGTCAATAATCTTTTTACAATCCGTCTTCCACTCGCCATTCACCAAGTTTGGAACCAAATATGCTGAATCACTGGTGGAACCAAGGTCTGCAGGGTCGACGGTGGCCCAGGATGGAAGGGAGGACATGGCTCGTACTAACGGTGCGGTCAAGGGCGCATGATAAATGATGCCGCGACAGGCGACGCTGCTGCTCAATGGTCGCTTGAGAAGTGACAACATGTTTTTATGAACAATATGCGTATATTTGATAGCTTGATCAATTGTAGGTATTAGATCCGTTCCAAACAATCGATTGCAGTGCAACAAGATCGCTTGCAAATTGTGACGAAGGGACGGCCTTTTGCGTCTCGTCGCGGCGCGCGCCATGGTAGACGTGACGATCGGCTTCTTTTTGTGACGTCACAAAACAGCTGCATTTTGTCGTAGCGGTTTCAACACATCAAAGCAAGGAATCACCATGGCCGACCTCACATTTTGCGCGACGCATCCAAAACATGAAGTCAAAGCGACTAGCGCGTCTTCTACTAACTAGCTTGCTAGTTGCTTCAGCATCATCATCTCATGGTCCATTGTCCGTCATTCGAGGAGGTGCAGCATCTGCCGCTTCCGCGCTGCGAAACGATGGCCCACTCCAAACCTTTGTCCGCACCATTCAGGATTCCAAGCGCCACTTGATAGCGGCAGCGTGCGCCCGAAGCTCCTCCATCTTTCTCATGTTCCCCGTGGATACCATCAAGACTCGCATTCAAATGGAGCAGCCAAACGCACTTCGACTGACTGGTCTCTACAATGGCGTCGGCGGATCGCTGCTGGGACAGGTTCCCTACGGCGTTCTGACCTTTGGCTCGTACGAAATGTACAAGCGCGCCTTGATCCAACGGTTTCCAAACGTGAAACCAGTCTTCATGTACGCCGTGGCGGCAGTCATGGGTGACTTGACGGGCAGCGGCTGGCTGTGTCCGTCGGAGGTGGTCAAGCAGCAAATGCAGGCGGGCATGTATTCGACGACAAGTGAAGCAGTTTCGAGTATATTGCGAAACAAGGGTATCGTTGGACTGTATCAGGGATACTTTGGAGGTATTGCGCGAGACGTGCCCTTTCGGGTGTCGCAGCTGTGTTCCTATGAAATTACCAAAAATTTGTATTTGCGCATCAAGTCTAGAAACCATGTGACGGAGCAAAGGCGAAATAGAAGAAGAAATGAAGCTCCCAGCAAGCCTTTGGAGTTGTCCCCGCTGGAGACTGCCGTGTGCGGAGCTGTTTCGGGGTCATTTTCTGCGGCAATTACCGCGCCGCTCGATCGAATCAAGACGCTACTCATGACGGATAGTTCTGCCTATGGAGGCAGCGTTGCGTCGTGCGCGGCGCACATTTACAGGCAACGAGGCTTGCCTGGCTTCTTTGAAGGTGTTGTTCCAAGAGTCGTCTACATTGCGCCATCTGTTGTTTGTTTCTTCATTGTATACGAGCAAGTGCAGCAGCGACTGGAGCAAAGCTGGAACAAGTAGAATGTATCGTGATCATAGCTATAATTGACCTTTTGCTTGCCTATATTCACGTTTGATCGGCTTGTCCTAAACTCTTTTGAGCCGTTGCAAGTAAAATTTCCGTCTGCAGTAACGTGAGCGCCTCCTTTAAATCGTCGGCAGCGGAGTCACGACCAGCTTGCACGTCCACGTACAGCTCGTCGGCATTGGCGACCTCAGGAATATCGGGAGATAGTACGAGCGCTTTTGAAGCTGTTTCAAGAGCGGATGTGAGAGGAACAGGGTCAGTGACCTTGCTCGTTCTCGCGAAACGATGACCATATGATGCGGCAAGTAGGACGCTTCCGACTGGTCCTAGAAGGTATTCCGTCGACCGTAAATCTTCAGCTGGGGGTAAGGCTACTCTTTTGTCGGCCAGAGCGCGCTGAATGACGGTTGTTGCCATTGTTTTAGAAGCATTCGCCGTTTCGCTGAGGAGAATTGTATTCCAATCCTTACCCAGATTTGACCCGGGACGACAACACTGTGCGATTGTATCAAAGCTTTTCTCGACGAAAGAGTATCGCTCATCTTGGCTCGTTTGGTCACGTCTTCTATGCAATAGACGAATCAGGGTAAGTTTGTGAAGATTGTTAGATACAGACGCGACGCCGTAGGTTGACTTACTCTATTGGAGTTGGCATGTACAGTGTGCCGTACATTAATCGCAATTTCGGCATGGCAGCATTTAAAACTTGATCTGTCTGAAGTAGATTCAGTTTGAGCCACTCGCAGGAGTACTGGAACTGCACCGAAACATTATCGTTGTTAGCAACAACAGCATTTGCTTCTTCCAGGGCAGCCAGGAGCGCCTCCTTCCGACGAGTCGCTGCATCAATGACAGCAAGCAGTCCAACGAAAGCTTCGGTTTCAGCTACACGAAGGACAGCTTCCACTTTAGTATCTAGGCCTGTAATGTCCATCTTAGGCTTCTTTCCTGATGTAGGGCTTGGATATGGATCGAAGACCAACGACTCTTGCATCTCAATTCGTCGCTCGATCGGCGGCAAGCGAAGTGCATCATTGATCGTGCCTTTAACGCTACCACAAAAGGACATAGGGGGTGTACCAAGCCGGCGACTGCGCGAAAGAAGGTTGGCCGGGCCTCCATGACTGGCGACGTCGTAATCTGCACAAATTTCGCTTCCAAACTCTTTCCTATCGTACAAAACAAGATAGGAGAATGCTCTTGTCTCATGCGTCAATACCGTACCTCGAAGAATGATATCATGCTTGGCGCTGTATACGCTGACAGTTGTGCCGAATGGAATAGGTGCTGGGATATCGAAATCAACGCTCGCCAAGGCCAACTTCATGGCGTTGTGTTGTACAAGTCTCACTCTTGCCCTGTATTTTCGTAGCCCTTCCAGCTGGGACTTAACAAAGCGACGACTGAAACGTCGAATATTCTTTTTGACTCGTCGGCGTATCACTCTCCACTCGGATGTCGTCAGCTTCACGTCCGGGCTCAACCCTAGGCGAGCAACCTCTTCCCGTATCTCATTCCGACTGAACCTGTTCGGAACCATCACAACAATTAGTGATCAAAGCGCTGGCTACCAAAGCAAAGAAATGAAGCACCTACCATTCTCGATCAATATCGCTGTAAAAGAATTCACGGGACGCAAAAGCTCGAGTGGGTCCTTTTCTTAATGAGCGCACCAGCCTCATACAAAGCGAGGCATATGTGGTGTCAGAGTGACGCTGCCGCGGCGGATTTAGAGCTGATGAGTACGTCCTATTAATGGTCTCCCAACGAGGAAGACGAAATTCAATACCAGCAGCTTTTATCGCAGGAGGAATCTTGGCCAAGACCATGCTGTGGTATAGCTCTTTTGTTTCTGACCCGTCAAAAGCTCTTGCGCTAATGGAGAGATTGCGAGTGCGTCTTCTCAGATGCCGTTTCAAGCATAAATCCTTAGCGGTAACTCGTTTCATTGGCACTTTTGAGGCTTGTTTACCAGCATCCCGCAAGCTTATACCTCCCATCGACCCATTTGCCTGTGAGAAGGAATGGCTAGTGAGTAAGGCATTCGCGTACGAGTACAAATATATACCGAGTACGTTGCACGACTTACCATATCCATCGTTCCATCATGTACTGAACCATTAACAACAAGCCGCCCAATTCGAATTATTTTGGATTTCAAAAAAGAGAGCCCATTGGGTAGGGTTTCTCGAAATGGAATTTTAGCAATCAGTATTTTGTTCGCAGCGGGAGTATGCATAGCATTGCTCGTCACCGGCCTTGGCTTTTTAGCAACCTCCTCATCGGGATTAGAGGATTCCGATAATTCTCGCTTGCGCTTAATGTTAACGTTGACCTTTTCAAACTTTCCAATCTCGTCTTCAACGTCATCTAACGCTTCCACCAAAAGGTGAATCCCCTTGTCGCGACGCTGGTTCTTTTGTTGCTGGGTCGTCCGGCGAGTTTTAATGGCCCGATCACCCTTACCGATTCCATTCAAACCCTCTCGCAAATATGATTCAGGCTTGCTGCGATGCAGACCAGCAGCCCGGCGTATCCAACCGAGCGTACGAGGATCGAGCTCATAGTCCGTTTCTTTCTTGAGATTCGCGACAATGTCCTTCATGTAGGACTGGCCAATGGCAATCTCTTCCTCCTCGGTCAAGAGATCATTAAACAATGACGTGTCACTCTCATCCGACTGGCCGAGAAGGTTAAAATGATGTTCAGTCTGGCGATCGGCCGCACGATTCATTCGAACCATAAACGCGGTAATCTCCTCGTCATTCAGAAAGCTCTTTGGCCCGTTGTCCTTCAGGTAGGCCAAGACAATGCGCATCGTCTCCTCGTCCAAATCATTAGGGGCTTTGCGCAACTTTTTGGACATATTATTGTTTCGCATGTCCTTGTGGTGAATAGTAATCTCTTTGACTGGACTCCCAAAAAGATTACGATGGTCCGCCTTATCGCCATCCTCGAATATGGATCTTTTCGTCATTGTACTAGTCAATTCATTCGTAGTATTCCGTTTAATCATAGAAGGAGATCTATATGATTGAACATTTGACTCTTTTGTTTCATTTTCCTTGCCAGTTTCAGTTATTACCGGCTGAGCGAGTGAATTAAACTCATTCGTATCGGTACTAGCAGCTAGCTCATTTTCAGTGGAAACTCTAGCTGTTGTTAACGTACCGCCCAAAATCTCTATTGACTCATCATTTTTCGTCACCAAAGTAACTTCTCCATTGTGCAATTCATCATTTGCGGAGGCATTGGATGCTGAGATTGCTCCAAATGTACTTGTAATTTACGATATAAACCTCTCCTATTCGCTTGCAAAAGATCCGCTATAAAAGAGTGAGCTTATTCTATCCTAAGCGACCGCCGTAACTCTTGGAATCTTGACCTCTCCAAGAGTGTCTCCGAGTCTCTATAGCTAACTGTCCTGTTCATTGCAACGCAGCCAGTCGATCCCGCATCTTTACCAATGCCCTGGGATGTAGGCCATAGTACTGAGGATCACCTGTTTAATCACCGATTCTCAGCACTCTCCTCTGATCCGATGTACTTAATCTTCAAAGTACTCATCGTCGCCGACGAACACCTTTGCGTGCTTGTTAAACGCCTTCACGCCCAGATTCTTTGTAAAGATATCGGCGCAATTGTCGTCGGTTCCAATCCATTCAATGTCTATAATCTTTTTCTCCTTCAACTCTCGAAGGAAATAATATCGCACGTCAATATGACGCGTCTTGTCGGCCGTCGACCAATTGTTCGTTAGATCAAACGCGCCCTTGTTGTCTCCTATAACTTTCATTGGGAGCTCGACTTGTAATCCAATCGACTCCAGTAATCGCTTGTGGCTTAACAGCTCGCGCGCTCCGTTCGTCATCTCCACTAACTCCGCCTCCGTGATCAGCGTGACAAAGTCTTGCATCTTTGAGCATTGAACGATAGCTGCTCCTCTAGAAAACGTGCTGTAGCCTCCTGGACTCTTTCTTGTGTCTGGATCCGACGCGTATGATGAGTCCGTAATCACTTTCAATCTGAACTTAAAGCTTGGTGTGCCATCCCA